>FNXX01000027.1:600000-931896 GCA_900108845.1 Iljinskaea planisiliqua
TCAATAAAAATATTCTCTTGATTTCAAATCTTAAGATATATAATAAATCTAGAAATCTTAACAAAAAATAGTAACTACAATTAATACATTTAAACACGTGTATAAAAAAAATATTTTTTCATGACATTTTCGATTATGCATTTTTTTTAAAAAAAATTGTAATAAACATTAGTTAACAAATTATCAATTAATATTAATATATTATAATAATTTAATTTTGATCTTATAAATTTACAAATATATATTATTAAGAGATTATTAAATATATAAGAATAAATCCCGTCTTCAGGACGGGACATAATCTAGTTTTACTATTAATCTAACACCCATTAAAAATTTTGTTTATCTTTTTTATGGAAAAGACATAATATAGTAATATTTCTAATAATTATAACCTACCAGGTTACCATCTATACTATTAAAATAGAAAACATTATAGAAAAAACTTTTAGTTATGTGTTATATTACATGTAATGCCACTGTATTTAAGTTTTTTTAAAAGGATTTTTAACATTAAAACCCCTCAACTAAAGATAGATCGGGTGAAATCCCCTAAACTAAAAATGTAACATAGAAACTCCTTAAGTTATTATCCGTTAATGTAAAAGCCCCTCTGTCCACAGTGTCGTTAAATCAAAACGCGACGTTTTGATTTTGTTAATAAATGGCACGAATGGTGTTTAAAACGACACGACTTGTTAAAAAAACGACACGGTGTCTTTTACAATCATCTTCCCCGATTTAAATTTTCAAATTTCTCAAAAATCCCCAAATGTTGAACCCTAAAATGAAGAACCCTAATGTCGAAAGTGAGGGGTTTTGAAGTTTTTGTGTCTAAATAGTCAATTGAGAGAGATTGTGAGAGATTTCGAGAGAAATTTCGTCTTAAAATCCAGACACAAGTCGAAATTGGGCAGTAAAATAGAAGGCGAGATTAAATTGTGAAGTTGTGTATATTGGATGCACCTAGAGCTTGAAAGATGACCAGGTAACTGTTATTTGTGTTTCATTTCGATTTTCAATTTCGATGGCTTTTCTTTAGAAGTTATGTATTCGTTTGGAGCTGACAAGATGCTAACAAAAAAAAATCGGGTAATGTCTTCTACACTGGACAATTTTTTTCCGGCTACATGTCGGAGGGTATTGGGCAGTAGATGGATCATATAACGGTGGTGAAACAAGATGCTGTAGGATTGATTTTGAAAACCCGAGTTTTGCAATGCTGGTACGTATGATGTCAGATGGGGGTTTTCCAGAAAATATGAGTAAGTTTTCTTGGTTTCCATCTGGAAGAGTAGATGAAAATCGGAAGGACTTGTGTAGTGATAGTGTTGTTGTTGAAATGGTAACTTATTCAACGGAGGTGGATAGCATGAATCTCTATATTGTTAGGGCTGATGATCCTTATTTAGATGATGTTCTTATTGGTGGAGAGGAAGAAGAAGAACCTGAGAGCGATGGTGAAGATATTAACTTTTATCGGGATGATTATGTTGAAAGTGAAGGTTCAGATGATGATGGTGATCAACTTGAGTTTTATGTAGGCCAATCATTTGTTTCAAAAGAGAAGTGTAGAGAGAGAATTGAGAAGTATGTCGTGAAGGAGAGGGTTAATATTCATTTTCAGAGATCCGAAAGAAAAAAGGTAGCAGCAGCATGTGAAGCAGATAACTGCGAATGGAGGATATATGCATCCATCAACAGCCGGTCAGAGAACATGATCGTGAGATCTTATAGAGGAACTCATAGCTGTTACCCTACAGGAGTTGTGGACCTCTACACTGCACCAAAGATAGCAGCTGAATTTCTAAATGAGTTTATGACTAATCCAAAGTTGAGTGCTGGCCAAATAATGCAGAGGTTGGCTATTAATGGTCTTCGGGTACCTAAGACCAAATGTCAGAGTGCAAGACAAATGATGATGCATATAATCAGTGATGAGTATGCTGAGCAGTTTACAAGGCTATATGATTATGTTGAAGAACTTAAGAAGACTAATCCTGGTTCAATGGTGATTTTAGGTACGAAAGATAGAGTGTTTGAGAAATTCTATACTTGTTTTGAAGCTCAGAAAACGGGTTGGAAGAGTGCATGCCGGCATGTAATTCATTTAGATGGAACTTTTTTAAAGGGACGCATGAAAGGGCACCTGTTAACTGCTGTGGGAAGGGATCCTAATAACTCAATGTATATCATCGCATGGGCACTTGTTCCAGTAGAGAACAAGGTATATTGGCAGTGGTTCATGGAATTGTTGCAAGAAGACTTGAATTTAGAGCTTGGAAATGGTCTAGCGATTTCTTCAGATCAGCAAAATGGATTGATACACGCAATTAAAACTTTACTTCCTTATGCAGAGCATAGAATGTGTGCTAGACACATTTATGCTAATTTTAAGAAAAGACACGGTCAGGTGGATCCTTTGCATAAGTTATTTTGGAAGTGTGCAAGAGCATATAATAAGCATGCATTCAACAGAAATCTTGAGAAGATGAAAGACATAAAACTTGCAGCTTACGAAGAAGTTAAAAGAAGTGTCAGTGCAAACTGGTCGAGGTATAATTTTCTTGGTTTACTATCAGTTTTTATCTATCATTTTGCTTAGTCTTATGATATGTTTTGAACAGTGTTTTTTATCTTGTTGCAGGCCATATTTCAGTGATGTTACAAAGGCGCCTGCAGTTGAAAATAATATTAGTGAGTCTTACAATGCTATCTTGAAAGAAGCTAGATGCAAACCTGTGGTTGGATTGCTAGAGGACATCAGGAGGCATGTTATGTCTAGCAATATCGTAAAGATGAAAGAGATTGACAAAGCTAAAGGCCTTATCACACCTAAGACGTTAGCTATCATAGAGAAGAGGAAAAAGAGTCTTAAGTGGTGTTATCCATTTTCAAATGGAAAAGGCATGTACGAGGTTGATCATGGGAAGAACAGATATGTGGTATGTGTTCGAGAAACTTTTTCTTGCACGTGCAGGGCATATGATGTAAGTGGAATTCCTTATTGCCATATTATGTCTGCAATGTGGGCTGAGTATAAAGACACAATACTGCCAGAAACCATAGTCTCAGACTGGTATTCAGTTGAGAAGTGGAAGCTTTGTTACAGTTCGCTTCTTTTTCCAGTGAATGGGATGGAAATGTGGGAAACACATAGTGATGTTGTTGTCATGCCTCCTTCAGACAGAATTATGCCAGGGCGACCAAAAAAAATGATAGAATCCGTGATTCAAGCGAAACTGAGAAAGATTCAAGGGTTAGTAAATTTCAAGTTCTTAGAATTATGATATTGCTTTATAGTTGTTTGGTATTGATATTCTGCCATACATGAATTTTGATTAACAGAAATGCAGCAATTGTGTAAAAACCGGGCACAACAAAAGGTCATGCCCCATAGAGCCTGTGCCTATGCCAGAGAAGCCGCCTGCAGAATTTCCTTCTTATCATGAAAAATCTATCATGGTAAATTCTGTATATTACTTAGTCTCTTAGATTGCTTAGATTACTTTGAAATGGTCTTCTAAGGTTCTAATAGATTCATTTTTAACTTGTAGACATGTAGCAATTATCGTCAAACAGGGCATAACAAACGCAAATGCACACTTGAGCCAGTGCCTAAGCCACCTAATCTGCCTCCAGGAAGGCCTTCCAAAAAAGCAAAAACACTCGGATGAAGAACTTTGGTAGATAGAAGCTATGTGAACTAGGCTTTATGTCTTTGGTAGATTGAAGCTATGTGAACTTTGGTATATTTCTGTGTTTGGTTTGAACTTGTCCTTGGTTTATACTTATTTGTGTTTGAAACGTGTTTTTGGTTTGTACTCATTTGTGTTTTAAATTGTCTTTGGTTTTGGATATTAAAGTTTTATCAATTTGTAATTATTTGTCTGCCATAAGAACACCATTTTAGTTTAGAAATGCTTTGAAACCATTACACCACCATTTTATGTTTTGTTGTCAGGCAATATTCACCACAAAATCAGCTTAAACTAAACTGTTACATAGAACATGTTCACATAGCAAACAACAAACTGCATAAAACCAAATATAGCAAACAACAAAACACATACAGCCAAACGATACCAAACAACATTAGTTTTAAAACTTTGCTCTCATACACTCAATCACTGCAATCATTTCAGTTATGTCTTTCTTCATATCAATAATGTGTTTCTTCAATTCGGCCAAGTCTTTCTCCATCATTGCCTGCCTCGTTGCCAAAGTATCAAATTCTTCGAGATGTGCTTCATCAAGCCACTTAAAGACGTGATTTGGACCCGAGATTGCACCACATCGATAAAACTTTCTATCTGGGTTTTGCTTTGTTGTCGACTTCAAGACAATTTTCAAGGCTCCACACTGACACTTCCTAGGAATTCCCGGACCAATATCCATCGATGTATCACACTTCAAAACAAAAAACGAAAACGATATCTATGAAACAAGGAAATAGAAGCTGATTAAAAGCGAAACCAACAACTAGTGTCTTATAACTAGTTTAATTGGGGATTTTACCTGAATTGGATGAAGAACCCTAATTTTTAAATTTGGGGATTTTTTTGATCTGCAATCGATTTGAGCTATTTCCCCCTTTGAACAATTATTTGTGTCGTTTTTTGACCAAAGCAAAACATATCGTTTTGAATTAACAGTGGAAATTCACGATTTAATGACATTGTGGACGGAGGGGCTTTTACATTAATGGATAATAACTTAAGGAGTTTTTATGTTACGTTTTTAGTTTAGGGGGTTTCACCCAATCTATCTTTAGTTGAGGGGTTTTAATGTTAAAAATCATTTTTTAAAAATGTTCATTAAGGTTATTATAGTCAACTGATATATCTCAATTATGATTAAAATTTAAATCTATACTATTAAAACAGAAGACATTATAGAAAAAACATTTAGTCATATGTTATATTACATGTAATGCCACTGTATTTAATGTATTTAAGTGTTTTTAAAAATGTTCATTAAGGGTATTATAGTCAAATGATATATCTCAATTATGATTAAAATTTAAATCAAAATTAAATCAAAACTTTCAATATGTTCTTTATTTTAAATATAAATGTATGTTTCTATTTTAATTAAAACAAAATTTTATACAAGTATTTTTGATATATTTTAATGTTTTTTATTATTAATAATTTCGTAATTATTATTAAAAATTATTAAAAATTAATTTTAATTAACTTTTTATATCATTATAATTATTTGATCGGACAACTTAATTAACGGGATAGCCTATTTTATTTTTATAAATGTGAAATTACATTCTTCAAACTAAAATAATTTTTTTATAAAAAACAAAATAATATTCAAAATAAAATGGTATAATATACGATATTTAAAAGTTATAAATATGATTATATATATATATATATATATATACAAAAACCGATAAGCATATTATATAAGCATACTATAACTATATAATTAATAAAAATTATATAGTATTACCATATATTTCAAAATAAATGTAATAACATATATAAAATTATGACTTTCACAAATATATTTTTCATACAAAATAGAACAAAAAAAAATGAATTAAAAATATCGGCTATTCTCATAATATATTGAAACTATATATTACATTTACGAAAAAAAAACTGATAAAATATCTTAAACTTTTAAATTTATAAATATGTATTATTAGTATATTATTAAAAATTGAATAAAAAAATCTCGTCCTTAGGACGGACCATAATCTAGTTCTTATTTAAAGTATAAACTAGATTTCAGCCCGTCCTAAGGACAGGATATCTTTATTTTATTCAATTCTTTTTAATAATATACTAATACTACATATTTATACATTTAGAAGTTTAAGGTGTTTTACCAGTTTTTTTTCATAAATCTAATATATAGTTTTAATATGTTATGAGAATAGATGATATTTTAAGTTGATTTTTTTTCTATTTTGTATGAAAAATAGATTTGTGGAAGTCAGAATTTGAGATATATTAATATTTTTATTTTGAAATAGATAGTAATACTATATAACTTTATTAATTATATAGTTATAATATGATTATATAATATGTTTATCGATTTGTATATGTATATTCATATTTATAGTTTTAAAATATTAAATATTATACCATTTTATTTTGTATATTATTTTATTTTTCATAAAAAATTATTTTAGTTTAAAGAATGTAATTTCACATTTATAAAACATAAAATAGGTTAACCCGTGAATTAAGCTGTCCGAATCAAATAATTATAATGATATCAAAATTTAATGAAAATTAGCTTATAATAATAATTACAAAATTATTAATAATAAAACACATTAAAATAGATTAAAAATATTTGTATAAGATTTTGTTATAATGAAAATAGAAATATACGTTTATATTTAAAATAAATAAGATATTGAAAGTTTTGACTCTATTTAAAATTTTGGAAATATTAAAAAGATATACTGTCATTTAAAAAGATATCATATGATTTGGTTTTGATTTAGTTTTGATTTAAATTTTAATCATAATTACAATATATAAATTGACTAAAATACCTTTAATGAACATTTGGAAAAACACTAAAAATCAGTGGCATTACATTTAATATAACACATGACTAAAAATTTTTTCTAAAATGTTTCATGTTTTAATAGTATAGATAGTAAAAAAATTACACAAAATTTAATTAAATATAAATATAAAAATCAAAATCAAAATCAAAATCTAATTACATTTAATTGAATAAACCCAACAAAAAAAAATCACATCTACTCTCCCTGCTAACATTTCTTTGAACTCTAATTCTATATTAGGCTAACTTCCGGCGGTAAAGTCATCGGTTTGAGCCTCCGAGACTTCTTCATGCCTATCGCGCTTCCACTTCTTCTTCGTTGACCATATCACGTTAGTCGAGGTATGTTCTCTAACCTAGATTATCATCTAAGATACATTCTCTAACCAAGGCGAATATCTACATTTGGTCCATACCCTCTCCCATTTCTTCATTACCATCCTCAACGACTTCTTGTTTCAATTGATCATCTCTCTCTCTCTTTCAATTGCTACTGCATTTAAGAATTTGGATCAAAATCTCTCATAACCATCCGTACGAGAGAGAATATCTAAAATGACCCTGTTATATCTAGATTTAGTTAAATATTGTTTTTTAACTAAAAATAGGAAAATGTCTGTTTTATCCCTAATTCAAATCCTCCAAAAATACCAATCAATCTAAACTCAATCGATCCAAACCCAACCCAAATCATTGTTGAAACCTCCAAACCGAAACCCCCGAAACATCCACCGAAACGTCGCCCCCTTTTCTTTGTCGACTCCGACAAACCACCGTGAAACAGCGTTGAATCCATATCCTGATTTCCTTTCTATCAGTTTGTTTAATGGCACCTCGTACGAGAAGAAAGGTTATGTTGATGATGCCCTCGCCGGAGTAGAATCCGCTAGCGAAGAAGAAATCAAAGCGGTGAAGCCGACAAAAAAAACCACCGCCGTCGATTTCTAATCCGAAGAAGAAGCAGGAACCGGGAGGAGAAGAAAATAGGTCGCCACGGAAGAGATCAAAGCATGGAACTTCTCCGGCTCCGGCTCCGGCTCCGCCTACGGTGGCTCCTGTGACGGCACCTGAAGAAGAAAGCATAGGCGGGAGCTTACCCCCTTCCCGTAGACCTCCTATTTTGCTCAGAATGGAACCCATTCCACGACCGGAAGAACTGATTGCAGGACCGGCAACCGCTCCTACACCGTTGCAACCGGATCCTTCACCATCGCAACCGCCACCGGAAATCCTTAATTTTTTGGATCCATGGCTAGTATAATTGGGTCCAACTAGTCCGACTAATAATATAAGTTCAACTATTATAATTAGTTATACTGATACGATTAGTTAAACTGGTACAATTAGTTCAACTGGTACGATTAATTCAATTAGTATGATTAGTTCAACTGGTACAATTAGTTCAACTGGTACGATTAGTTCAACTGGGACGATTAGTTCAACTGGGACGATTAGTTGAATTGGGATGATTAGTTCAACTCGTACAGTTAGTTTAACTGGTACGATTTGTTTAACCAAATTTTATGTTTTTTCAGCGTAATGATGAGGATGAGGTTGTAGAACCATTGCGAACACTCAGTTTTTTCTTTAAAACCTCTGAGTATAGAAAGGGATGTAAGATGGCATCAAGGTGCCCACAACATAAATTCCCCGAAGTCATTAAGGAATTTGAAGATGGGGAAAAGAAATGGTTCCTCAACCACCCGCAGTTCAGGCACATCTTTCATATGGTTAGCCACAAAACAAGAAAGGTGGTGGGATTGTGCATGTGGTTTCTCTGCACTGCTAAAACGGATAAACGAAGACAAGTGTGGTTTCTAGTGAATGGTGTCCCCATTCGGTACTCCATTAAAGAACATGCCCTCCTCTGCGGATTGGACTGCCACATACACACAACTGATCATAAGAACTTGGGGAGCATGAAATTTATCGTCGAACACATTGGGGAAGAAAAGGAAAGAACAATTGTTGAAGAAGTGCTGGAGAAGCTGAAAGAAATGGAGTATGATGGCAGTGATGATCGCTTGAAGATGGTGGTGTTGTACTTCCTAGCCACTGTGATAAAAGGAAGGCCAGAGGTTGGATCCCCAATAGAGTCATTCCTTCTGAGAATTGTCGATGACCTAGATGTGTGTGAAACATTCCCGTGGGGTAGTTTCACATTTGAGGACAACATGAAAGAGATATTTTATGTGGACAACCATCTCAGAGGAAAGCTTCCAAAGAAACCAAGTTGGACATTTCCAGGGTTCATCAACCCTTTGGAGGTAACTAATATTTAATTTTTCGAATTAAAATAAGTTGTATGACAGTATAACTTGTATAATTGATGAAACTATGTGCAGATTTTGGCATTTGAATATATTCCAGCTCTGAAGACAGAGTTTCGAGAAAAAAATAGAAGGTGCCGATGATGAATGTCCGAGAATGTGCAGATGGAAGTTTAGGAAAACCAGTGGAAGTTTAGGAAAAACAGTGCAACTGGGTTTTATTTGGATCAAATATATGCTACTGTTGGAGATACAAATGTTAGAATTCACTTTCATAAGTTTCATATTTGTTACTTTGGTAGTGTTTTGGTGTAATTATTTATTTTTTGCATGCTTCAGGATATTTGTAGTGTTTTGGAACCTGATGATGCAGAAATGGTTCTCATAGAGGAGGTCGTGGAAGAAGATTCATGGCCCGACGTAGAACTACTTAATGATGATGATGAGACCGACTCTATTGATGACGGTTGGAACAAGTTGTTAATCCACCAAAGAGGGAAGATCTGGTGAGAGGATATCTGCAAGGAAGATAATCAATCCTGTGGAGGATTTGAATCAGTTCTCCCGGTTGTACATGCGCAAATAGTTGAGGCACCATGACATCAAGAACCCAAAGATGTAAAGGAAACTATGCAGACGATGATGAACATAATGGAAGAAGGTTTTAAGGAGATTAAAGAGGTGATAGGGCGTATGGATAAAATAGTGAAATCTCTGAACGATTTTAGAAGAAATTTTCAGCGGACAGAGGAAAGCTACCAGATGAGTGGTTTTCAAACATCGCCATATCAAGAAGGTACATTTCTTAAATTTTTGTAAAGTTATGTTGAAGGTGTTACTTGAATTTCTCTTGCACTTTTTCTATATTGCGGAGCCTGGAGAGAAATCGGCTGAGCGTGATGTAATGCAGAAGGCTGTAGAGAAGCCTGGAGAGAAATCGGCTGAAGAGTGTGATGATGGTACACCTCACTTATTATCTTGATTATACTTACATTTCTATCCGAAAGAAACACAAGCTCAGGAGAATTCAGAATTAGTGTTTTCAACATATTAAAAAACCGGCTCCAACTATCATTTTTCTCACAATCAACTACACCAAAAGCAATTAGATAACGGTGATGTTCTGGATCATGAGCAAGAGTAATAAGAAGCACTCCACCATGTACATTCTTCAAGTGCGTTCTATCCACACATCACTTTTCTCATGGCTTTAAAACCTTCAATGCAAGATCCCACCGCGATGAATAAATACAAAAACCTATTTTCCTCATCCACTTCCACTTGTGTCACTGTACACAGATTCACCCTTTTCAACATATGCAAGTAAGAAGACAGCATATAAAAACTCTCTTTTGGACTACCCCGCACATCACTAGCAGCTTTAGCTTTCCCTCTCAAAGCAGTAGAATATGCAACCTTAACACCAAGTATACGCTGTACCAAATCTACGAAAGTTTTGTGCAGTTGGAGTCTTGTATTAGCCCAGATAATCCTCATGTACTACAGATGCAACCAAGCTTGGTGTGCCTTTTTTTTTTATCTTTGGTTACAACAGCATCTAGCCAAGAGCATGAATGCATATTCTTGTATGATTTAACCGTTAAAAAACTTGAATTCATAGGTTTTGATACCCGTAAGTGCCAGCTTAAACCAACTCCACAATATTTTAACACGTATAAATCAGGTCTTGACTTGACCACACGACCCTCAAAACACTCCCGATGCAC
Source organism: Iljinskaea planisiliqua (assembly GCA_900108845.1). Taxonomy (NCBI): domain Eukaryota; kingdom Viridiplantae; phylum Streptophyta; class Magnoliopsida; order Brassicales; family Brassicaceae; genus Iljinskaea; species Iljinskaea planisiliqua. Next base: position 610,544 of record FNXX01000027.1, read on the forward strand.
AACTTTCAGCACTAATTCTTGCACTTTCGACTTACTTCTAAGTTCTTGTCCTACAACCAGATCCATCCCATCTGCCCATTTGATACACTGGATTTAGTGCTTTTATTCTACTGCAAGTGCACAACTTATAATTGTAATACATAAAAGTTCGATTTCCAAAGGACTAGTGTTACACTTTGTATATTTAAGGAATTAAACAGAAGCTAAGGAAGCATGTCGGTTTTCTTGTTTCAGTAACAAGTAACAGAATTAACCAATGATTTAAACTTAATAAAAATAAGCGTTAGATCAAGGCACTTTCGCAGGAAATTAAGAGGAAAGGATCGAACAACTATTCAGGGGCAATTTAGGTGCAAGTCTTGAGCTCAAACATAAAGATAATATCAATCCACTGTCATGGCATTAACAACTTTATCTAACAACCTAGAATCTTAAACTGTCGTTTGGTCCTAAAATTGCAGACAAACATTATTGCACATGTTCGATATGCTCACAATTTGCCTTAACATCAATTGTCGTTGGTCAATGACAAATCGCTCACCATAGTCTCTTCTAGCAACCTATTACACTTTTGATGAATAGATTAACCTAAAATCATGAATTAAGTGATCAGTTCAATCCATACATTAAGATTAACAAATGACGAAGACAATCTATTTAAATCCCTATTTGTGTTCAACCCATCAACTCATGAATACCATTGAAATCCTTGGTTTAACCAGAGGATCTACTCATACATAGAAGAAGAGAACACAACAACAAATGAAAGGAAATGCATGAAATATAAAATGGAGATGACAAAGGTTCAGAATTCTTCTCCAAATCTTACAAGTAGAAACTCTCAAAAACTCTTATGAAAAGGTCTGGGTCATAAAAAGCTCTCAAAAGTATGTCTACAAGATGATAGAATCGAAGATGAAAAGATAGGATAATTCTAGATGGCGACGGCTCTCCCTCTTCTTCCTTGCTCGCATCCCAAAACTTGCTCTCTACATTCAATTAAAGGGTAGCGTGAACTTCTCACCATTGGTACTACCTAGGAGAGCCAATGCTAGGGACTAAAGAAGCTAATTTAGTGGTGGAGTTTCAGAGTGTTTAAAGGGTTACCAGAGTTTTGTAGAGAACACAGCATATTGCACAAAATGGCAAGAGAGAATGGACTCATTGAGGTTCCAAAACCTCTAATCACTCTTCTTCTCTTGAAAGTTTTAACTCCTCAAATCTCGATTCTTCTTTCTTCGTATTGACTGGTGCTGAGGGACACATCTTTGAGTTACTAACTCTCCTCTCCTTATCATTTTTCTCTCTCTTTTTTATTATATTTTATATATATGGATAAGGAGGGTTTTACATGATGTGTGTCCCTTGAGCATGAAAACGTTGATCCGTCGGCCCATATACCCCAGCAGGTCATATGTTTTAACTTTCTTCTTCATTGGTCAGAACGGAGCAGGTGCTCCTATTTGGAGCATGTGCTCATGAATTTTTTTTCTCAACTTCTAACGTCTTAGCGCGGGTGCGCTGGATCAGACTCTGCCGCTTGCAGCAGGTGCTCTTTTTTGGAGTAGGTGCTCCTAGAAATCTTTCTTATCTTCTGGCGATTTCTTTAGCAAGAGTGAGTTGGAGGTTGTGTCAATCTTTTTCTCTCCGATCCTTTTGCACATATCTGCACATGAAAATGAAATACAAGAGTGCAAGTGGTCTAAAAGGAGATTAGGCTAGAGGTGGGTATTAGCTAAAGATGAGCTAGCTATTCAGGATCAACAAGAGGGGTAAAAAGTATATGAAGTGCTGAATATAAACTTGTTCCCCTAGTCTAATGCCCATAACAAGAAGAGATTAAGTTCAAATTATGCCCAAATAGAGTAGAGTTTAATGTCATTCCGATGAAACCTTAGTGTAGTGGGATGTTCTGGAAAGAGAGAGATCCGAGTATGGTGGTCCAGCTCGAGATTGGTCACTAGAGAGATGGTTAAAATCACATAAATGGTGCAATCTCATCATAGATTGAGGTCCTAATTCCCGACCAAATTCTTGACTCGATAAAAAAAACTGACTCAAAGACACAAACTGACTCAAGACTCAACCAAAAATCAAAGAAAATAAACGGCAATCAGTAGCAACGAACTTCCTCCCACACACTTACTTTACACGTCCCGGTGTGAAAGTGAATACGAAGTCGGGGAACAAAGAAAACACAAATACAACGGATTAATATAATGGTGATAGAAGGGTTTTACTGGCGATCAGTGGGTGGTTGTGTCAGGACTCTCGCTCCTGTCTCGCCCCTGGCGCTTCCTACCCCGGGAAGGCTGCTCGGAAGGTCCCGGTTTCTGCTCTGTGTGGACTTCTCTCGCCGCCGTAGTGTGGCAACAACCACGTGATAAGGTATGTATGATGCGCTGTAGGAGACTGTTGTTTTTCCGCTGAGAAGCGATCATCCACTACATGTACTCTGCTGTATCAGGCTCATCAGAGATAGGGGGAATATCAAACTCACCCTGAGTGGTGGTGGTGTGGTAGGGGACAGTCAGTGTGCGTAGAGCGGTACGGGGCATCTCCTCGTCCTCCAGGTGAGGTGGAAGTGCTCTGTAAGAGTTGGTGGGTGTAGTAAACGGAGTACGCCCGAAAGGGTCGGGGCGAAGGAAATCCGCATGTGGCATGAAGTGGAAATCAGACTCGGAGTTGAGGCAGGTGATCACTGGCTGTGGGAGTTTGTAAAAGAGTGCCTCACCATTCTCGCCCTTGAATTGGTAGGTGTGTCCTGGGCTCGGAGGATCTTCAAGCTAATGAGGTGAACGGTATCCATCCTCTCAATCTGAGAAACGCAAGTGGCGTAGCGGAGAGGTACCTTCCAAGACTGGAAGAGAGCGGTGAGGAGGCTCCCAATATGCTCAATCTTCCTTGTCGCACCAGCACGTGCTCTGTCTTTTGCTGCTACAATGGTCTCGGTGAATTGAAGCCCGAGGTTGACCTGGTTCACCGTTGGCTGTGGTGCAGCGGCAACCAAGTCCCTACAGCCGTAGTAAAGCATGACGAGCTCATCGAGATGTACCTTGTTGCCGACGTCTCGATCGAAGAGGATCTGGCTGTATAGTCTGGCGCAAATGCGCACAGCAGGGTGGCGGATCAAGGACTGGCTAGCGGAGCGGGAAGCGGAAGGGCCGGATGTGATCGTCTGCCAGAACTGGCTGTAAATGGGGAACCGCTTCGGAAATGAAGGTCCTTGTCTTGAAGCCGTAGATGTCACATAGGTCCCCTATCGTGATGGTGTACTTCTTCCCGTCGGCAAAGAAAGAGAGAGACGCCTCCTCAGAAACCAGGTTCTGAGGGTTGGCGTAGTATACCCTCGCCGTCGCTAGGCACTGGCGAGTAAGCTCAGGGTAGAGGACATCGCTTTGTTGAGGAAGATTTCAGACACCTCCTTTTCCCAACCTCTTCAATTTATCCGTGCACATGAACCGTGTGGGCTCTATCTTTACGCCCAACAGCACATTGTAATAGAAACAATCAGTTTGGTCTCACTTCTCATCGGAGTGCAGAGGGATGTTTTCATCTAGGAGCTCAAATCGTTCCTCTTCATGGCGAGGCCATGGTGCAGTTTCAGCATTCGGTTGGGCCGAGGTGCTTGATTCCGTGCCCTTTCGGTTCGTGTAGCGGATGTTATTGGGCAGCATTGTCTACAAATCACACAAGAAACAATTTGAGAATGAGCTTCACATGAATGTAATCCACAAAATTTCAGCAGTTATATTTTGTCTCATCAAAGTTCAAGCATATTAGGTACATTGTGACTCATTGAAGGAGTTAAACACATATCTCAACCGCAATTCAATATGCAACACAATTTTCACCATTGATGAACATTTATGCTTTTCCAAAAATGTGCTTGTGACAATTTCGAACTCAATTCAAGCTATAATCACACAAATCCTCATGAAAAACACCAAGGACAGTTCACACAAACAGTTCAGACAGAGAGAGAGAACACAAAACCTCAAATCCCAAAGTTGGGTAGCGACAGTAAAAGGGGGTTTTCGAGCTCATACATTTGCTTGTTGTCGAAATCGTTGGCAGAAATAGATTCAGGGAAAAAATCCGAGTGGGGTAGGCTAAAAAAGTCACTCAATTTGGTTAAGATTTCCAGAAGTTAAGATTTGAGCTAAAACCAAAAAGAGAGAGGGAGGTGGTGTCGCGAGGAAGAAGAAGAAGTGGGGAAAGAGGGTTGGGTTTTAAAGAAGAAAATTGGTTCAGTTTAGGGTGAAAACCAATTAAAATTGAAAGAATTTGTTATTAAAACCGATCCAAACCAACCCAAAATACTTACCTGGTTCCGGATTTTAGAGCACGCCAAATGAGCATGTGCTCCGTTTGTGGCTGGGGTGCTCTGTTCGAGTGATTTACACCTGGAGCAGCCTGGGAGAGAATTGATCATGTGCTGCGTTTGAGTGCTCCTTTCTTCTTTTCCACCTGATCGCCTAGAAACACACTTAGCCATTTTTTTTTAGAACTAAAACTCAAACTAAAAGTTAGAATAGAGAATAATAAAATTGTAAAGATAGAGAATCTTACCGGTGGGTTGGCTCCCACCAAGCGCTTGGTTTAAGTCACTACCTTGATTTGGCTAGCCATTTAGGCTTGAAAAGGATCACCTAAGGGAAATGCTTCACCTTGTGCAAAATGAGATTCAACAAGATATGGCTTAATCCGTTGACCATTGACAAAGAACTCTCCCCCATTGGTGTCCACTAACACCACAACTCCATAAGGTCTGACTTCCTTGATTGTGAAAGGTCTAGACCATCTTGACCTCAACGTTCCGGGAAACAGCTTCAACGGAGTGTTAAACAGCAGTACTTGATCATTTGGAGCAAAGTTCCGAGTGAGAATTCTCTTGTCGTGGTAGGCCTTGGTTCTTTCTTTGTAGATCTTGGAGTTGTTATAGGCGAGATGCCTGATTTCTTCCAACTCGTGCAGCTGCATCATCCTCCTTTCTGAGGCAGTCTTGACATGGAAATTTAACATCTTCATTGTACATGCTGCTTTGAACTCAAGCTTTACAGGAAGGTGACAAGCCTTTCCATATACCAAGTGAAATGGTGTTGTTCCAAGGGTGTCATGTAGGCAGTTCTGTATGCCCAAAGAGCATCATCAAGCATTGAAGCCCAATCCTTCATTTTTGTTCCCACGGTTTTCTGCAGGAGACTCTTGATTTCCCTGTTGGAGATTTCAATTTGCCCACTAGTTTGAGGATGGTAGGGAGATGTAACCTTGTGTTTCACACCATTCTTTTGCAGCAACCTTTCAAAGATCTTGTTTATGAAGTGGGATCCTCCATCACTAATGATCACTCGAGGTACACCGAACCTTGGGAAGATGATGGATTTAAACATCTTGATCAACACTCTTGCATCATTTGTGAGACTTGCCAAAGCTTCGACCCACTTGGACACATAGTCCACAACCACTAAGATATAGTCATTCCCAAAAGTTGATGGAAATGGTCACATGAAGTCAATCCCCCACACATCAAAAACTTCAACTTCCAGGAAGAAGTTCTGTGACATCTCATTCCTCTTGTTTATATTGCCTTGTTTTTGGCATGAACCACACGTGGACACAAATCGCTGAGCATCTCTGAACATAGTTGAACATAGATAACTGTCTTGAATGTGGCAAAGTGTCCAACATATGGGGAACCATGGCAATGGTACCAGATTTCATGGATTTCCACTTCAGCTACACATCTTTTAAAAACTCCATCCGTACAGTGCTTGTAGAGGTAAGCCTCATCCCAAAAGTAATGCCTTATATCCTTTAAAATTTTCTTTGTCTTGTTACCCACGAATTCTTTGGGTTTTTTTTCAGCAGCAAGGTAGTTGGCTATCTCTCCAAACCAGGGTAAATTCGTGTGCAGTGCCTTATTCAATTTGGAGAGCAGGTGCTCCAAAACGGAGCGGGTGCTCCACGACCTAACACACACTTACAACATAAATTTGGTCTTCAAGGAGGCTGTCATCTAGAGGCATCTCAGTCTCTATTCTCATCCTAGATAGATGATCTGCAACTCCATTCTCAACTTCCTTCTTGTCTATAATCTCCAAATCGAATTCTTATAGCAAAAGAATCCATATCAAGAGCCTTGGTTTGGCATCCTTTTTAGTCAACAAGTACTTAAGTCCAGCATTGTCTGTGTGCACAATGACTTTCGACCCAACAAGGTAACACCGAAACTTCTCAAAAGCAAAAACAATCGCTAGAAGTTCCTTCTCTGTGGTGGCATATTTGCATTGAGCCTCATCCAGAGTTCGGGTCGTGATCTATCATGGTTTTTAGTGTTTTTAGCCATGATATAAGTCTTATTATTAGAATCTTTTATGTGTTTGTGAAGTCCTTTTAGAGTCTTTTGAGGTCTAGGTACGTTTGGAGTACATTTGAAGATTTTGGAGCATTATGGAGTTAATTTGGAGAAGATGCAGAAAAACAGAAGTCACAGACAAATCAGTAGATTGATGTCGCCTGACACCCATCACGTAGACAGACTTTTAGACTTATCTTAAAGAACTTATGATAAATTACAGAAGTGGCCCAAAGTTTCCAATATTTGCAAAGAAGCCCCAAACGTGTTTTTCCATATTTTAGTAGGTTTAAACTATTATAAATAGGGTTTTATGGTCATTTTTTAGACCTAAGTTTTATTCAATTGAGAGTTGTAGCAGAGCTTTGGACAGGAGAATCTGAACTCCTTTAGAGAAGATTTTGAACTCCTTTAATTCTTTACTCTTCTCTTTTATGCAATCTTATTTATTCATGATGTTTGCTTCATTCACCATGTCTGAGTAGTTTCCTTGTTAGGTTTAGGGTTATTCAAAGGTGATTGATGAATTGCTAGATTGAATTAAATTGTTAGGATAAAATCTTAAGAGTTCTTCATCTATATTTGTGTTTCATGCTTATTCTAGCTTCATGACCTAAAATTTGATCTTAGGTTAATTGGTTGACACGAAAATGAGATTAATTTCCTGAACTAATCTTAGATGAGCAAAATACCTATATGTAAAGAATTTTGGTTTAGGATTTTGTGAACAATTAAACCTACACTTAATGCTTGTTTGAATTGATAGGTTTTGCAAAAAAATTTGGGATTCTAGGATTTAGACATAGATAGTCTTTGCAGTGAAAGTTAATTGATTTTACATTAGTATTTCAAGTTCAAAAACAATGCTTAATAATTCCTAGCATTCTATTTAGACCTGCAATTTGGATTTACCCGAGAATTTCCCTAGGCTTAGCGCTTTTCCTGATTATCTTAGAACCAATTGTTTAGTCCTTTCTGTCTTTTAATTTACTTGATTTCGTCTAGCTCAAATAAAATACTGCAATCTATTGTGCGATCCAGAATCTCTGTGGGTTCGATCCCTAAATACTACTTTTGTTCCTCTGAATTTTTCGGAGTAGCTCTAGGGTTAATTTGAGCATATCAGCTCGCATAATAGATGACATGCAGCTTCTTGTCCTTCCTCTGACTCAGAACTGCACCAACTGCATAGTCACTTGCGTCTGTCATGATCTCAAATGGCAACTCCCAGTCTCGTGGCTGCACAATGGGAGCACTGACCAATGCTCCTTTGATTGTGTGGAAAGTATCAAGACAGACACTATCAAACTAAAATTTCACCTCCTTACACAACAGCTCTGTAAGAGGTCTCACTATCTTGGAAAAATCCTTGATGAACCTCCGGTAGAACCCAACATGCCAGAAAACTGTGAATCCCCTTGACTGATGTAGGCGGCTGCAAGCTCATCATAACCTCTATCTTCGCCTTATCACCTCAATACCCTGCTCTGAGATTCGATGACCCAACACGATCCCATTCCTCACCATAAAGTGGCACTTCTCCCAGTTCAAAACCAGATGTTTCTCTTCACATCGTTGAAGTACCCTACACAAATTCGACAAACAGACAGAAAAAGAGCTTCCACAAACAGAAAAACCGTCCATGAAAACCTCCATAATGTCTTCGATGAGGCCAGTAAAGATGGACATCATGCACCGTTGCAATGTGCCCGGAGCATTGCACAAGCCGAATGGCATCCACCGGTAAGCGAAAGTGCCATAAAGACATGTGAATGTAGTCTTCTCTTGGTCATCCGGATGGATTGGGATCTGAAAGAAACCAGAGTAACCATATAAAAGAAATAGTAAGGGTGGTTAGCCAATCTTTCAAGCATTTGATCAATAAAAGGCAAAGGAAAATGGTCCTTACGGGTTGCATTATTCAATTTCCGATAATCTATACACATTCTATGGCCGGTTAAAGTCCTAGTTGGTATCAGTTCGTTCCTATCATTTTTAATCTCAGTGATTTTACCTTTCTTAGGAACTATATGAACATGACTAACCCACGTACTATCAGAAATAGCATAGATCACACCAGCCTCTAGAAGTTTCCTTATCTCCTTTTTAACAACATCTTACAAATTCGGGTCTAACCTCCTCTGTTGTTCTATAGAACTCATTGATTCATCTTCTAAATATATCTTATGCATGCAAAGATCAAGAGAGATTCTAGTGATATCATCTAGTGAATATCCTAATGCCTTTCTATACTTTCTAAGTTCACACAAAAGCAAAGCAACTTCCACATTATTCAGTTCAGAGTTTACTATCACATGGTAGGTAGAGTTTTTTCCAAGGAATGTGTACCTTATCCCGACATGAAATGTTTTCAGCTCAAGTTTAGGAGCTTTCAGCTTGCTCCAAGGGCCATTGACAAGACTTGACTTCAGAGCAGGTGCTCCTAGGTTTGGAGCAGGGGCTCCGTTGTTGAGTTCTGCAGTCGAGCTCTGCCCTTCTTCTAGACTCATGTAGGCTACCATCCTTTCCACTCTGAGGCTTTAATCCAACATCTTTGCAATCCTATTAAGTCTGGTTAACTTTGGTTAAATCGGTTTATTTTGGTTTAGATTGGTTAATTTATAATTGAGTAAGTCAGTGTATAAAAGAAAATAAATATGTAGTAAAAAGGAACATGTAAATTGATAGTAAGTTTTTAGGCTACTTGTCAATGTCCCACTACTATAATCCGTTGTAGTTTGTTATGGGGTTTTATCAATCCATTGGGAAATCTTGAGATACTAAGTCTATGGGATTCAAAAGTAAGCTAGGATAATCGAGAATATGTGAAGTAAGCTAACAACCTAAACACGGTAGGAGAAGACTGAAACCAAGGACTGATCAACTAGTGAGAAGCAAATCTACACAAAACAGAGGAAACAGAGCAATCAATACTAGAAATAGGGGAATAAAACCGGTTCTAGAAATGAGGCATGGATAGGCGGAATCAAGAAAAGATTGAAACTTTAAGCTTAAATCATCTTCTATGGAGTTAATATCTCGGCAAGAAGGAACTAAACTAATCCACTTTCATGACAAGAGTCCCTATGCAAAACCATAATCTAACCCTAGCTTTTGCCTGGTGATACATGAATGCGCATGCATGAGAAATCAACTCCTTGAAAAGCCGAAATCCCCTCTTAGACAACTAATTTCTTAGGCTAAGACAAGAGATTCTCCTCTTAGATAGATCGAGCCTTACACTAGCATGGTGTTTGCTTAGGATGACTTAGGATCTAGATCCAAATAGCGAAGATAGATCTAGCTTTAGAAATATCAACAAGAAGAGACTTAGAACCTTAAGCTCAAAAAGATACTAAAAACCCATTCTTTACTCTAATTCGCCTAAACTCACACTAAAACTGAGACTAATCTACTCACTAATCATAGTTTTTACCAGTAATCCATTGATGGGAATGGTTAAAAACATGATTAGAAAATGAATAAGCAAAATAAAATGCAAGAGAAATGAAAATAAAGTTGCAATATTATAAAGGAAATGAATGTTTTTAATGGAGTTAAAAAAAAAAGAGAAGAAGAGCCATAAATGTCTCAAAAACAAAAGCAATGTTTGCGCGGCCCCCCTTTTTGGGAATGGGCTAAAGAGGCATTTTATAAGTCGTACCAACCCTAAGTGCACACCTTATTCTCTCATCAAAAGCAGATCATAGGCGAAAAGCAAAGCTGGTTGGACTGTTGTGAAAACAACTTCGTTCCATTGCAGGCTCCGCGTTACAACAGTTTTGTCGGGACGTCCAGCTGTATGCGGCTTCTTTTGCTTGCATGACATTCAGGTTATTGTATAGGAGTCATCCCGTTGATGCTGCCCGGTGTGCAAAGTTGGGGCGTCCTGCACTGGGTTGATACCGTTGGGGCTGTCCGATGTACAAATCCGGGGAGTTTCACACCGGGATGATACCGTTGTGAATTTCTTGTTGCTCCCTGAGAAATCGTTAGCTTCGTATGTTCTTTTTCTTAATGGCTCTCAGACCACTCCATACGTCTTCTAAGTATCCTCAGCTCCTCAAATATCTGATAAGGACTCCAAAATATACACAAATGACTAAAGTTTATCATAATGTATGCTAAGTCTATTATCAGTGAAAATTGGACTGAAACGAGGGGAAACATGCATGAATGAGATTTAAACTACTATAAAATACTCAAGAAAGTGATGCAAAATGCCAAGACATCAACACCCGCAAACTTGCCTTTTTGCTTGTCCTCAAGCAAACAAAACTAACCTAAGGGTGAAGATCAAAAGAGGGGGTGCAAATCGAAATCCAAAATGCCATTCAAAAGAGATTAACCCGAAGTCTATACTCAAAGTTCTAGGATGCACCCTGAGTTCCACCTACTCGAAAAGCCTTAGCCACATATTATCACAACACAAGATGAAATTAGCCTCAAACTTATATGCACAATCAAGTCCTTTTTCCCTTTTCACTTTCATTAAACGATTTTAAAGCTTGAATCTTACTCATGCTCGTAAATCAAACTCATTTGATTTAAGGGCGATGTCACAAGCTTAGGTTGGACACGAAATGAAGGGTTTTAGTGTTTCAGCTGGGATCACTCAATGAAAGGAATCTTCTTAATGCAAAATTTTAAGGGTAAAAACTAACTGATGCGTACAATGATAAATACCCATCTACACAAGCACCTAATTAACTTCTTCCTTACCATAATTTGTCCATTGGTCACCACAATTACAATAACAACTTGGAGTTACAACCGTAATGAATAATCGAATCTGTTGGCGTCAATGAAACCACATACAGACTCCAAAAAACAATGATGACCATCACAGAACTTTAACTAAAGGTCATTTGAAACCAACATGAGAGAAGATTAACGCTGTCCCAATTTAAAGATAAAACCAAGAGTTTAAATAAAACTAAGAGACATCAGATTCGTATATTGCTTCCATCTTGCCTTTGTACTACTGCACCTAACCTCCCCATTACATGTGCACCTAAAATTTCATGAGTTGGACCAAGAGCCAACTTAAACCATCCTGAAAAATAATTTACCTTCAAATAGACACATTGCTTACTCGAAGCTTTGCCAACAAAAATAATATTAATGATCAGTGAACTGAGAACGATCACATCAATTATATCAAAAGTAATAAAAAACCAATATAAAGAACAACATAATAACCAAAAACACAGCGAAAGCAATAGTAAAAACATCGTGAGAAATGGGGGCCACTCCGTTTTCCACTCCCACCTAACCCATGTCTTACTAAAATCAGATATATATACCATAACTTTTCCATTGGTCACCACAATTACTACCGTAATGAATAATCGAATCCGTTAACGTCAATGAAACCACATACACACTCCAAAAAACAACGAGGATCATCACATTACTTGGATTATAGGTCATTTTAAACCAACATAAAAGAAGACTAATGTTGACCCAAGTTAAAGATAAAACCGAGAGTTTAAATAAAATTAAACGACATCAGATTAGTATTTTGATTCCATCTTGCCTTTGTACTACTGCAGGTGCCCATTGTATGTGCACCTAAAATCTCATGAGTTGGATCAAGAGCCAACCTAAACAAGCCTGAAATATAATCTACTTTCAAAGAGAAACATTGCTTGCTCCAAACTTTGGCAACAAAAATAATAATAATGATCAATGAACTGAAAATGATCACATTAATTAGAATAAAAGTAAAACAAAACCAATATAATGAACAACATAACCAAAACAACAGTGAAAACATCGTGAGAAATGGTGGCCACTCCGTTTTTCTGCTCCCACCTAGCCACTGTTTTACTAAAGTCAGATCTGCATACTATAGTTCAATCATTGGTCACCACAATTACAATCACAACCCAAACCACCCACCCGTAAAAAAAAGATGAACAATAAAAAACCACATAATTTATTCATCAAAAAGAACAAACATATGCCACATATCTTTGGTTTAGCGATGACCTCATTCCGGTGTGAAGGACCCTTGTCTCCCTTCTCCGAATTAAGTTCTCCAGTTTTCACCGAAGCCTTAAACATCAGAATTTTGCAAGGTGAGATTAAAGTTTAAACCAAATGCTTCATTTATTTCCACCAAATGTCTTTGTAACTATTTTACCCTCTTCCTTTCTTGAATCAAGATCACCGATAACCTCAATAATCTGTTCTTCCTGAACATCAATAATATCCATCACAACAGACACCTCAAGGTTTTGGTTGTATCAAGCTAATCTTCTTAATATTCAAATCAATGCTCAGATACTTCTAAACATCAAAGCCCACTCCAATCCCACCAAAATTGCATCTGCCTTAGTATTTCCGAATTGAAAATACCGAATCAATACGCTAAAATATATTGAACACTTTTTCTTTTACAGAAATCTTGGTTAGTCTTGCAATTTCTCTTTTTCTTAAGTAAGTTTGGCTCCCTTTGACAGTGATGGTGCAGCTGCCATTGTTTTAGCGAGTGGAGAGAAGGCGCTTCAGCTAGGACTTCATGTACTCGCAAAAGTAAAAGGTTCTGGTGATGCAGCTCAGGTACATTAGTTATATGATATTGCCTTCCCTTCTTAAATACAACATTTTAGGTGTTTTATTCCACTCAGTAAGTAAAATCCAAACCCTGCAGGAAACAGGGTTTTCCACTACTGCTCCTGCTCTTGCAATAGCTATTGCACATGCTTATTTGGAATCTTCTCAAGTTGATTGCTATGAGATCAATGAAGCATTTGCAGTAAGAAAATATTTTTTCTTCCCCTAAAGAGTAGACACATATTTGTGATAGCTAATTTTGACTGAACTGGTTTTTTTTTTTTTTTTTTTTTTGCAGGTTGTAGCACTCGCAAATAAAAAAATACTTGGGATTACTCTGATTAGTAATTTCCATCATAGAGTCTCTTAAATCTCAAAATGAGGTAAACAATAACTTAGTTATATGTTTTAATAATTTTTTTTAAAATAAAAAAAAAAGTGCCTATATAAACCTACTTATTTGGGGCAAAAATAAAACACCCATCTCTCATATCATATCATATCGTATTCGTTCTCCGAAAGAAGTTCTTCTTATCACTAATTATAATGTTGCCATGGACAGCTGAAGAAGACGTTCGTCTCTTGAATGGCCTTAAAAGATATTTGAAAAAATAGGTCAAATTTTTTTCTCTTGTCAACATATACTATTTTTGATTTTTATCAAAAGTTGACTACATTACCCTTTAAACAAATTTAATAAATTTAAACTAAATACTTTTAAAAGCCAAAAAATATAAGAATATTAAAAAAGATTTAAAAGACACTTATCCGATTACATTAACATTTTTTTTTAAAAAAGTTGATGTTCAGAATATAAAATAAGTTTATATTCTACCAAGTCTATAATGCATATTATACTGTCTACAGATTAGTAGAAAATATTTTATACTATTTTCTCTGTAGTCTACCACACGTAAAATATGTATTATACTGTTTACTCTATGTTCTACGATTCGATAAGCTTTGGTAGAATAATTTTTTTTAACTTTCTTCTGTATTCTACAGAGTTTCGAGTATATTCTCTACTGCCACCACTATATCCGTAGAATTGAATTTTCACCATTTCTATAGATTAATATTTTCATAATATTTACCATATATCTTTTCAAATCTTTATATTCTCCAGTCAAAAAAATGTGTGTACATCTCCTTTTTATAGAAAAACCTTTTAAACCATATTCAAATAAACAATGAAAAACCTTGTTTGATTTTTATATATTTTATATATCAATATGTTAGATTGTAGATTGGATGGATAGCCTAAATTATGCACATCTATACTATGTTAGAAAAAAATCTACTATACTGTGTTATATTATGATTTATGCCATTACAATTTAATAAAAGTTTAAATTTTTATTAAGGGTAATATTGTTAAATCAATTTTAACAAATTAATTCATAATGTCTTTCAATATTTCCTTTATTTTAAATCAATATCTAACTAATTAATTCATAATATCTTTCAATATCTCCTTAATTTTAAATATAAATGTATGTTTCTATTGAATTATAACAAAATCTTATAAAAATATTTTTAATCTATTATAATGTTTTTATTATTAATTTTGTAATTATTATTATTAAAAATTATGGTAAAGTAATCTCTTATATATTTGTAACATCCCGATTTCTGGTATATGTGGAGAGGTTAAAAAAATTGATTTAGCTACCTATGTCACCAAAGTGCACTTACCTTTTCGGTTGCACATCCAGAGAAAACTTCAGGGTTAAGCGTGCTTGAGCTGGAGTAGTCAAATGATGGATGACCTACCGGGAAGTCATTCGCGGTACCGTGTGAGTGAGGCCAAAACACGGGGAACGGTCACGTGGTGATTGCAAGGTCGATATATCATGACTTTCAAACCTCCCGGTTAACGCACCGACCGTCGGACAGTGGTGGGCCGGCCCATGGGCCTAGTGAGAGGAAATGGGGGCTCACTGGTAGGGGTGGTTGGGGCGTTACAAGTGGTATCAGAGCTGGTTAGCCGTCCCAGTTCTGACCTGGGAGGCGTCTTAGGACCTGTCGTGGTGTGTAACGAGGACGTTGCACTCTGTGAGTGGGGGTGAATTGTAACATCCCGATTTCTGGTATATGTGGAGAGGTTAAAAAAATTGATTTGGCTACCTATGTCACCAAAGTGCACTTACCTTTTCGGTTGCACATCCAGAGAAAACTTCAGGGTTAAGCGTGTTTGAGCTGGAGTAGTCAAAGGATGGGTGACCTACCGGGAAGTCATTCGCGGTACCATGTGAGTGAGGCCAAAACACGGGGAACGGTCACGTGGTGATTGCAGGGTCAGTATATCATGACTTTCAAACCTCCCGGTTAACGTTTCGACCGTCGGACAGGGGTGGGCCGGTCCATGGGCCTAGTGAGAGGACATGGGGGCTCACTGGTAGGGGCGGTTGGGACGTTATAATATTAAAGGAAGATATTTTGAGGCCACTTTTGTTGATGTAGCATATCCATAAATTTTCTCAGCTTTTTTCTTTTTATTTATATATTTTAATATGGTATCCCTATTACCAAACATTTTTTAAATTTGTTAAAAAACCAAATGGGTCTCTCTTTTCTAATTAATTAAAAACAAAAATAAAAATAAAATTATAGATATTAAATTCTTAAATCAAATGACAAATATGATTCAATAAAAATTAAAAATATGTTAGACCAACACAAGATAAAATATCAACATTTATTCTTCTATAAAAAAATTCATATGAACTAGAATATTATATAATATTTTGTAATTATTTATAAAAAAAAAAAATTTAACACCATAAAAACAAATTACCCACCAAAAACCCAACATTCCAAACAGCATCACAAACACACAAACTTATAATTATAGAATATACATATATAAAGTAAAAATATATTATTATTATTAAAAATTAAACCATTATAATTTAACATGTTTTTCTCGAACTATAGTTTTACCATATTATTTATCAATTATCGTAAATTTTAAAAGTCTAAATATTATATCTTTTAATAATATTTTTTAATTATAAACATTAAGAAATTTTATCTATGAAAATATTAGTTCTGCGCTCACAACATTCAATTATTTACTTAGATGAGAGATAAAGTAGCTATATATATATTACTGGATTCTATCTTGTTTCGCCCTTATGTGATGTTCTTGTTTTCCGAGAAAAAATTATTTAGGTTGTTACTCGTGAGTTGTCGAGATTCTAATGCTCTTTCGTCATACTGTAATATTCTTTACATTTTCTTTTAACTTAGTTTCTTTATGCGTTCTGGTTTTTTTTTTTTTTTTTTTTTTTTTTTTTTTTTTGATCAACATGTCTCTGCTTATTCTTTTCACTTTCTCTGTTTATGTTTTTTATCTATCATGTAAAAGGTTACAAATTTTTTCCGGGAAAATAAAAATATCGCACAAGGACGAAACAAGAATTTATAGAATTCACGTAAGTTGAAAAAAATTCTCGAAAAAAAAAAATAAAAAAAAACAAGACAACAATCACACACGAAAAAGGTAGAATTGCGAAAACTTAACGAACTTTCTCTGGAGAATCTCCACGATTAACCTAACACAAAACGTTTCCAGAAAAAGAAAAAAAACCGTACGAGGGAGAAGAAACAAAATTCTAGAGAATCCACATAAGCAAAAAAGTTACTTGATAAAGAAAACAAAACGAAGAAAGGAAGACTGACATGCATGAATATGGAAGAAAATAGAAAGTATGCAACGGTGAGTAACAAGAAACTAAAGTTTTTGTTCACTAGAGAACATATCAGGGCATTAATACATGATCTATATAACCAAAAGGAAACCTAAATCACCTTCCCAAAACCTTCGTCCTTGCCTACAATAGTTGCAGAGACTTCAACCTGTATGGCCAATTTACCCTTATTGTATTTACCAAGGTATATGATATTAACAAAAACTATACCGAAATACACTAACCGGGACGATTCCCCATGTGAAGGCGCCAGCTTCCTAGGATCACGCTCAAAACTTTGAACGGTGTAGTCATCTTGAATATTCATCGGTACAACACACCGATCAACTAGTTAATGTTTTGAGTTTCCATAACCAATGTAACCTACTAACCATATATTGTATAATATCACAGTTTCGGATAGAGAGAGCTAAATTATCAGCGTGAATAATCAAGGCATCAAGAACAAGAACTAAAGACAAGTGTAACACCTGTCTAATCCTTACTCATGACGTGTCATTAATTTTAACTTTTATCTCAAGACATCCATTTAATAAAATATTCACTTTATTTCATAAATTAATAAATATAAATAGTAAAATAACTCAAATAAATTGTAAAATAAATGTTTAAAACAAAAATGCAGAAAATCATAAAAATCTCAAAATGTACCACCCGATCCGATAAGCATATATCTACTCGTCTGTCTCACCTGAAAAAGGAAGAAATAGGGGTGAGTAACAGGGGAGTCATTCAGTGAGGCTGAGATGCTAAAACAAAGAAAACATAAGATCTCTGAAGGCACTGGACAACAGATCAACTAACCTGCCCAGCACCATCTCACACACAACAAGCAACGTAAGTATTGAAGTCCGCCTCTGTATCCCCCACAATCCCTAATGTCTAACATACTAAACTAACTAAATAAGTAAACATGTATAAAGGAAACAATTAACATTTTAATGCACAGTCAATGGGTTAAAACATCTATATTCCTAAGTCTAATTTACAAAAAAAAAACACTACCTAGACTCGATGATGTATCCCCGGGGACCGAAGTTGTGATGGATTGAAAGCTGGCCGTACATCGCTGTCCTTTCAAACCTGTAGAGACGGATGTTGGACGAGTGGTATGGCGGAAGAGGTTTGATTGACTCACTTAATCGTTCATGGAATAATAGGTAGAAGTGATTGACTCTCTCAATCAGTGAATGAAGAAACTATCTGAATCACACAAACAACTTACTCCACAGTTTTCTAAATAACCTAAGTGAATCTCACACCTAAACTCTAAAGACCAAATTCAAAGACACTTCTTTGAAATAAAACAATACTTTTGTATTAAAATGATGACTAAGGCGTGCCTTACAATGAGTATGGTGGTTAGCTTATATAATGCTCATGTATAAAGAAATTAAGCACAAAAATATTCTGCACTTAATAGAAAAACTAGCTGTTGGAGATAATGTGGGAAAAAAGCTGAATGAGGGGGCTTTGTTTACTCCTTTGAATCTTGATAGTTTGGGCAGGTAATGACAATCCTTTGTAGTCTCCAGGTTCATGAAATATAGTCTCAGTAGCTGTCTTCAAAATATAGTCGTTGGTCTTTCTCGAATGATTTTATGTTGAATGCTCTTGAGTCCAAATATGGTATGTTAGTCCATATGCTTCTCTGTCTGATCCTATATGGACTGGTTCTTCCTAGCGTGTTGTAGAGTGCTTCTAGAAGAGTAATAATGTCTCCTGGTGGCCACAAATAGTCTGGGAGCATCTAAACCGAACTGGTTTAGACATTTCCTCAAATATAACTAAGTTGTCCGCTTTTGGAGAATAAATGATAACTTGAGCTTCCAATTTGTTGTTTCTTTGTTTCTTGGGCTTCCTGGAACCATGAGAGATCCATTAACATTATCCAAGTGGTCTTAGGTATATATATTGAGTGAGTTGGGTTGTGCAGATCGATCTTTGGCATAGTCGTGAGTGGTGGTCTGAAACCTGTTTTCCATCTTGTAAAATCAATAACTTCCAAGTCTGAATTCGGTTTGATGTGAATCCAAATTTCCGTACTTCCTTTTTGAGTTGAGAATCCAAAAACTTGTATTTTTTTATTAATTACTCATGGTTTTGCTCGACCACTCTATTTAGTCAACGTCGGTCTTCTTTGGATCCATTGATGATCTTGTGGATTGTACCTCCAATAACTTCATCTTAGAAAACGTTATTAGGATGATTCTTCTTCGTGGTGTCTCCTAGTCGGTTGAGTGTGTGATCCAAGTGTTTTCTGAGCTGTAATGTTTGGTCTTAGTCTCCATTTTAGCTGAACTGAACTCGCTGGTCTCTTTAGCTCTCCTCAGTTTCATGTTTTCCACCTCCATGGTTGGCTCTGGGTTGGATGGCCTGGTACTGTTTCTGAAGGATACATCACTCGATCAGAGAAACAAATCCCATCTAAGACATTCTAGACAGAAGTACAAAATTCCGTGGAAAAGCACCCTCGCCTTAGAAATCAGAAAACTAGGGTGTCTGGACTCCGAATGCTTAAACGGATGCTAAATATGATCAGCAAAATACAATCGAGTCAGAACGGCGTAAAACGGGTAACTGATCAAACCGGTCAAAGTCAGCGGTCAACAGTCAACAATCAACCAGTCAAAATCAATGGTCAAACCGGTCAACGACCAAACCAGACTCAAATCAAACAAGACCAAACAAAACCAGACTCCGAACCAGACTGGATCCAAACCGGATCCAAATTGAACCAATCCAAAAGAAAATTTAATTAAACCGGCCGAGTCAACTGATGAGAATCAGGACATAGACATGGAACACATCACCGGACCAGGGACGGAAACGTTGGACCAAGGAGTGGAGATTGATCGTGAGGGCCAGATCGTGGACCGTGGGACGGGAACTGCCGACCGTACTGTATCGACCCAACTCGACCCGGGAATGAGCTGAGGAAGGATCTTCGACCGAATGAGTGAATCCTTCGATCCAGAGTCCATATTCAACACCCAAGTGGACCAGAGAGAGACAACGGCCAAGACAGATTGGCCATGATTCGGACGGAACCAGAAGTTGGTCGAGAAATTCCCTTTCTCGACCACGGCGCACAGCCGAGACTAATGGACCAAGACATGGACCTGTTCCTTGGTCCATTCACTAGGGACCGATCCATAGAGCTTCAAGCTCAAGTTCAGGACATGGTTCGAGGACTCACTCAGGGACTGGGAAATTCGGCCTGCACTGATGGTCCGACTTATTGGACCATGATCCAAGTCACGGATGCGACCCAAACTCATCCGACCGAGTAGCTCAAGGGACACTTATAGAGTAGCTTAAGGGTCACTTTTGACCAGTCAGCTTGCCAGCTGCTTTAGCTGAGTTCCATGTTTTCGTTTTCACCATTGCTATTTATTTTCTTTGACCTTAAACTCTATAAGTATGAAACATTTTGAAATGAATAAAAACTTTTGATCTTTTCTTCAACTTTTCCTTATTAGAGAATTTTCTCTCTCTTTTGTTCTTTGAGAACAACCTGTTGTTGGCAAGGGCTACTTCCGTTAACAACCTCCCTAAGGGTGTCGTGGTGAGCCATATCCTCGGCCATAAAGAGTGGGAATACTAGGAGAATTCCGCAGCCCCTAACGGTCCCAATCGATCCATCCTTGGCAGTGTGTACTAGTAACCTCCGCCCAAGTTTATCCAGAAATAGTTTCACAAAGGAGTGTCGATCTGGTAAAAGGTTCTATCAAGTGGTATCTGAGCCACTCCTTGTTGGTAACTCTAAAACATATTTCTCACCTTCCCATTTTCTTCAACAAAATTATTATATGTCTATCTGATCAGCTAGCTGAGCCAATCATATTTAAAAAAAAAAGATATTAAAAAGTGATCTAGAAGAAATCGGATCAGGTTTGGTTAATCAGCTTGCAAAAGAAAGTCTTGCAATCTTTCTATCTTCCTCGTTTTCTTTTGTTGTGGTTGGAAACACTTGCCAGTTAGATTGTGTTGTTTGCTTAGAACACTGAGAGACTGATCAGAGTGACCATTCTAAACTGTGAGCCAAACACTAGAGAGCCAACACTTGTTATTTGCTAACTCGTGTGTTCAGTGTTTTCAGGTGGTCAAATATTGCTGGGAATGGGAATGATCTTGTTGAAGCCGGTTTGATTAACGATCAACTAACTTATTTGAATGGAAATTTTATTCAAGTAATGAATGCATGATTGGAAGGACTCCATAAGAGACTAGATAGATTCCAGGAAGATCAGCAAGGCCGGCCAAGCAATGTCTCAAGGAGAACCCGAACCAGAGGTAGAGCGAACCAGTCGGAAGAAGAAGAAGAGGATGAGGATCCGTTGGAGACTCTATCATTTCAACCAAGAAGAGGCCAGGGTGAGAGAAGACAACCCCTTTGCCAGAAGAACGGACGGCAACCTTGGTGGTCTTAGGCTGGAGATCCCAACCTTCTTAGGTAAGAATGATCCAGACGCTTACCTTGAGTGGGAGAGAAAGGTGAAGCTCACTTTTGATTGCCAGAACCTTTCAGAGATGAAAAATGCTAGACTAGCAGCTTCTAAGTTTGGGGGTTATGCGATTAATTGGTATGACCAGGTTGTAGCTCTAAGAAGAAGAGCCGCTGAACCACCTATTGCTACTTGGGATGAATTAGCCCTACTAATGAGAAAGTGATTTGTGCCTAGTCATTATCACAGGGAACTACACCAGAAGCTAAGGCGACTAGCACAAGGAACGAGGAGCTTGGAAGACTACTTCCACGACTTGGAGACCCTTATGCTGAAGGCTGATATCGAGGAAGAGGTCGGGGCAACCATGACCCGATTCCTTGCGGGGCTGAACCGAGACATTATGGACAGGATAGAGCTTCAGGACTTTGAAAGCATAGAAGAAATGATTCACAAGTCCATCCTGATCGAACGGCAGCCCAAGAGGAGGGGATTTGTCAAACCAACCTACCCATCTAGGGCAAGCTACCAGGCCGCTTCAGCATCAAAGCCTGTCACGCAAGAAAAAGGTCCAGTGCAAAATCAATTTCCTATTTCTTCATTTAAAACTAACCCACCATCTTGCTTTGATAAAGGCAAAGCTGTGGAATCCACGAGCAGAGCTAGAGAAATTTGATGTTTCAAATGCCAGGGACTATGTCACTATGCCAACAAGTGCCCGAATCAAAAGGTGATGATCTTGATGGAGAATGGTGAGATTGAATATGAGAAGGAGAAATAGGATACCAGACCCATCTTTGATGAAGAGGATGAGCCGCTTGATTTACCAACTCAGGGTCAACTCTTGGTCATAAGGTGCACCCTTAGTGTCCAGTCCAAACCCTAGGAAACAGAGCAAAGAGAGAACCTCTTCCATTCTAAATGCATCGTGGAAGACAAGGTATGTTCCTTGATAATACATGGAGAAAGTTGTACTAATTTTGCAAGTGTTTCCCTTATCAGGAAATTGAGTTTACAAACGCGACCACATCCATGACCTTTTAAACTGGAATGGTTG
Organism: Iljinskaea planisiliqua; assembly: GCA_900108845.1. Taxonomy (NCBI): domain Eukaryota; kingdom Viridiplantae; phylum Streptophyta; class Magnoliopsida; order Brassicales; family Brassicaceae; genus Iljinskaea; species Iljinskaea planisiliqua. The sequence goes on from FNXX01000027.1 coordinate 632,681, forward strand.
AATGAGGATGGAGAACTATAAGTCAAGGAACAAGTTACCATCCCACTCACCATAGGACGGTACGTAGATGAGGTGGAGTGCAATGTATTGCCTATGGATGCCATCCATATTCTTCTTGGAAGACTGTGACAGTTCGATAAGAAGGCTGTCCATGATGGTTTCACCAACCGCCACTCATTCGATCATGATGGTAAGAGGATCACCTTGGTACCATTAACCCCATCCGAGGTGCATCAGGACCAGTTCCAACTCAAGAAGAGTCGTGACCTGTAAAAGAAAGGTAAAGACCCCGACTAAGGGATCCAATCTTCTGATCAAGTCTAGTCAGGTTAGAAAATCTCAGCCTTCTAAAACTCAATATCTGCTGCTTGCTTTTCAAGAAACACTGATGGCTACTAACCAATCACCAGGGATTCTGAGGGAACTTAAGATGTTGTTGGACAGGTTTATAGATGTCTTCCCAGAAGAGAACCCCAGTGGCCTTCCTCCCATCCGGGGAATTGAGCACCAGATCGACCTTGTTCTGGGAGCTTCTCTTCCCAACCGTCCGGCCTGTAGGATCAACCCCGTGGAGGCCAAGGAGTTGCAAATACAAGTGGAAGAACTGATGAGTAAAGGATTCATCCGGGAGAGCCTGTGTCTGTGTGCGGTGCCAGTCTTGCTGGTCCCAAAGAAAGATGGGACGTGGAGGATGTGCATGGACTGCAGGGACATCAACAACATCACAGTTAAGTATCACCACCTTGTTCCTAGGCTAGACGATATGTTAGATGAGTTCCATGGGTCTAGATTTTTCTCTAAAATAGACCTTAGGAGTGGTTATCATCAGATTATGATGAAAGAGGGGGATGAGTGGAAGATCACATTTAAAACTAAGCATGGACTATATGAGTGGTTGGTCATGTCCTTCGGTCTAACTAATGCTCCAAGCACTTTTATGCGATTGATGAACCACGTGCTTAGACCTTTCATAGGAAAATCGTAGTGGTTTATTTTGATGACATCTTGGCCTATAATCATAGTTTGCTTGAGCATGTGCAGTATTTAGGAAAGGTCCTAAAAGTCTTGAAAAAGGAAAGATTGTCTGCCAATGCATCTAAATGTACATTTGGAACAGATAACCTAGTCTTTTTGGGTTTTGTTGTTGGGGCAGATGGCATTCGGGTGGATGAAGAGAAGGTAAAGGCCATCAGAGACCGGCCGAGTCCCAAGACCATGGGTGAAGTCAGGAGCTTCCATGGCCTAGCCGGATTCTACCGACGGTCTGTGCAACATTTCAGTACGATCGCTGCTCCACTGACAGAGGTGATCAAGAAGGACATTGGATTCAATTGGGGACAAGCACAAGAGGATGCCTTCCAGACTCTAAAAGGGAAGTTGACAAACACCCCACTTCTTGATTTTCTTAAAGCTTTCGAAATAGAATGTGATGCTTCAGGGATTGGAATTGGTGAGGTTCTTATGCAGGAAGGAAAGCATGTGGCCTACTTCAGTGAGAAGCTTTGAGGAGCCACGCTCAACTATGCGACATATGACAAGGAACTCTACGCCCTTGTGAGAGAACTTCAGACGTGGCAACACTACATGTGGCCGAATGAGTTCATAATTCACACAGACCACTAGTCTTTGAAACATCTCAAAGGTCAGCAAAAGTTGAAGAAATAGCATGCTAGGTGGGTGGAGTTCATCGAAACCTTCCCATATGTCATCAAGTACAAACAAGGTAAGAAAAAAAAAGGGTTGCAGATGCCTTGTCACGTAGGTATACCCTACTCTCTAACCTTGGTACAAAGCTTTTAGGATTTGAATTCATTACAAGCTTGTATGAACGTGATGCAGATTTCAAGATTCCTTATCTGGCTAGTGCTAGACACGCTGTTGGTAAGTACCATAGGCTAAAAGGGTACTTTTTCTTTGACAATCGATTTTGTGTACCTCACTGTTCTTTGAGAGAGTTTTTTTGCAGGGAAGCTCACAGTGGAGGCCTGATGGGACATTTCGGTCCAGTCAAAACACTCAAGGTGCGCCAAGATCATTTCTACTGGCCCGGCCTGATGAAGGATGTAGAAAGGATTTGCAGCCGATGTATCACTTGCAAAGAAGCCAAGTCCAAGAATTCTTCACAAGGTATGTACTCTCCTTTACCCATTCCATCTCACCCATGCACTAACCTATCAATGGATTTCGTCTTAGGATTGCCTAAGTCTAGGACTGGTAGGGACTCTATATTTGTGGTAGTGGATAGATTTTCCAAAATTGCACATTTCAATCCGTGTTTGAAGTCCAATGATGCATCGCATGTAGCTGAACTATTCGTTAGGGATGTAGTAAGACTACATGGAATTCCTAGAACTATTGTGTGACTTGTGTCCGATCGTGATCCTAAGTTCCTAAGCTACTTTTGGAAAACCTTGTGGACCAAGTTAGGAACCATACTTTTGTTTTCCACTACCTGCCATCCGCAAACTGATGGTCAAACTGAGGTATTGAATATGACACTTTCTGCTTTGCTTAGGACTTTAGTTATAAAGAACCTAGGAACTTGGGAAGAGCATCTACCGCATGTAGTATTTTCTTAGAATCATTCGGTTCATTCGGCAACCAAGTTTTCTCTCTTTGAAATCATCTATAGATTTAACACTGTCACCTTTGGATCTAATGTCTTTATCTTTTAATGATCGTGTAAGTTTTGAATGGTAGAAAGAAAGCTGAGATTGTTAGGAAAACATATGAAAAAGTTATAGCTAACATCGAAGCCAAGACCAAACAGTATAAAAGATATGCGAACAAAGGCAGAAGAAAGGTGGTTTTTCAACCAGGGGACCAAGTGTGGATACATCTCAGGAAGGAACGGTCTCCTATGGAAAGGAAGTCTAAGCTCATACCGAGGAAAGATGGGGCATTTACTGTGGTCAAACGGCTGCATGATAATGCCTACCATGTCAATCTCCAAGGTAAGTATGATGCTTCCTCTAGTTTCAATGTTTCTGAGTTATCTATTTTTGTTGCAGATGATCTGGATTAGTAGAAAATATCATTTTCAAGAGGAGGGGAATTATAGGAACCAGGACATGGACATGGACCACATCACCGTACCAGGGACGAAAACGTTGGACCAAGGAGTAGAGGTTGATCGTGATGGCCAAACCGTGGACCGTGTGATGGGAGCTGCCGACTGTATCGACCTAGCTCGATCCGGGAACGAGCTGAGGAAGGATCTTCGACCGCTTGACTGAATCCTTCGACCCAGAGTCCATATTCAACACCCAAGTGGACCTGAGAGAGAAAACGGTCAAGACAGATTGGCCATGCTTCGGAAGGAACTAGAAGTTGGTTAAGAAATTCCCTTTCTCGACCAAGGTGCACAGCCAGGACTGATGGACCAAGACATGGACCTGTTCCATGGTCCATTCACTAGCGACCGATCCATAGAGCTTCAAGCTCAAGTTCAGGACATGGTTCGAGGACTCACTCAGGGATAGGGACATTCGACCTGCAATGATGGTCCGACCTATTGGACCATGATCCAAGTCACGAATGCGACCCAAGCTCATCCGACCGAGTAGCTCAAGAGACACTTAGAGAGTAGCTTAAGGGTCAATTTTAAACTCTATAAGTATGAAACATTTTGAAATAAATAAAAACTTTTGATCTTTCTTCAACTTTTCCTTATTAGAGAATTGTCTTTCTCTTTTGTTCTTGAGAACAACCTGTTGTTGGCAAGGGCTACTTCCATCAACAACCTCCCTAAAAGGTGTCGTAGTGAGTCATATTCTCGGCTCTAAGGAGTGGGAATACTAGGGAAATGCAGCAGCCCCTAACGGTTTCAATAAATCCATCGTTAGCCGTGTGTGCTAGTAGCCTCTCGCCCAAGTTTATCCAGCGATAGCTCCACAAGGAGTGTTGATCCGGTCAAGGGTTATATCATCAACCGAGTCAACCCGGTAAGTCATGCACGACGGAGGTGGTGGCTTACCGGAAAAGTCACAGGCGACGGAGGCAGCGACGACAGAGGGGCGGCAGCGCGTGGGCGAACTTCCAGCGGCGAGTGCGGGTGCGTCCGGTAGTTGCTGAAGCTAACTTTTGGTTCTCCGGATTCATCTCGATGTCTTGAATCCGATGGTGGCATTAGATTTGCGAGATTCTAAACGGTTATGACGATTTTACTGAACGGCTTAGTGGAAAAAATATCGAAACTTGTTTTCGAGATTACCTTTGACTCAGATCCGGTGAAAGGTTGGATGATCTACAAGACTGCTGAGCCAAATCAATAATAACACTCCGACAGCTGGATTTCTATAGAGTTCGATGCTATTTGTGTTTTCTGTAGGGAAATAAAAGGGAAGGGAGACTATTTATAGAGAACACAATTAGAATTTTGACCTAAGTGATTGGAGCCTTGTTGAGCCCAAAATTGGGTCGTTACAACATGTGAAATATTACGGAGGGTTTATGCAGTATCTACCAAGAAAGTTAACTAAGTAGTAACCTACACTATGGGCAGAGTAAAAATTTATTAACAGATTTATAATATATAATTTTAAAATTATATTGTAGAAAAAACTAAAATTCTGAAAATAACTTTATTATTTGATTTATTATATAGAATTTTTAAATATATAAATTTTAAATACTGAAAATTTTGTAAAAAATTAATAACAAAATTATGTAATAAATATTGTTTAAATTTGATATATTTTGAGTTAGAATTAATACTGTATTTAATATAATATAATATAAAATAGTTTAATCGTAAAAAAAAATATTAAAAGAAAATGTAATTGATATTTTAGTATAATTATTTTATTAATAAATGAATTTATCTAATTTTATAAATAGTTTAATAATGATTTGATATTATACATCGCATCGGTTTTCCATATATGAACAAATTTTAAAATGAATTCTAATTTTAAAATATCTCGATTTTTAAATTTATGTTTCATTTGATAATTGAATTTAGTTTAACAAAAAATAGGAAAAGTAAACAATTTAAAAATTATTAATATGATATAAATGGATATCAAATCTTTGTTATTTAATTTGATCCATTGATAACTATTTTTAAAATATGTAATAAATTTGTGGCTTTTATATAAGAAAATAGAAAGAGAGAGAAAAAAATATTATTTATAGACTAATAGTTAATTTTATGGTTGGTTTATATCATTGTTATACCAAATTATGAATGAATTTTCATGCAATTACTCTAGTAATTTAAACCTATTTTAAAAATAAATTTATAAAGCCTTATGGTGATTGATGACACATCATCATGGCTCATTTGTAAATAACACATCAAGGAAATATTATTTATTATTTTTTAAAATTTCTCAAATAATTTACAAGACTTTACATAAATTATTCTTTCCAAAGTCATATTTTGTTCGAATCTTAAAAAACACATTTGAAAAATACCCCTAAAACCATGTAGTAATCTCCGCTGTGCACAAAGTAAAATATCATTAATTTATTAATAATATATATTTTAAAATTATATTATAAACTATAAAAACAAAATTTTAGAAAAAAGCTTTATCAGTTGATTTATAATATAGAAGTTTAAAATTATATTGTAAGCTATAAAAATTTAAAAATTTTAAAAATTAAAATACTAAATACTTTTGTGAAAAATTTAGAACAAAATTATGTAATAGATATTTTTTTAATATGATATATTTGAGAGATAGAATTAATATCATATTTAATATAATATAATATAAAATAGTTTAATCAGAAAAAATAATTAAAAAAATCTAATTGATATTTTAGTATAATTATTTTATTAATATAAGAATTTATCTAATTTGATAGATAGTTTAGTAATGATTTGATGTTATACATAGACATATATATATATATAATATTGCATCGACTTTCCATATAATGAACAAATTTTAAAATGAATTATAATTTTTAAATATCTTGATTTTTAATTATATGTTTCATTTGATAAATGAATTTTTTTTAAATACAAAAATAATAGGAAAAGTAAAAATTTAAAAATTATTAATTGGACTAATAATTAATTTTATGGTTAGTTTATAGGATTGTTATACTAAATTATAAATGACATGTCATGTTTAAACATATTTAAAAAGGAATCTAAGAAGCATTTTGGTGATGACACATCATCATCATGGTTCATTTGTAAATAGCACATCAAGGTAAAATTATTTTTTAAAAAGGTTTCTTAAATAATATATAAGAGATGGGAAACAATTCATTCAAGGAAAATTATTTAAAATAACATTTTTAATATACGCTTTTTTAGAAATACCAGAAACCTAATTCTTTACAAAATTACATTAATTGTGGGGTAGTGAAATTACTCACTTACCCTTATCCTTAATGAGATTAAACATAATCTCCTTCTCCTCTCGCGATCTTCATCTTCGTTGTCTCCGTCTTTTTCTCTCTCTCTTTCTTCTCTTTCTTCTCCGACGGTATTCTGATCTCTTTCGACTCTCTCTTCCTCTTCTGTTGATTTTTCGAAATGCTCATGTTGTGATCATGATTGTGTCGAGGTTTGTGATATAAGTAAGTGGTTTCCAGCATTTAAACTAGACAGGAAATTGTGGAACCTCGTTTTGCTTTTGGTGAATCTTATTTGTTTCTAGGGGAAGCTTAACTGCTATATTTATGGATCAATGCCACAGAAATTTATTTTCGTGAAGCTTGAGTTGAAGACAATTGCGACAGATTACAAAGTCGGATTCGATTTAATGGTGGCTTATTTCATCCGTGAAACTGTTATCGTTAGTTCTTTTAGGAGAATTGTGGATTTGGGGGTTTTCTTTTAGTTTTTTTTTCAAACACGAAGTTGTTTGACTCTACTTGGGTCTTTGAATGGCTGAGAGTAAGGAATTAGGGTTACCAAAGTCTGCTATTAGCTTGAAAGAGAAATTGGCAAGAACTACTTTGAGGAATTTGAGGTCAAAAGTTCACATGTACATTGAGATACGTGAGGGTGGAAGCGGTTTGTGTTCTTCTGCACTTTTTCTCTTGCTCCTTGCTACAGCGATATATTTTTTCTTGGACACTTGAAAAGTAATCTTTGTGTAGACAGTATGACTCTTCTGAGGAGGTTTTTTCAGCTCATAACTCAAGAGCTTAATAGCTGGTTATGATGATCATCTTGTTAACAAAAGAGTCATCAAGAACTAAACGGTATGGCGAGAGCTTAGGAAGCAACAGAAGATTTTTCTGAAAGGATATGCCAAGTCTGTAAGCAAAAGATGCTTCTGGGAAAGATCAAAAGATCAATCATAACTCTCTTGATATCGTGTCAATGAGCTTGATAAAGCATTTGTTTGGTTCTCATTTTTGACATCATTTTTAATATTTACATTCTATTATTATATTCTGGTTTTGATGAGTAGTAATATTTTGAAATACAGGTAATGATGTTCGTTAACTTGCCCCCATCTTGGATGAAGTGGTATTGTAGTTCCAGAACGACCCAAATGTGATCATAGAAAAACTAGTAACCCTCTTGTGTTTGCTGCTGTTTAGACACACTTTGGTACTGGCATGATATTTAAGGATATGTGAATGCTACGTGTAGTTTGTGCTTGCTTTTGTAGGTTTATGTAATTGGTGGAGAAGATGTATACATCATCTTTGGCTTCCTTGTCTACTGTGCATGAAAGCTTCTGAAGGTTATTTATTTATTTGCCTAATAATTTCGACAGAGAGTAGAGATATCTGGAGATATAGCCGGAGGAGAAGCTGAGAAATTGGAAGGAGCTTCAGGAAAAAACGAAGGTGCAGCTGATATGGTGGAGAGCTGAAATTGTAGGAACTCAAATGTTGAACTGTGTAAACAGAGTTTCATAAACTCTTATAAATATGTTTCTACAAACCCTTACAAATAGAGTTTAATGAACTCTTATAAATATGATTTTATATACCCTTACAAATAGAGTTTTATAAACTCTTATAAATATGCTTTTATAAACCATTATAAATTATAAATAAACTCTTATAAATTATTTGTAAGGCTTTATAAATAATTTTATAACCCTTATACGATTTAAAAAGTTATTTATAAAATCATAGAAAAAATGAATTTCATATTTTTTTGTTTGCTCTGTTTTGTCATTTTATAAAGGTTTATAAAATTTTTAAAGTTTTTAAAAGTACCTTACAAAACCTTATAAAATTTTTTATAATCGGATCACAACTTAAAAGATCCTTTTATGATTTAGTTGTTTTCACTATTTTTTTTGTAATTTATGGAAAAATATGATAGGTGTGTAAGAAAAGGCTTTTTGTGAAATTTTTTTTGAATTTGCATTTTATTAGTTTTTATACAGTTTTAAAGGCTTATAAAACCTTATAAAATATGAATTTAAGATTCTTATTACTCGCTACTTTTTTTCATTTCTAGAAAGGTTTATAAATTGAATAAGTTTTTAGTTTCAACATTTAGTTTACACCATTTATAAAATATTTATAAAACCTTCATAAAATATTTATGAAATCTTTATAAAAGATTTATAAAGCCTTTATAAAAGATTTATAAAGCTTTTATAAACAATTATAAAAGAAATAAAGCCTTTATCAGAGTTTATAAATCATTTATAAAGTTTTATAAACCCTTATAAATCATTTATAACGTTTTATAAATGATTAATCAATTTTTATCAGAGTTTTATAAGCCTTTTATAAATTATTTTATAAGCTTTTATAAAGAGTTTTATAAGCCTTTAAAAAGGTTTTATGAACTCTTATAAATAATTTTATAAATCTTTGTAAGTAATTTATATACTCTTATAAATTTCACATTATGTGTAATACGATTTTATATAATTTATAGACTCTTATAAATGATATATCAACTCTTATAAATGATTTATTAAAATTATTTACTAACCCTTACTAATGATTTTTTAAACCTTTATAAATGATTTTATAAACCCTTATAAATTTATTAAAAAATTATAAACATTAATAGAAGTTTTTATAAACCTCTATAAATGATTTATAAACCTTCTTATATATGATTTATAAAGCTTTATAAATGATTTATAAATATTTCTAATTTTTTTGTAAAATTGTATAAATAATTTATAAATCTTTATAAAATTTAATAAAATATATAGCTATTAATTTGTGTGTAATATAATTTTATAAACCCTTATAAATTGATTTTATAAACCTTTATAAGTTAGTTATTATAAATATACATTTATACTATTTAAAAATATATCTTACGAAACCATATAAAGTAAATACGACTGATAAAAATCTTAGATTTGGTTCATAAGGTTTTATATAACTTTATCAACTCTTATAAATAAAATTTTAACTTCTACAAATTATTTATAAACCCTTATAAATGATTTGTAACTCTTATAAACTATAGAATAATTATGTTATGTGTAATACGATTTTGTAAACCTTTATAAATGATTTTGTAAATTCTTATAAATGATTTCGTAAACTTTTATAAATTATTTTATAAACTCTTATAAATTATTTTATTTATCTAGTTTTGATGGTTTATTGTTTAGATATTGAGGTTATAAAATTGAATCTTTTCTAAAACACATGTGTCCACTGTTTTATAAAGTCTTACAAAGTTGAATAATATTCATTATAAAGCTTTTAAAACCTTATAAATGGTTAAATACATTTGATTCTATACACAAACTGAACAATTGAATAGTTGTGTCACGTGTGGCATTAGATTGGATGTGACGACCTCTTTGGCTATCAAAGCTGTTTCTATTGTAGGATTAAATCAGACATTATTCTTTGCTTGTGTGTGAGAACAAACAAACAAGTAATGTTGGCAGTGCTTATTGCCGGATTCTGCTCCATCGCGATTTCCCTAACTCCAGCTCTAGTGGCGGCTTGGTCAGCCCACATCACTTCCCAGAGACAAAGCATTTGTTCAAAACTCAACTCCCTCCTAATTTCCTATAAACGAAATTACGAACCTCTGTTTGGAGATTCTCCAAGTGTTTGTAAACTGAGAGTCTTTGGATTTGATGATCTTTGATACAATATCAAGCTGTCCCTGTATCCCTGCTTCATCGAGCGTGAAGTAATTATGCCATGTTTTCTTCATGAAACCCACAAAGCAGCAGAAAACCTTGTGGTCCTCTAAGATTACAGCGAGGATGGGTGATAACAGATCACACATTCTTTGGCAGTAGCCTATCTCAAGATCATGAAGAGCACATGCTTCAAAAATTGCAACAATTTGTGCAGCGTTGTAAAGCCTGCAGCATTCTAAGCTATCAGTCTTTTAAACCCACAGACTAAGCTAAACCGCGAGCTTTGCTTTCTGTGATTGCAGTCGAAGATTGAGAGTCTGTTGCTCAGTTAGAATCTGCACATAAAGCATCAAGACGGAGGATACATTGCAACACAGAGAAGACAAAAGTCTCTTCTCAAACTCAAACACAACGAGAATGGTCTGGGCCTTTTTACACCTTCAGGTGATTGAACAGAACTCTCCCAAGGTGCCACAAAATGAACAGACTATGTCAGAGTGAGTGTGAAAACTAGTAATCAAATTTATCCCAGTATCGTCTTCATGACTAATATATCAAGCTACTATAAACGAGACTGATAAAGAACAAGAAATTATATTTATCTAACCTGTCCTTTTGGAAGCATACCACGAACAACATTCTCAATGATTCATTCTGGGATTCTCTCCAACAATTGATCAAATGTTTCTACTGCCAAAAAACCATGCTCATCTAGATCTAGATCAAAAAATTTCTTATCAACAAATCAAAAATTGTATATGAACACAAATCCGATTTCAACATCTAAATATTATATAGATATAATCATACTCGGGAACAACAACAATTGAGAAGAAGAACAACAAAAAGCTTTACACAAGGAAGTTTCGCTTGTCAACATTGAGCTGGACGGAGATGGTAAGGTTTGATGAAACTGGATAGAGTTTAGCAAAACTCATCGGAGATGGCTACAACAAAGCTGTGCAATCGTGTTAGTAAAATCTGTACAATCGGTCAGAGACGGTGACCGCAACCGCGACGGAAACGAAATTGAAGCTGTGCAATAATTCGAGACGGCCACGACAACCAAAACCTAAGCTGGACAGAGACATGACAACAAGAAGATGCAGAAGATTAAATTAGCAAAGGTTAATTTAGTCATTATACATCAAGTTAAAGTGCAAAATTGAAAATGTTCACTCTAGAAGTATATTTTTGAAAAAGTGTATCTAGAAAAGTGTATTCATGTAAATCTCCCTTCATTCAAAAAATTATTAGAACAATGTAGTTGCTGCTTCCTCGAAATCTCAAATTTCTCAGCGCATAATTCTGCACAACTTCCCATCCCACAGTCGTTATAAACATCCCAAAGTCCATCATTTAATAGTCCTTCTACTACAGAATCATGACCGAATTGAGATCCTTTCCTGCATCAAGATTTGAATCAGAATTACGAAATGGATATATGCATAAAGTACAAAAGACCAGACGATTGCATAACCACATCAGTTTACCTGCCTCTGCCAGATATTTTGGTGTATTAGACATGCTTTCCTTGCCACCCGCCACCACATCATTGTTGATCCTCAATAGTATACTCTGACTTGCAAGCATTACCGATAAAACCATCTAGAAAATATTGTCTCTCTCATCTTTAAAGCTTTCAAATTAAGAAAAAAACAGTGCCCAAATCTCCAAAGTTCTCACATTTGATGGCTGATGCACAAACCTTGTTAACTGTGGTACAAATAAGAGAGTTAGAGATTCTTGCACCTAAAGCAGTCTTACGAGCAGGATCTTGACCCAAATTGGCACTAAGAACATTGCCAAATACAACTTCTTGGATGAGATATGGATCAACGTTTGCCCTCTTTATGTACTTGAAAGTTTTTGGATTGATCAACATACAAAGAAAACTCTTTGTTTACAAGAGAGTAAATAAACTTGGAAAGTAAGGAATAACTAAACCATAGTAGCCAGAGAAATACAGATGATAAACTGTCGAGTGACGATCTTATTGTCTTCTTTCAAAATGGCCAATGGCGTGAGAGGCTGCCAGGTGACACCACCAAACCAAGCAGAAGTAGAACGCAAGTCAATCGAGAAGATCTTCTCCCACGTGTCGTCTTTAACCATCCACCAAAACTCTTGCGTACAATCTCCCTTTAACTCAGAAACGCAGAGACGACCATCGAGATTGCATACACCAATCTTGTCCCCTCACGCTTCACGCGTTACAAAAGACAGTGTTTCCGTGATTTGAAACATCTCTTTATGAATATCAAAAACTATGAGTTTCGTTTGTATTGTTGGATATCCTTCTTCATCTCCAGTGAGCCAGTATAAGGATCCGTTTGCAAACGCTGGCCTCTGACTATACAAGACTTTATGATGACCAAGACTAGCAGTACTCACGAACCTCCATTTCTTTTCCTCTATATCCAAAACCTCGCATACTGTTGAACTAGTACTAGCAGCAGGATATTCATTATATAGCCAAACAAGCTTACATGTTCCAATAACGGTGTCTTTCCCAAATCCAAACCGAGTAAAAGCACGGAATTGATCTAGTTCTGGACATGAATCTTGAACAAGCTCCAGATGCGGGTTCGGATGCTCAATATGAAGTCGCTGGATATTTGCTAGAGGGAGTGGTTTGGACTTACCAGAGACAAGATTCATCAGTTTTACTGGTATTGTCAAGACCGGCATAGCTCTCGGAGATCTCGAGAAACCCTGTGAATTTCCTAAATTTTTGTGACAGTATGTATTTGTGGTCTCGAGAAGCTGTCATCGTCTCCAGTGTCATGGTTCTTGAATAAAGAGTGTTTTTCGAACGGTTTACTAAATCGTCGCAGACTTAGAAGAGTTTGGGGTCTTTGGATTTCTTCTGATGAGATGCATGTCTTTCCCCGAAACCTCTCGAGCTGATCAGAGATCTCCAGTCTTTCGACACAGTTTGGAATCTGATGAGCGATATTACTGGAAGCCTCACCAGAAATTCTTCGACGATATCGTTTGAGATCTCAATCTCTCTTCTTCTACTTGTTCTATTTCGTTTGGTTTCTCTTCTTGACAAAGAAACAGTTTGTTTGAACGTAAAAAGATCTCTCATAAATTTCTATCGATGTCATATCCTTTTCTTCCTGAATCGATGACTATGCGCCCTATTTATATACTTTGTACGCTAGCCTTCTCCTACCAAAATTCTACTTCCTAATTTGAGCAGGAATGGGTAAGAAAAAACACATTTTGACGGTACCGATATAACTTTGTGTTTCAGTTTATAGCCCATTATTGAAATGTTCGTATGATTTAGAATCCAAAATCATAATATTTCACTCTTGATTGTTTTTAGATTTTAGATTTTTTTTTTCTTTCTACAAATTAATTGATTTTGAAATTTTAAAATTTTTTTTTTGTCAACAATTTTGAAAATATTTAAACAAAACAAGTGGCCGACAAAGAAAAAAAAAACAAAACAAGTGAAAAAAATTTTTAAGAAATTTTTTCAAAAAAATCCATGGACGATTTTTCAGCTAACCAAGATTACAAAGTCATGTAACTTAAATTTTTTGGCATCTCTTTAGCTTTATCAAATTACCATATAATTCCAGATGATTTCGACAAATCGGTTTGCTTTTTAATTTGACCAGTCGTTCCACTAACACCAACTAAAGCATAATAAAAAACAAACAAGTAACATTGCTTTAGTCGTTTGAGGTATAGACTAGATTCTGGTCCGTTCTTAAGGACGAAAATTTTGTTCTTCTTTATTTTTATATTTTTATTTGAATAATGTGTGTTTATAAATTTAAAATTTTAATATATGCTAACATTTTTACTTTCTTATAAATATTTTATGTATTTTTAATATGTTTTGAGAGCGTATGATATTTTTTAACTGATTTTTTTTTTTTATGTTTGACTTTATATGAACTATATATTTGTGAAATTTATAATTTGAGATGTGCAGATAGTTATATTTTAAAGTAGGTGATAAAACCTATATAATATATTCTATTAGTTTATTAAGTTTTTGTATTAATTTTTTTATACCTAATTATATATTTATATATAATTATAATTACAATTTTATGAAAATTAAAATATGATAATCGGTTTACCAAATTTGTCTTTTATTAGTTATTTTATTGTTTTTTATAATCAAACCATGTTAATTATTATTTTTAACACATTTTGTCATTGTCTAAATATATGTATGTTTATCAAATTTAATTTATGATTTGTAAAAAATAATTAATGTACTTTATTATTTATTTATATTTATCATATTATTTTTAAATTTTATGTTTTTTTTTTATTTTCGTTTTTCATTTATTAGGGAAATAAAACCTATTATTTTTAGATTGTTTGGATACATGTTTAATAAATGTATTTTTGGAAATAGATGTAGTAGAGATAAAATTAATTTCCATAATTATTTATAGAGACTTAATGGTTATTTTTAAAAAGTGTATTTAATAATTCTTTTAGATCTTTTAATGATTTAGTTTTGATTTAAATTTCAATCATAATTGTAATATACCATTTGACTAAAAAAGTGTTTTACATAATAAGACACTTTGTCTATATTTTATATCAAAATACGCACTTACGGAAAATGAGTCATTTTAAGCACTGTGCAATTAATGGTAAACCCAATTTGCCCTTGACCTAAACTGATTGGGTTTACGGTTTACCCATAGCTTTTAGTTTTTTTTTTTTTTTTGCTCTGATCTCCGACAAAACGAAGCTCCAGTGTAAAATTTGATATTCAATAATTTCTCGAGTCTTTGTAGATGTGATTTTATGGTTAGTTCGAAAAATTGATTGGAGCTTTCAAGAGGAAATAAGTGATGCTGAAATCAAGGACGATGTTCTGGGTTGGTTGTGTTGCTGGAGAAGAAGGATCGCAAAGGAGAAGGGAAGAAGACGCATGAGAGGAGGATCATCGCTGGAGTTCCATGAAAGATTAAAATCAGACAGTTTAAGGTTTTAGGGTTCATTTGAGGTTTCCAATTGCAGAATACGATCAAGTAAGAGCATTGCTCACTAAAACCATGAGGTAAGATAAAATATAGATGATATGCTCTTGTTTCTCTCAAAACTGTGTGGCCACGTTCGTGTGGACACGTTCGTGTGGACATATGTCAGGTGAATTCTCTCTCTCTTTCTTGTATATTCTCCTTGGATTCTCTTTACAACTACTTAACTTTAATTTATATAAAAAAATTCTTTGAAGATAGAACCAGATCCACTTTTTTTTGAATAGAGATTGAATCTATCGGTTGTGGACGTCATATCGTGGATAAGGTGTTATTGATATATTCTCGAGATTGAGTCTAGTGGATGTCATGTTGTGGATAATAATTTATATAAGTATTATGTGGACAAGTGAATGTGGATATTTTATCGTGGATAAAGTTAGTTTTTTTCTGTTAATATTGGTTTCAGGTATTATAATCTACACTTATAGTCTCACATAGACACATATCAGGTATTTACTTAGTTTATCATTTTTATTTTGTAAGTAGGATCAATACATGTGATACATTTAGTTTTTTTTTGTTTTTATATGAGTGATGAAAAGTGTGTACAAGATGTGATATTCACATGTTCAACTAGTGTTGGATGTGTAAAATCTATAAACGAGTAAAATTTATACTTTTGATGATCCTTTATTCTGTAAAATATTTATCATATTTCTACTATAATCCATAAAATCTCTCAAAGTATGTTCTCTTTACTTCATAAAAGTCTAACATATGCATCAATATTGGGAAAGTTAACAAATAGATAAATCAATAATTATAGTTAAAAATCACTAATTCATCAATCATTGATCTAATTATTCAATAAAATTATGGACAAATTACTGTGGCAATCTTTTATCGACAAATCAACGTCACATGTACATACAAAACAATGCCATCGTGTCCACACTACCAAGTCCACGTCATTGTGTCCACACTATCATATTCATGCCATCATGTCCAAACTATCATGTCCATACCATATTGTTCATGTCACTATATCCATGTTATTATGTCCACATTATTATGTCCACACCATCTTGTTCATGTCACTATATCCATGTTATCATATCTACGCTGCCGTTGTAGCCATGCCACCACCATGTATACACTATCATATCCATTACCGCATGTCTTCCCTGAAAATTGAAAGCCTTGCAATGATTATCGATGTAATGTGAATTTATAATGTTTTTTTTTTAACTGTAGTGATATGGAGCATTGTGTTTTTGAGAATTTGGAGCTGTTTGTGGAGGAATCTAACAGAAGAAATTGGAAGAGAGGATCTGGTACTATTTGTGGAGAAATCCGAGGATTTGGTGAACGGTTGATCGACGATGGATTTAAGAGAAAGTAAAAATGAAAGAAAGAAAATAATTGATGACAAATAAGAAGAAGATGAGAAAGAATCGTTGACAAAAGAGGATGAGGAGAGTGGAGGAGAGAACGCGAGATTTGTGACGGTACTATGAGAAAGAGAAAGAGAGAATAAGAGAGAGACTAAAGAGATATGAGTTGACACAAATTTATTTTATTTTATTTGGGTAATTTGGTCTTTTTGGTAAGTAGAAGTGTCTGAGTAGCAGAAAGTGTCTTATTTTGTAAATGGTAAGTTATAAAGTACTAAAATACCCTTATTGAACATTTGAAAAAAAACACTAAAAACCAGTGGCATTATATGTAATATAACACATGACTAAAAGTTTTTTCTATAATGTTTCCTCTTTTAACAGTATATACTAGAATCTGGCCCCGTCCCTAAGGACGGAAATTTTTTTGTCCTTTTTTATAGTTTTTTTTTTGGAATAATGTGTATTTATAAATTTGAAAATTTAATATATTTTAACAATTTCTATATATAAATATATTTTGATAGCGGATGATATTTTTAATTCATTTTTGTTTTTATATTTTTGATTTTATATTAAAGATACATTTGTGAAAGTTATAACTTTATTATTATTTTTGTTTTAATAGTTTTATAATTAATTTTATATTTTTAAATAATAATAATTACAATATTATGAAATCTGTCTATTAAACTTGTCTTTTATTAGTTATTTATAATGTTTTTATAATCAGAATATGTTAATTAGTTTTTAACCCATTTTACCATTTCTAAATATTTTACATTTTTTTATGGAATAAACTGTAAAAATTTGTAATTGTAAAAATATATTATAATTTTTCTAATTTTTTAATTTACAAAACATATATATATATATATATATCATATAAATGAAGATATTTTAATATTTTCATTTTTTTCCTTTTAGATAAGAATTAATTCAGTATATAATATATTAATATTAATTAAAATTTTTTTAATTAATATTAATTACAAATTTTGTTAATTAATTTTATATAATATTTCTTATTTTAATAGTATAGATTGAGCAATCATGAATATCAAAACTGTTTGGTTTTAACAAAATTTCTGCTTTGTTTTATTGGACATATGTTGGCTCTGTTTATTTTATTAGCTAAATTTCTCTTTCTTTCTCTTTTTCCCTACGCTTTCGTTTTGCATTCTTCTCCTCCTCACTGAGTTCACTTTGAGGGTATTTGTTTTTTTTCCTTCCCCTCAGGGATTCCACATGGAAGGATTATGCTTCTATCCTTCCTCTCCTCAGTGAGTTGAGGCCTTTTGTTTTCCAGTCTATTCTCCTCATTGACTTCATTTGAAGCCTTTTATTTTCCACATTGCTTTCTCCTTTGTGTGCTTCCTCATTCTTGGCTCTGTTTCTTTTGTTAACCATAGTTCTTTCTCTTTTCTATTTCTCCTTGCGCTTTCTGATTGTCACCCTCTCCTCCTCGGTGAGTACAGTGTGATGGTTTTTGTTTTTCTTCTTCTCCTTCAAAGTTGTTAATTCACTCTGAGGGTGTTTCTTCTGTACTTCACTCCCGGGGAATGATGGGACTTTTTTGGACACTTGATTGTTGTGGAATATAGTATTCATACACAATGCTGGTTAGGAGTTGATGTGTGTATTATCGGCTTGGAAATTTTTTGTTTGTAGTACAAGTCTGTGTGCTACCTTTCCAAACCTATCCCTAGAAATGGATTCTTGTGGGTTATACCTGCAAACAGTAAGAACAGGGAATGAGACAATTAACACCATCTGTAAATTAAAAAAAGCCTTTCAAAACTTTGGATATCACAACGACTTATTATCTTCACCTCTTGACTTTTATAATCTTCGCAGGAGCTCATTTTCTATCGCCATCTTCATGCCATAGATTAGCTCCACCTTTCAAATCCGCAAGCTGTACAGTCTATGAAGAACATAAATGCACAACACTGAGTAAACACTTATCATCCAACAAAGCAGTTATCCTTTTTCCTCACCACAAATTCAAACCCATAATCAGAAGCAAATAGTAATCTTAGCTATACCTTTTTAGGGAAGATCACTCCTGGAGGTAGACGAGCAATGTCACTGCCTCTAAGATCATCAGGAAGTTTGTATATGGCACAACTGAAGAAACAAAAATATGGTTTGATAAAGCTCAAGGAGATGCCAAAAAAGTGACAAAATCCAAATTTGTTCGTGAACAAGGACTTACATGACTTGATTGGCTAAAACATCTTCCATGCCCTCGATTGGAGAGCTGAAGCATGAACGCTGACTATATCTACCGCATGAAGCTAAGTAACCATTCATTCCTTCACTGCATTTTATCAAGAAATTTTGGATTGTAATTCTAATTTTTCCATATTTGACTTCCTCACTAAATTAGCCTTTTTTTATAACAAAACAAGATACATAAAATCACACCACGACAAAACCCCTATAATTAGTACCAAGTGAATCAACTATTCTCAAGATTCAACACAAACCTTAGTCCAAGGTTAATTTTTGTTGTTGTTGTTGCTCGTTCTTCCTTGCTCAATTTTTTGATACCGCGCTTAAGAGCATGTATGAACTTAGCAAAGGAGTGAGATGCAACTACAAAGAGCATGTCACACAATAAATAATTTCTTTGAATTTTTTGTTCTGGACAAAATAAATGTAAGAAAAACAAAGTTACATGCGATTGTACAGTGTCTTGGATAAAAGTTAAAAATGTAAAAATGAGATAGGTTGCACTGTTAGTGAGTGCTCCACTTCTGCTGCTGCATCCAGAAGATGCTGTTCTTCAATAAAAGGCAATTTTGCTATACCTTTTACAAGGAAAGATAGAAAACATGAGACCATATAATTTTTAACATTTAACTTTAGAAACTGTGCATGTCACAAACCATCAAGTCTTCATGTCAATCAAACCTGCCAAGAATAGCGCTTTTCATTCATGTCAATCTCTAAATCTGCACTCCAAAAAAGGAAAATGAGGAACATGGTTTGCACAATACCACAATGAAAAAGACTAATTCTGCAAAAACCTCATACCGGGAGGATAAAACTCGACTATAGGTTAATTTGGATCTGTCATCAATTCCCTAAAGCACTCTGAGAGAGCATGTGCACTGAGAAAGGAATCCAGTGAGCACATCAGTGACCGCAGAGAGAGAGAGACAGACGATGAAAACTCAGAAATGAAGATAGAATTACCTTGCAGATGGATGAACTGCCAGAAGCTGATTAAATTGTTTAAACGGGGAACCTAGTTCAAACTTAATATCTAGCTTATCAAGAGACTTGAGATTAGATGCGAAAGGTGCATAATGATATAGATAAAACCTGCAAAATAAACACACAGTTAACCAAAAGACAAACAACAAGTAGTAAGGAAAAGTGTATATCAGTTCCCTCATTTCTGCTAAAGTTGCTATTAGTAAAGCCATCTTGTCCTCTAGAACAAAGCTTTTTTAGATTTAAACTATGTTCCGATTCGATGTAAGCAAAACTTGAAACATCACAGTTAATATTACTAGAAGATATGTTTAAGTGGAGGATGCATGGCACAAATATGATGGGAGTCTTACACGGAAAACTTGGTATTTTCATCAGTCCACACAAACTTGAAGCACGATGCATAAACTAATCCAACAAAAAGGGACAAAGATAACTAAAAATATATTGAAATTCCTCCTCAGATGCAAGAATACTTACTTCTTTATGCTAATTTCTGTTTCCACATTCGCCACATCATCCAATGACGGACGCAATGAATCGGAAACTTCAACTAGAGAATCTAGTTGCACAACCGGGTCATAGTTACTTTTTCTGTTCGATTGAGCTCTGTTACGACTAAACCTTTCCCTTTGCCTCTGTAACAGACATCCCAACAATTGCATCATTGAAAAACTAACCCACACAACTTTATCCGAAATTGTAAGAATTTTCATGTTTTCTGAGCTTTCATTTATGGTGGATCAAACGGGCATAATACAAGGTAGTGCATACAAGTTATTAACCTGTTCAGAGAGAGGCATATGCCCCAGCTTTCAGAAAGAAAACTTCTGAACATACCATATTCTAAGAAAAGAAAAATGGCAGCATTATTAAGAAGTGTAAGCGTTTCAAAACATTCACTTCATTTAAGCATTTTTTTAGGTTTTCCACCTGATCTTAAGCCAGTCCTCTCAAAAGGAAGTTAGACACTCCCTCGCTTAGAAGTGTACTATGATATCTCTAGTTATGTAGGTTCCACCATAATACCTTAGAATGAAAGGAAATGCAGATAACTATCATCGTAAAATAAATGTTTGTACTCTCCTCTGAAATATATTATTTTCATAGAGCTCAATCACCTGAATAAAATGCTCCACGTTCTTTAAGTTCAGCTGAAAGTTAGGAGATGAAACTTTTAAAATGATAGTCCAACAGCCACATAAAGTAAGATAAAGAATGTCTAAATAATGCACCTTGCTTCCATTGCTTAAGTAACTTGTAATCGATCCAAATTCCTTCTTATACATAGACATAAGTAATTCTGTAGCATCCTGCAAGACAGAAAAATTATAATTACAAAATCCTTTATGAAACTTTTTTCAAACTTGTCAAGATGTTCTAAGCAAACTCATAGGCTTTCATTGACACAAATATGCATCAATTAAATTGACAGAATACAGATTATGAGCACATTTGTACTAAGCTACTGTATAGCATAGCAAATTCAACCAACAATGAAGATTTTTGTAAAGATTTCTAATCGAATGGTTTATACATATAGGAAAATCTGATTTATGAACAAGGGAAACTCACGTATCTAAGAATGACCAATTTTCAGCAGACATTAAAGAATTCACGAGAATGATATATGATCGATCGATCATACACTGTACCAGACATTTTGAAAGCCGGAACAAAGTTATAGCAACAGAAAACTAAAACGAAACAAACCTCCCGTATCTCTAGCAGGGGCATATGTGGCAAGAAATCGTTCCCAACAAAAAACAGATAAATATGAAGTCATCAATTATGCGGTCCAAATGTTTTTGCAATTGCGAGTTAGGTATCTGCATAGCGTGCTTGACATACTCTCGAAGCATCCAGATATTAACGAACTGCCAAAGATAAGGGAACTTGGTGATTATGCTAAAAATATTAATGATCCTTTTACATAGCATGCGATTTTGAAATTATAGTATTGAGGTGCATAACCTTGAATATTTGCATGAAAAAACCCAAAAACATTCATCAGGTCGCCCATTCCCTCTTAGGAAGAAAGTTGGCGACCTAAACACACCTCCGAGTCATCAAGATCAAGTCCAGGTCACCCATTCTCTCTAAGAAGAAAGTTGGCGACCTGAACACACCTCCGGGTCATCAAGATCAAGTCCAGGTCACCCATTCCTTGTAAAGAAGGAAGTTGGCGACCTGAACACACCTTTGGATCATCAAGTTCAAGTCCAGGTCGCCCATTCCCTCTAAGGAAGGAAGTTGACGAACTGAACACACTTCCAGGTCATCAAGAATGTATTCAGGTCGCCTATTCTCTCTTAGGATGGAAGTTGGCGACCTAAACTTGTCTCCAGATCCCAAAAACTCAGCTCAGGTCGCCATCTTTCTTTAACAAGGAGTGCGCGACCTGAAACTTATCCAAGGACCATCAAGATCAAGTCTAGGTCGTCAACTTCCTTTAACAAGGAGTGGGTGACCTAAAAATTTGTCCAAGGAACGCCAAGATCAAGTCCAGGTCGCCAACTTCCTTTAACAAGGAATGGGTGACCTGAAAAGTTATCCGAGGACCATCAAGATCAAGTCCAGGTCGCCAACTTTCTTTAACAAGGAGTGGGCGATCTGAAACTTATCCGAAGACCATCAGAACACTGTTTCAGGTCGCCATCTCCCTTTAACAAGGAATGGGCGACCTGAAAGCTTGTCCACGGATCACTAGAACTCAGTTCACGTCGCCATCTTCATCCTATGTGAAGTGGGTGGCATGAAAGTTGTCCCTAGACCAACAATGCTGAGCGTGAGGTCGCCATCGTCTTCCCATAAGGAAATGGGCGACGTAAAATCACTTCCGAGCCATCAAATACACAAAGCAGGTCACCAACTCCCTTCCTTGAGAAGATGACGACCTGATAATGCAAAAAGAAGGTCACCACTTCCTTCCATGAGAAGATGACGACCTGAAAATGTACAATGAAGGTTGGCAACTTCAACCCATGGAATATGGCGACCTGAAGAATGCCATAAGATGGCGACTAGATCCTTCGTACATGCATCCATCACTAGTCTTGACCGAACCCGCGAGCTGAAGGTTTGTTCTAGTGTTATTCACTTTTAGATCATGTTCACGACACTACTCATGAACCGACTCCAAAACCGGGGAAAGAAGCTCAAACGAGATGGCGAGCTACAATTAGATTGAACCGGATCAAACTGGAGGCAAGCTGGATCGGGACAAGACCAAACGACGGCGTGTTGAGAAGTTTGACCGCAGATCAATCCCAAGCTAATCAGAAAATATCTAAGTCGGCAAACTCATAGACTTGACAACGTCTCACATCGCTAGTAGCACTTCTCAGCACTCCAAGATGTCATATATATATAAGATAACATGTACTAGGTTTTAGGCGTCTCTTTGAATACTTACGATTTTGTATTGTAAGACTTTATAGCATTTACAGATTTCTTTGTACTCTTCCAAAAGATCATTCAATAAAAACCAAACTATCAATCTTGGTCCTCGAGTTCTTATAAAATAGGATTTTTGAACCCCCAGTTATTATAAGTTTTGATTGTGTGAGTTTCGACTCTCACAGTTTGACGCCGTCTGTGAGGGCGAGAAATATTATAAACCCTAAGAGCAAGAGGATACGAGAACGAGAGCAATGTCAGCTAAGTGGAGGAGGTTATATGCGACCATATTTTTTTCAAGGGAATTGAAGTTACCAGAATCGACCACGCCCACATTGCTCCTCTCATTATTAGCCTTACTATCGGAGATCATGACACGGCGAGAATACTAACCGACACATGGAATTCAGTGAACGTCATATTTCGAGAAACCCTTCGGAGGATGAACATTGGGGCTTTGAACCTCATTACCCATCCAAAACTATTGACTAGTTTCACTGGAAGAAAGACGATGACCACCGGAGCAATCCGACTCCCCGTGAAAGCAAAAGGAATGAAGAGGGGAGTATAATTGTCGGTTGTTGACTACTTAGAAATTTACAACACAATCATGGGACACCTTGGCTAAATGATGAAGGTGATTCATTCGACTTACCACCTTTGCCTCAAGTTTCCGTCCCCAACCGGAATTGAAACAATCTGGGGATGGTAGAGAAATTCGCTGATGTATCCCTCAGAACCAACCCGGACCCGTACCTCGATCCAAGCCCATAACGGCCATACCGACCATGCGATCAAGGCCCATGACCCAGTCTGGAGCTAGAACCTTACAAAAGGAGTTCGACCAGGCCGTAAATACCCTGGTAGATGAACATGAGGTTGACGACTTGACCCATCAAATGAACCAAATGAGTCTCACCAAGAAGATGGACCAATCCGGACCAGCCAAGATAAATGATCAAACCGGCCCAAACCAGGAACAAGGCCAAGACTCGGAAGAAGCAAACACTGAACCAGAAACTTATGACATAAATGTCGGTCCACAAAATGCACATAAAGAACCTAGGACAAATGTACTTTCCATTTTTGGCATCTCAGTCGCATGAATTCAAATGGATCCAAAATTCTAGGTCAGCATTGATCCACCCACCATTGACCCAAACCCAGCCAAAACACTAACCAAGGTAAGTCCAAATCACTTTGAATTCGATTGTTGACTAACCATTTTTGTTCTTGTTGATTTTATTCTCATTTTCTTTTATTAGAGTAAATGGCATATGTTTAACCCCATTTCTTATTTCAAGCGAATTCCCTTCAATGTTTAATCTGTTTCAAAGACCTCATGAAGGGCACCAGCTTCTTGGACCAGTATATAAGGTCCCTTTACAGCCTTGTATCTTTCAACTTTGATCAATAAACAAGAAGAATTTTTTTGAAAGGTTTATCTGTTTCTTTCCGAGTTCTTTGCTAGTGAGATTCTGGCCAAGAAGTCTTGTCTTATCAAGATCATTTCCACTCGGTCTTGTGGCGACCTTAAGTGCGAGAAGTGTCAAAGGCACGTACCAACAATCCACCAGCCCGCTGAAGTCCTTTCATCCATTTCTGCGCCTTATCCGTTCATGAGGTGGTCAATGGATATGGTGGGCCCACTGCATAATTTAAAGCAGAAGAGATTCTTACTTGTTCTAACATATTACTTCTCAAAATGGGTCGAAGCCGAATCTTACACCAGTATCAAAGACGCTCAAGTAGAACACTTCGTGTGGAAAAACATAATTTGCCGACACGGAGTGCCATACGAGATCGTCACCGATAACGGCTCCCAATTCATCCCGGTCCGTTTCGAAAGATTCTGCGAGAAGTAGAAAATACGGCTGAGTAAGTAATTGACACGCTATCGGCAGGGAAATGGTCAGGCCGAAGCAGCCAACAAGAACATTATCGACAGACTCAAAAAAACGCCTAGGAGAGAAGAAATGCCGGTGGGCGGATGAGCTTGTAGGAGTGTGGTGATCTCATCGGACAACTCCCAGGCGAGCTACGTGAGAAACATCGTTCTTATTTATCTACAGCACGGAATGCGTCATCCCAGCGGAGGTTGAATCCCCAGAGTCAGGCGTAGACTCCTCCCTGGACAAGAAAGCATGTACCATATGGTGCTACTCAACGAACTAGACCTAGTCAACAAAAGAGGAAACCAAGCACTTATCTGTATCCAAAACTATCATCGCACAGCTGCCAAGTATTACAACTCCAACATCCGCAGCCGCAAATTCAAAGAAGGGGATCTTGTCTTCCGAAAAGTTTTCCAAAACACGGCGGAATTAAACGCCGGAAAGTTAGGCGCCAGATAAAAAAGACCATACAAAGTGACGAATGTGGTTCGCCCAGGAACGTACGAACTCGAAAACAAAAAGGGAAACCCGTACGAAGGTCGTGAAATACGATGCACCTATTATTATCATTAAATCTCCTCAAGCTGGTATAGTATTGGACAGAGCTGATTGATACTGTCTAGTATTCTCGTGATGATTTAATTGTCATATGTGTTTTACATTTCTTGAAAATTGAATTATTGCAAGGTATATTTCGATGTAATGTATTCATTAATCATGTATTTATTTGGTAATACAATTTTATTTTTTATTTATATATTACTGTAGGTGGGCTTCGCGATAATCAATATCTATGAATGCTATAGAATTATTTCTGAAATGAAAGTTTTGAAAAATGATGTATGTTATCATAATTTTGTTAAGGTATTGAATTTTGACTCATATATATATATATATTTCTTTTTTTCTTTTGCCGCAGATCCTCTCCAATATTTTATAAAAATCAATCAAAAAATGAGATTTAACAAACTAAACAAAAGCAACCACGTTCAAAATATATAAAAAACTAGATTATCTTTTTTTTTGTTGCCAGTATTGAGTGAGGCACAAACAATTTTCTCTGATCATATATTTATCCACAAACATTAAAACACAAAAAATCTAGGATTCGTCTTAAATCAACATAAGAAAAAAATATAGTAACAAAAGCATTGATTATAAGACATTACAATAACAACAATATTATCCATCACAACAGATACCCCTAAATTTTCGTTGTATCAAGGTAGTCTGTTTAATATTCAAATCAATGCTCATATACTTCTAAACATCAAAATCCACTCCAATCCCACCAATCCACCAAAACTGCATCTGCCTTAGTATTTCCGGAATGAAAATACCGAATCAATATCTTACAAGATACTGAACATTTTTACATAAAGTATCCATTCCATAACCAATTCGAGATTATATCCGTTAGATATTTCTTTTAATCTGAATATAGACCAAACGAAATCCGACTTCGGAACTCTGAAATAAAATCGAAGAGGACTGAATTGAAATAAAAAACAAAACTGATAACTCCATAAAGGATTGAAAATAAAAGCACATCGTTTTTAAGATTAAGATATAACATTGGAGGTTGGAACCCCAAAGATGCAGATTCGCCATGGCCCAGAGGTGAATAACCGAATCGTATATTCAACCGCAAATTGATTCGATCCTCAATAGATCCCACAAAAATTGCCATGTATAACCCATTGAGCGTATTTCCAAATTTGTTTTTATGCCAAACATCTAAAAAATCCAGAAAACGGACAACATTGGATCCATGAGACAAAATAATTTCCGATAGAACCAAGAAGCAAGCATGGGGTGAAGATGAATCCTTGATCAAACACTGAGGTTTGTTTTTGCATCCACATGCTACATCTGGATGAAAATGCCCAAATGTTGTTCGTTTTTACATTTGATGTTGCATCCGGACAAAAAATCAATTGCATCTCAAAAACCTGCATATTTGAGATGTTAAAAAATGTAGAGTTTATATGCTGCATATGCATCTCAAAAACCAAAATACTAAAATATCATTGTTAAATTTGTTTTTATATATTTTATTATACAATATTTTATAATTAACATTAAAGTAGAATTTTTCTTAAATATTAATTTTACCCAAATAATCATGTAAATCTACTTTTTCCGTCAAAACCGTAAATAAGAGATATCCTACCAAAACCGTAAATCCGAGTTTTTTTGCGCCAAAACCAGAAATTCGTAATTTCCCGATAAAACTGAAAATCTGCGATTTCCCGCACAAACTGCAATTCTGCGTTTTCCCGCGAAAACTGCAAATCTGCATTTTCTCACAAAACTGCAAATCTGTGTTCTCCTACCAAAACTACAAATCCGCGTTTTTTTAAGATAAAACCGTAAATCCAAATTTTTTCACCAAAACTGCAAATCTGTGTTTTCCCGCCAAAACCATACATCGGGTTTCTTCGTCGCAACCACAAATCTCGAGTTTTCCGGCCAAAACCGCAAATCTATGTTTTCTCGCCAAAATCGCAAAATGATTTTTTCTGCTAAAACCGCAAATCTGAGTTCTCCAGCCAAAATTGCAAATCTATGTTTTCCGTAAAAATTGTAAATCCGTGTTTTTCCATTATGACCATAAATCCGAGTTTCTGGAGAAAAAACCATAAATCTCCATTTTTTGTTGTAACCGAAATCCCATATATTTTCAGCATAAACACTAATTGCGTATATTCACATTTTTCCGTCAAAACCGTATTTGCAATTTAAAATAATTTTTATATTATTTACTATTTACTCATTTACTATTGTCCAATAAATATAATAATAATAATTATTTTAGTTTTTGTATTATTTGATTATAGATAAAATTTTAACTTAAAACATAAAGTTTTTGTAACACCCGTCTCATCCTCACTCGAGAATGGCGTGCCACTAAACACATCTTAAACCTCAAATACTTCAATTTAATAAATACACCTTGATTTCCGGAAATCCATAAATAACTCCATAAATCCATAAATAAATCCGTAACTGAAATATATCGAATAAATCATAAAACTAATGTCTAAAATAAAATACGAAGAAAACGTGAAAATCCCAAAATAGCACCAGATCCGATACACATCTACTACTCGTCCGTCTCACCTGAAAAGGAAGAAAGAGGGGTAAGTAACAGGGGAGTTACTCAGTGAGGTACGGGATGCTAAAACACAGAAAACGCAGTTCCGGTCATAGCACTCCAAATACGGTAAAAAGAAACTAAACATGAACAAACACGACACCTAAAGCACCCAAACAACAACCAACTGTCCTATTGACGTATTCTGTGACCGTCGGCACCCCCCCCCCCCAACCCCCAAAGAGGACAACAAGGAATAAGTGTCCAATGGCACCGCCCGTAGACGATTATCGATCTCTGAAGGCACTGGACAACAGATCGACTAACCTGCCCAGCACCATCTCGCACACAACACGCGACGCAAGTACAAAAGTCCGTCTCTGTACCCCCACAATCCCTATCGTCTAACCTACTCAACTACTAAATAAAATAAACATGTATAAAGAAAACAATTAACATTTTAATGCACAATCAATGGGTTGAATCATCTACATTCCTAAGTCCAATTTACAAACAAAACTACCTAGACTCGATCAGAGAAATGGACTATATATAGTTCTAATTTTCATCTCAGAAGTTCTAGACGAAAGTACGGATCTCTGTGGAAAAGCCACCCTCACCTTAGCCTTAACCACAAACAACAATAGGAATCCCTATGCTCTAAAGCTCCAGATCGGTTCTCCTTCAACAGAAAGCTAGATATACAATTCCAGAATCTCCCTGCAAAGATTCAGGTCAAACGTACCATGTGTGCCTAACTAAAACACACATCTGAACAGACTGATCTCGTATCAGCACAACACAGACACGATTTGGAAACGAGGATACAACTTTCTACTCATACCTCATGTCGAAACGAACTCGATCTCTCCAGAAAGAAGACATTTGGGGCTTTCTAACAGTAGGTTGATCATTCCGTGGATACTCACGGTTCACCGGGAAAATGCATCGCAAGGTGGCGGCGGAATGATGACGCGAATCCGGCACTGCGCCAAACATGCTCAGAGAAACAACCATAACTTTCAGTATACAGATCCGAATGATGAAACGCTTGGGGCAGTAGGTCAATAAACGAGTCAAGAGTATACCTACCAAGTTTCAGGTCGATTGGATTAGATTTGCTAGTTCGATTCTCCCTTCTCCCAGAACTATTCGAATCTGCCCTATAGGACTTTCTAGATGGCTCCGGTGGCTTCTCCTTCAAGGTTGCTAATTGACGGCTAGATTTCGCCAGGGTTTCGGTGTGTATAGGGTTTACAGAGAAAATAAAAGAGGAAGGAGGCTATTTATAGGGAAGGGAGCCTAGGGTTTTAACCTAATGGAATTGGGCCTTAATGGGCCTTAGGGTTAGGGTCGTTACAATTCTTCCCCACTTGATGGGAATTCATACCGAATTCCAAGACCCAAGAACTCCGGAAAACAAGACCCCGAAGCCCTGGCGGAACAGAGAAAGAATTAAAGAATTGTTGGAAGCTGTTAGAAAAGGTACAGGAACGAGAAAGCTTCAAAGGAGGAAAGATATGTCTAGAATTCCAAGAAAAACGAAGAAAAAACTTCAACAGCTATGAAAGAAGAAGAACACCAAAAGAAGTAACAACTATGAAACAAGAAAAGATGAACTGAACAACTTCGGCTGAAACTGAGACTAACGATAAATAGATCATATCAGACAGAATGGGTGCTAATATTTTTCTTTTAAAATACCCCAGTCCCAGAAAAAAAAATTGAAAACCGTTGAAAACCGAATTAAAATGAACTTCTTTCTACTACCGTCTCCCGGGTCAGAACCGGGATGACAAACCCGCTCTGATACCAAAATGTAACACCCGTCTCATCCTCACTCGAGAACGGCGTGCCACTAAACACATCTTAAACCTCAAATACTTCGATTTAATAAATACACCTTGATTTCCGGAAATCCATAAATAACTCCATAAATTCATAAATAAATCCGTAACTGAAATATATCGAATAAATCATAAAACCAATGTCTAAAATAAAATACGAAGAACACGTGAAAATCCCAAAATTGCACCAGATCCGATACACATCTACTACTTGTCCGTCTCACCTGAAAAGGAAGAAAGAGGGGTGAGTAACAGGGGAGTTACTCAGTGAGGTACGGGATGCTAAAATACAGAAAACACAGTTCCGGTCATAGCACTCCAAATACGGTAAAAAGAAACTAAACATGAACAAACACGACACCTAAAGCACCCAAACAACAACCGTCCTATTGACGGATTCTGTGTGACCGTCGGCACCCCCCAAAGAGGACAACATGGAATAAGTGTCCAATGGCACCGCCCGTAGACGATTATCGATCTCTGAAGGCACTGGACAACAGATCGACTAACCTGCCCAGCACCATCTCACACACAACACGCGACGCAAGTACAGAAGTCCTTCTCTGTACCCCCGCAATCCCTATCGTCTAACCTACTCAACTACTAAATAAAATAAACATGTATAAAGAAAACAATTAACATTTTAATGCACAATCAATGGTTGAATCATCTACATTCCTAAGTCCAATTTACAAACAAAACTACATAGACTCGATCAGAGAAATGGATCATATATAGTTCTAAATTCCATCTCAGAAGTTCTAGACGAAAGTACGGATCTTTGTGGAAAAGCCACCCTCACCTTAGCCTTAACCACAAACAACAATAGGAATCCCTATGATCTAAAGCTCCAACAGAAAGGTAGATCTACAATTCCAGAAGCTCCCTGCAAAGATTCAGGTCAAACGGATCATGTTTGCCTAACTAAAACACACATCTCAACAGACTGGTCTCGGATCAGCACAACACAGACACGATTTGGAAACGAGGATACAAATTTCTACTCATACTTCAGGTCGGAACAAACTCGATCTCTCCCGAAAGAAGACATTCGGGGCTTTCTAACAATAGGTTGATCGTTCCGTGGATCCTCACGGTCTACCGGGGAAATGCATCGCAAGGTGGCGGCGAAATGATGACGCGAATCCGGCACTTCGCCTAACATGCTCAGAGAAACAACCATAACTTTCAGTATACAGATCCGAATGATGAAACGCTTGGGGCAGTAGATCAATAAGCGAGTCAAGAGTGTACCTACCAAGTTTCAGGTTGATTGAATTAGATTTGCTAGTTCGTTTCTCCCTTCTCCCAGAACTAGTCGAATCTGTCCTATAGGACTTTCTAGATGGCTCCGGTGGCTTATCCTTCAAGGTTGCTAATTGACGGCTATATTTCGCCAGGGTTTCGGTGTGTATAGGGTTTACAGAAAAAATAAAAGAGGAAGGAGGCTATTTATAGGGAAGGGAACCTAGTGTTACCGTATAATGGGTCTCGGGGTTAGGGTCGTTAAAGTTTTATTGTCATTTTGCATTCAGATTGTTTTATAGATCCATACAAATAAATTATTGCATCCAAATGCAACATTTAATCAATAACTAGTTTAGAAAACTAACAATATCTAAATGCTACATCTGGAAATTATATTTAGATGGTAACTTTAGATTCAGCATCCAAATAAAATAAAAAAGCAAACATGCTTGAATCAATTTTTATCTCAAGCCCCTAAACCATCTCTGCTTTTCTATATAGTTGTCTATATCTATCTCTATTTTTATTTCTATTTACTCTCTGTTATTGAACAGTATATAATTTATTTTTCCCCAACACAGTATATAAATTTACACTCACAGAAATATAAGTTTTGATATTATCACAATCATATTCATTTAAATATGTTCAAGTTTATAATATATTTTTTGTTAATCGATTCCAATCAAACGTAACCAAACCAACTTATAATATTGAAATTGAAAATAGATTTTACAATAAACAGCAAAAAAATGAAAATCAGAACAAAAAAAAAATGCATTCTTTCTCTGACTAAATTTTAATCCAAATGTAATCTCATTCTTTTTTATCCCTTTAATCTTTTCATCATTGATCTGTCTCCGAGAGATGGAATATAACTCCAGTTTGCAGCTTTCATGAAAAACAATTTCAATAAATTTTTTATATTAAAATTTTATTTTTAGTAAATTATAAAATAATAAAATTGAATATAAAAAATAATATACTAAAGTACTGACCAAAACGTCACCTTTGTTATAGGTTTAGAGCTCGTTTATTCTTGAAAAACTTTCTCCATTTCAGTAAGATGAAACTTATATCTTCCCATTTCTCCAACTTTGAGTTGTAAAGAATTATAGATAAACTGAACAAGACAGGTCACCTTAAAGTTCATTAAAAAAAAAAAAAAATAGATCACCTTTCTCTTATTGGTGTGTGTGGACATTGTTCCTTTTATTATAATTTCTGGTTTTGCAGAATCAACAGCCTAGATGAACAGAGCAAAAATAAAGAGTTTTGAATGTTTATAAAAAATAAAAAGATGGTAGACAAATTAATGTATACCGGTAGTGAATTGAAATGTGATTGTTATGAATAAGGGACGATTGCTCATCAACACACCACAATATAATGCATCACGATCCTTTCTTAGACTCGACTTTCAAAATACATTTCCATAATCGCTTCTCTCATCTCTCAGTTCTTTATATATAAGAAACTAAAACAGCAAAGCCTCTGCTTCCCTCTGAGTCTTTGCTCCTCCTTTCTTATATTCATTATTTGGCTTCCTTTCTTTCCCGCCTCATATACATCCTCCATGGCATAGCAATATCATCATCAGCAGAAATTAGTTTGATCTCAAACTAAAAGTATGGAAACTGTTGCTTCTAGTCATGAACCAACATCTACAAGTTCTCGTGAGAAGCAAGACCCTGCAAGCCAACAACACAACGACCATCAGCATTGTAACGAGTATTGACAACATCACACGGTACAACAACAAACTCATCATCCCGTGATAAAACTGTAGGCAACTCTGTGACAACATGATGAACACCCACCACCAGTTTCAGCTTAGAAACATGAAATACTGGGTGTATGCGTGAAGAATCCGGCAGAGCAAGCTTATAGGCCACCTGACCAATACGATCAATAATACGAAATGATCCATAATACTTGGAATCAAGCTTTTGACAGAATCTCTTGGCCACAGAAGACTGCCTATAGAGATGCAAATTCAAGTACACTATATCACCAACTTAAAAAGTCAAATCACAACGCCTCTTGTTAGTATTGTTCTTCATTATATCGTGTGCCTTCTGCAACTGTTCCTGAACCTGATGAACCATTTTATCCCGTTCCTGCAACATCTGTTCCAACACGCCATTCATCGTAGATCCCACTTCATAGTTCTAGAGTGCAGGAGGTTCTCGACCAGAGACCATTTGAAAAGGTGAAGTCTTAGTCGCAGTATGGTAGGAAGTGTTATATGAGTACTCGGCAATTCATACTAACGTTTTGAATGTACTGAAGTAAAGCAGCGTAAGTATGTCTCTAAACATAGATTCTGAACCTCAGTCTGTCCTTCACTCTGTGGATAGTAAGCTGTGCTCAACCGAAGCAGAGTGTAACGTCCCAAAACTCACCTAAGGCGCGAAGCTTGGACCATATGATCCAATTGCTTAAAACAGGTCGTGTAAGATCGACCGTAAGGGTTATGGTTAATGTACGAGCTAGACGGATGAGTTACAAACCCTGGCCATGCTAGAGAAGGGTTAAGGATGGGAAAGACTAGCTTGAATGAGCTCACCACCCCTGATCAACAGTGACACTCCAGCTCAGCCAGCTCAGTCAGCTCAGACTCCAGCTAAATTAGCAGGAGGGAGTGACCATCAGCTCGACCAGCTGGTGGTCGAGTGAGCCAGCTGGACTAGCTAGTGAGACGGTTGGTGGCAGGTAGTTATGGGTCGCTGGCGGGGTGGTTATGGATGCGGTTAGGCGGTTGTAAGGCGTGTGACCTAGGGTCACGAATGGTGGGCAGTTGTGGTCGAATGGGTGCTTAGTGGCCGAAAGTGCACGAGTGGACCATTGTGACCAGGACTTGTGCCTGTTCATTGGTCAAGCCCTCCGCCTATAAATAGCACCTTCGCCCACCCATTTCCGCATCCGATTTCCTGCAAGAATGAAAGGAAAACCATGAGAATTAAGAGAGTAAGAAAGAGAGAAAAGAGAGTAGTTCGACAGAAGGAAGCATGGAGGAAATCTCCAAGGATAAAGGAAAGGCTCCGACTTCTCCTGAAAAAGATAACAAGGTTAGTTTTCTCAGTTTATCAGACCGTGGCATGGATCGCCGGTTGTAACCAAAGCGATCCATGGCCGGATTGTCTGGGTGGCCTTGAACCTTATCCTCCTTTGGATAACCGTCTCTCTCTCTCTCTTTTTCCCTTGTTCGCGGATGATCGCTGGACATTTCTAAGTCTCGGCCGTGAGCCAAGAGACTCGGATAGTACCACTGGTTCTTCCTTGATCTCGGCCTTGAGTCATGCAATCAAGTTGAACCAGCCCGGAAACCCAAGTCTTGGCTATGTGTCTTGTGACTGGGAATGTTCACGATTCATGGATCCATAAGTTCATGGTCGGACCTGAACTATGCAGGCGAGTTTCTGGGTCTTGAGTTCGGTTCGTATGGTACTGAGGTGTGCATGCGATTGGGGTAAGGGTCGAGTAGCGTATGCACCTGGATCGGGGCAAAGGGCCGATCCAGGGAGAACTCTTAAAAGATCCCACGATCATGCATGACACCAAGAGGTGCCAATGAACCGATGGGATCAGAATAAGGAAATCGCTGGTTGTCTAAGAGAATTTAGATCGAGAAGATCTAAGGGCGGTTAATGTGGGTTATATGGGTGAACCTGGGCCGGGCCTTAGATGCAAATGATCTTCGAACAGAACCGATTGGCAGTTAGTGTCTGTCGCGGAATCGGTTAGCCTATGGCCGAACAGGTGCGACCTGTGAACCATCGCAACCGTTCGGCGTATGGTACCTTTTGTGGCAATAGGCCTTGCGTCGGGTAGCAAGCGGATAGGGTGGACCGGTGTGGTGTGTAAGCGTACCATGGACATGCTAGGTCGTGTCCTTGACCGGTAAAACCTCTTCGGTCGGAAAACCTTGTTCGGTTGTGTCACCTTTCGTGACTGTTCGGCAATTAGCACCCTTTGGGTCAAAATACCATCACAGCCGGATTCCAACTGGGACCCAAAGAACCGGTGTGAGTGTTGGTATGCCTTGGTCGTGCAGTGACATGGCTAAGGGTGACCAGACATCTGCGGTCATTACAGGTGGTCTGGTTGAGTTCATCCGGAGCAGTGCTGCGGTTGACCAAAAATCTGATACATGCCAAGGAGAGCCACGGTCTTTGGCCGATGGTTCCTTGGTCAGTTGGGTGGTTTGTTGAATGACAAATGACAACTGGGGAAAGTCCTAGAATAAGTTTGGATAGGCTTCAGCTATACTAACGGGGATTGGGTCTGGGAAGCATATGCATAGTTTGGTTTGGGTTAAGACCTGATACTGACATGCTTATCTTCTTACAGGAACAGAGGTTGGTCCGGATGCGGACCAAGCCTAGGATGCGCGTCCTGAGGCACCCTGACGGGAAGTGTGTGTGTTGTGTGCTAGGAGAATGCGATAGTCTAGGATCGGTCCATGTAAAGCCCGAGGGTAAACACTAATATGTTGTATCAAATCCTTTTTAAATAATAAATATCATATTATCTCGTTATAACTGTCTATCTTATATTCTGCGTACTGATAGATAGGGAGCCTCCGGATTAGTATTGATAGGTTGCTGGATAGGGCCTTAGTCTCTTGGAGGCTAAGAAGTGGAACAACCGTTCCAGGTCGTGTATCCGGGTCGGGGTATTTCAAGTTGGTATCAGAGCATGCTTGATTCTATGACAGTGAGGTTATGGGGTACACAGACACACTCGTCAGGCGCTGATGGATTAGCAATAGTTTTGTGTGTCTTACTTGTTTCATTAGGATGTTAGAAAGAGGATCGAACATATATTGGACTTGTAGGATTGGAAACACAAAACCCATAAGAGGAGAAAGAGCAAGGCCAAGGGAGTGGATACTGAGCTGGCTGGGTCTGGTACAGTATTGGCCACACAAATGGCTATAAATCCGACTGGGCCTGTGGTCGGGACTGGGGTTAACATACAAGTTGATCCTAAACCGTCCACTCGGAACCAGACCAGGATGAATGAGGAAGGACACAGGCAAGATGAGGAAATAGTCGAGTCCTCAAACAGGGGTGTGGAACCTGTTGGTCAGGACACTGGGGCCGATGGTGTAAACCAACCCACACATCCTTCTACGGAAGAGATGTGGGCGGCCCTGAAAACGGTTGTTGCTCAAATGGCTACGTTGTCCCAAACCCTTACACTAGCCGAGAATCCTACCGTGGGTCAGTCAACGCGAAAGGAGGCTGTAATGGTTCTGAAAGAGGGTCAGCGAGTCGAGGAAGAGGATGTGGTTGAAGTTCAACCACCTCGTGCGGTCCGGAAGGTAGATTATTTGAGTCTGCTGGACCACGTGTCCCGATTGGGCACGAAACACTTCAAAGGGAGTAGCGACCCAATTGAAGCAGAAGAGTGGAGGAACCGTCTGGTACGGAACTTCAACTCGACCCGATGTCCAATAGACTACAGGAAGGACATAGCGATCCATTTCCTGGAAGGGGATGCCCATAACTATTGGCTTATGGTGGATAAGCGCACTGGGGGCAAGATAACGTCCTTTGCGGAATTTGAGACGGAATTCAACCGCAAGTACTTTCTGACCGAGGCTTATGATCGGTCGGAGAGTAAGTCCTGGACCTCACCCAAGGACGTAGAACGGTACGAGAATATGAGGAGGAATTTAACCGTCTACGTAGGTACGTAGGACGGGAGATGGAGGAGGAAGGAACCCAGGTCCGGCGTTTCTTACGCGGCCTGAGGGTTGAATTCTGAACCCACAGTTCGGTACGAACCTTTGGTTTGGTATCAGAACTAGTGGAAAAGGCGTCAGTGCTTGAGACTAACTTGGCCGAGGAGAGCCGGCTTAGGGCTCAAGAAACAGTCTGAATGGGAAACCTGGTGACCGTAAGAGAAAGTTGGACCAGGGAAAGGATGGCCCAAGTTCATCCAAGGGATTAAAAGAATGCCTAGTTGTGGCCGAAGGTACAGTGGCCAGTGTTGGAGGGCAATGGGAGCGTGTACCAAGTGCGGCGGAAAGGATCATGAGATCCAGAACTGCCCTAGGCTGAAAACAAAGGGTATGACCAGTGCATTGGGCCCGACTTGCTACCAATGCAGAAAGGTTAGGCATTACGCAAGGGAATGTCCTAACCAGCAGTGAGGTAGAAAAGGAAACCTGAGAAGTAACCCCGGAGGTTCTGGTCCGGTGTCTCAGGCCAAGAGACCAGCCAGGACACCTCGGCTTTACGAGTTATCTAAGGAAACTGGCGAGGCCAGTACCTTCAATGCAATCACTGGTACGTTACGAACACTTGCCTAGTCTTGAAGGTTCTTTTGCATGGCATTAGAAAAAGAATGGGGTAGATCCTTAGCATTATGAGAATGTGTAGGAACCATGAATATTGGTGGTGTACAAGCACACACCTTATTTGGCTTCGGGGCTACAAATAGTTTTGTGAGTCCGGAATTGGTTAAACGAGGAGGGCTTGTTAAAACCACCATAGAAGGCAACATTGTGAATGCAGCCGGTGGGCAAGTCATGGTTCCTCAGGGAATCCTGTTGGATGTCCCGGTCCTTGTTAAAGGAATAAATATGCCTATTGACCTAGTCGTCATCAAACTCAAGAATCACGAGGTGATCTTGGGTATGGACTGGCTAGGAAGATGTAAGGCGACTCTGGAATGCCACCATGGGTGTGTGTGATTCGTAAGGGTAGATGGAGAGCTGGAATTCCAAGGAATCCAGCCGATCTCTGGAGGCTTGTAGGCTTCGGCCATACAAGTGGAACGGATGTTGATGAAGGGATGCGAGGAATACTTGGCCACCATCAACATCCCGGAAATGGGAAAGGAAGCTGAGATGGATACCATACCGGTTGTCAGAAAGTTTGGGGATGTGTTCCAGTCTTTGACCGGCTTGCCACCTGAAATGGCGGATCCATTCACCATAGAACTGGAACCAGGTACGGCTCCACTCTCTAAGGCACCTTATAGGATGGCCGAGCTAAAGAAGCAGTTAGAAGAACTGCTTGAGAAAGGCTTATAAGGCCGAATAGTTCCCCCTGGGGAGCACCGGTCTTATTTGTCAAAAATAAAGATTGGAGTTTCCGGTTATGCATAGACTACCGAGGTATAAACCGGGTTACTGTGAAGAACAAGTACGCTTTACCTCGGATAGATGAACTGTTGGACCAACTCAAGAATGCGGCTTGGTTCTCTAAGATAGATCTAGCATCCGGATGCCATCAGTTTCCTATCGCCCCCGAAGATATCAGGAAGACCACATTTAGGACCAGGTATGGCCATTATGAGTTTGTTGTCATGTCATTTGGCCTTACCAATGCTCATGCGACCTTTATGAAAATGATGAATGAGGTTTTCAGAGATTGTCTCGACGAGTCAGTGATCATCTTCATTGATGACATACTCGTCTATTTAAAGACGAAAGCCGATCATCAGAAACATCTAAGGGTGGTGCTGGAAAGATTAAGAGAGCATAAGCTCTATGCCAAGCTGAGTAAATGAAGCTTTTGGCAGAGGATCATTGGGTTCTTGGGACATATAGTCTTAGAACAAGGTGTGTCAGTAGATCCGGATAAGGTTAAGGCCATTAAGGAATGGCCCAGACCGAAAAATGCCACGGTAGTAAGAAGCTTCCAAGGGCTGGCCGGATACTACAGAAAGTTTGTGAACGGTTTTGAAAGTATGGCAAAGGCCATGACTGTGCTAACCGGAAAGGGAGTTAAGTTAGTGTGGTCGGAAGCATATGAAGAGAGTTTTACGAAACTCAAGGATATGCTGACCAAAGCACCGGTTTTTTCCCTTCCTGAGGCTAATGAACCGTATACGGTGTACACGGATGCTTCCATCACAGGCTTGGGGTGTGTCTTAATGCAAAAGGATCGAGTGATTGCTTATGCATCAAGGCAACTCCGGACACATGAGGAAAACTACCCCACACATGATTTGAAGATGGCGGCAGTAAGGTTTGCCTTAAAGATTTGACGATCCTATCTCTACGGGGCCAAGGTACAAATCTTTACCGACCATAAGAATTTGAAATATGTGTTCACGCAGCCCGAACTCAATTTAAGGCAGAGGAGATGGATGGAGTTGGTGGCTGACTATAATCTAGATATAACCTATCATCCGGGGAAAGCCAACTCCGTGGCCGATGTGTTATGGAGGAGGAGAACAGAGGTGGAAGTCAAGAAAGATGTGGAAGTTCTGGTCAATATGATCAGAACTCTCAATCTGAATGCCTTGTCCACTGATGTTGAACCTCTGGGCCTATGAGCGGCTGACCAGGCTGATTTGCTCACATGAATTAAGATTGCTGAGGAGAAGGATGAGAATCTTAAGAAGGTGTTGAGCAATGATAAGGCCGAGTACCAAACTTCTAACAATGGGACTATAGTGGTCCATGGGAGACTTTGTGTACCGGACGATAAGCTATTGAAAGAAGAGATCTTAAAGGAGGTTCATCAATCCAAATTTTCCATACATCCCAGACTCAATAAGATGTACTGTGATTTGAAACGGTATTATCATTGGATCATTGGATCGGTATGAAACAGGATGTGGCCGAGTGGGTCTCGCGTTGTCCAATATGTCAACTGGTCAAGGCAGAACACCAAGTGGCAAGTGGGTTGCTACAAAGTCTACTCATCCTGGAATGAAAGTGGGACCATATCACAATGGATTTTTTTACTGGGTTACCCACGACCAAGACCAAAAAGGATGCGGTCTGGGTTGTTATAGACAGGCTTACTAAGTCCACACATTTCATGGCCGTCAAGAAAACTGATGGAGTGGAGAAGTTGGTCGGAAAGTACATCAATGAGATCGTCAGACTTCATGGTGTACCGGCTAGTATCGTCTCGGATAGAGATGACTGATTCACTTCACACTTCTGGCAAGCAGTCCAGAAGGCTTTGTGAACAAAGGTGAAGATGAGCACAGCCTATCATCCACAAACTGACGGTCAATCAGAAAGAACCATACAAACCTTGGAGGACATGTTGGAGGCCTGCATCTTGGAGTGGGGAGACTCATGGGAAAGGTACCTACCGTTGGCACAGTTGTCTTATAATAATAGCTTTCAGTCAAGTATAGGCATGTCCCCCTATGAAGCAATGTATGGGAGGCCATGCTGAACCCCATTATGCTGGACCCAGGTTGGGGAAAGAAGCATAATCGGTCCGACCATTGTGGATGAAGCTACCGAGAAGATCAAATTCCTCAAGAAGAAAACGAAAGAGGCACATGATCGGCATAAAAGCTATACGGATAGAAAGATGAAAGAATTCGAGTTCCAAGAAGGGGACTGGGTCTACCTCAAGATGATCACCTTCAAGGGCCGGGCTAGAGTATCAAAACGGAGAAAGTTGGACCCCAGATACCTAAGACTATTTAAGGTCTTGAAGAAGATCGGAACAG
Organism: Iljinskaea planisiliqua; assembly: GCA_900108845.1. Lineage (NCBI taxonomy): Eukaryota > Viridiplantae > Streptophyta > Magnoliopsida > Brassicales > Brassicaceae > Iljinskaea > Iljinskaea planisiliqua. The sequence continues at coordinate 673,204 of FNXX01000027.1, forward strand.
CGGCCTATAAGTTAGACTTATAGGTGAAAATAGAAGCATTTTATGATGTGTTCCATGTGTCTCAACTCCGCAAGTGCCTGTCTGATCAGGAAGTGCTTGAACCTGAGTTGCCGTCAGATCTGAAACCGAACCTGACCATGAAGACAAGGCCGGTAAGGATCGATGATAGGATGGAAAACACAACCAGGAAGAAAACCGTTCCAATTATGCGAGTGGTCTGGACTTGCAATGGAAGGGAAGAAACCACTTGGAAAACAGAGGGTAAGATGAAGGCTGAGTACCCTGAGTGGTTTGAAATAGCCTTGAGGGAATACCAAATGGATTCGGGGACGAATCCCTCATTGGTGGGGGAGACCTATAACGTCCCAAAACTCACCTAATGCCCGTAGCTTGGACCATACAACCCAATTGCTTAAAACAGGTCGTGTAAGATCGACCGTAAGGGTTATGGTCCATGTACGAGCTAGACGAATGGGTTACAAACCCAGGACGTGCTAGGAATGAGCTCACCGTTCCTGATGGACAGTGACACTGCAGCTCGGCCAGCTCAGTCAGCTCAGACTCCAGCTCAATCATCTGGAGGGAGTGACCATCAGCTCCGACCAGCTGGGCCAGCTATTGAGACGGTTGGTGGCCAGGCGGTTATAGGTCGCTGGCCGGGTGGCTATGGATGCGGTTATGCGGTTGTAAGGCGTGTAACCTAGGGTCACGAATGGTGGGCAGTTGTGGTCGAATTGGTGCTTAGTGGCCGAAAGGGCACGAGTGGACCATTGCGACCAGGACTTGTGCCTGTTCGCTGGTGTAGCCCTCCGCCTATAAATAGCCCCTTCCCCCATCCAATTCCGCATCCGATTTCCTGAAAGAAGGAAAGAAAAACCGTGAGAATTAAGAGAGTAAGAATGAGAGAAAAGAGATAAGTTCGACAGAGGGAAGCATGGAGGAAATCTCCAAGGATAAAGGAAAGGCTCCGGCTTCTCCTGAAAAGGAGAACAAGGTTAGTTTTCTCAGACTATCAAACCATGGCATGGATTGCCGGTTGTAACCGTAGCGATCCATGGCTGGATTGTCTGGATGGCCTAGAACCTTATCCTCCTTTGGATAACCGTCTCTCTCTCTCTTCTTCCCTTGTTCGCGGATGATCGCTAGACATTTCTAAGTCTCGGCCGTGAGCCTAGAGACTCGGATAGTACCACTGGTTCGTCCTTGATCTCGGCCTTGAGTCATGCGATCAAGTTCAACCAGCCCGGAAACCCAAGTCTTGGCCGTGTGTCTTGTGACTGGTAATGTTCACAATTCATAGATCCATGATTCATGATCGGATCTTGAGTTCGGTTCGTATGGTACTGAGGTGTGAATGTGATTGGGGTAAGGCTCGAGTCGCGTATGCACCTGGATCGGGGCAAATGGCCGATCCAGGGAGAACTCTTAAAAGATCTCACGACCATGCATGACACGGAGAGGTGCCAATGAACCGATGGGACCAGAATAAGGAAATCGCTGGTTGGCTAAGGGAATTTATATCGAGAAGATCTAAAGGCGGTTGACGTGGGTTATATGGGTGAACCTGGGTCGGGACTTAGAGGCAACCGATCTTCAGACAGAACCGATTGGCAGTTGGTGTCTGTCGCAGAATCGGTTATCCTATGGTCGAACAGGTGCGACCTATGAACCATCACAACCGTTCGGCGTATAGTACCTTTTGGGGCAATAGGTATTGCAGTAGGGTAGCAAGCGGATCGGGTGGACCGGTGCGGGTGTGTAAGCGTACCATGGACAAGCTGGGTCGTGTCCTTGGCCGATGAAACCTCTTCGGTCGGGAAACCTTGCTCGGTTGTGTCACCTTTCGTGACTGTTCGGCAATTAGCTCCCTTTTGGTCAAAAAGCCATCACGGCCAGATTCCAACTGGGATCCAACGAACCGGTGTGAGTGTTTGCATGCTTTGGTCGTGCAGAGACATGGCTAAGGGTGACCAGACCTCTACGGTCATTACAGGTGGTCTGGTTGAGTTAATCCGGAGCAGTGCCGCGGTCAGCCAAAAGGCTGATACGTGCCAAGGAGAGCCACGGTCTTTGGCAGATGGTTCCTCCGGATAAATGGTTCATCGGTTTATCCCTAAGGCTACCTAGTTATTACTTGGTCAGTGGGGTGGTTATTTGAATGACTAAGTACAACTGGGAAAAGTCTTAGAATAAGTTTGTATAGGCTTCGGTTATAGTAACGGGGATTAGGTGTGAGAAGCATATCCATAGTTCAGTTTGGGTTAAGACCTGATATTGACATGCTTATCTTCTTACAGGAACAGAGGTTGGTCCGGATGCGGACCAAGACTAGGATGCGCGTCCTGAGGCACCCTGACGGGATGTGTGTGTTGTGTGCTAGGAGATTGCGATAGTCTAGAATCGGTCCATTTAAATCTCAAAGGCAAACATTTTGCATCCATTTCTGATACTCCAAATTAACCTCTCTCTGCTCAAAAAGGTATTTCAGACTCCACTGATCAGTTCTGACCAAAACTTTCTTCCCCAAAAGGTAATGACTCCAACGTTGCACATACATCACTATCGCCATCAATTCCCATTCATAGATAGCTTCCAAACGTTCCTTATCTGTCAATCCATAACTAAAGTAAGCAATGAGATTTTGACTCTGCATGAACACCGCTCATAAACCAAACCCAGAAGCATCAGTCTCGACAATGAACACTTCCTCAATATCAGGCAATGACAAAACCAGAGCTTGGATCATAGCTCTTTTCAAACTATCCTCTGATGTCCAACCGAACTTAATTTTCTTCAATAAAGATGTTAACGGCTTGGCCAAGGTTCCATAACTGCGGATAAATCTTCTATAATAGCCTGTAAAGCCAGGAAAACCCTGCAAATCCTACACCAATTTAGGAGTCGGCCACTGCTCCATAGCCTGAGTCTATTTCTTATCGGTGGCTACCCCCTCCACAGAAATCACATGTCCCATATGTTCAACCTGAGACTGACCAAAAGAACACTTCTTTCGTTTGCAAAGAACTGATGATGTCGCAGAATCTATAACACTGATGTTAAATGATGTACATCTTAGCCAAATCATAACTGTAGACAAGAATGTCATCGGAAAACACCAGTACGTACTTACGCAACAACGGACGAAAAATATTATTCATTAATGCTTGAAATGTTGCAGACGCATTCGTTAAGCCGAAAAGCATAACGAGGAACTCATAATGACCATTGTGGGTCCGAAAAGCTGTTTCCTCCACATCGCGATATATCATTCGGATTTAATGATATCTAGAACGTAAGTCGAGTTTCGAATAAACGACAGCCCCTTTTAACTCATCCAGAAATTGTTCAATATAAGGTATGGGTAACTTGTCAGTAGTGGTTGCCCGATTCAAGGTCTGTAATCCACACAAAAAAGGATTGAACCATTCTTCTTCTTCATGAGTAACACATGACATGAATAAGGACTATGACTTGGCCTAATAATCCCCGACTCAAGCATTTGAGCAACCATCTTCTCCATCTCCTCTTTTTGTTTATATGGATACCAATAATGTCTGGCACTAATGAGATTAGTATCATGTTTCAACGTAATACCATGCTCACAACCGTGGACAGGAGGCAAGCTAGTAGGCATTGCAACCACATCAGCAAAGTCTTACAAAAGATGTGCAATACGATCTGGTATCACCACAAATTCCTGCTCACTTGTCATCGAGGCAGATGTTTTCTCCATTTTCCGAGACCAGAACAACAGCTTTGAATGATGTAAAGTCGGATTGCCATTTAAGGTAAGATACTGTCCTTTATGGAGAAATGTAAGTTCATGTTCGTCCCTATCCACGAGGCATTTGCCCAATGTACACAACCACTGAACTCCCAAGATAACGTCAGCACTTCCCAAATCCAAAGTAATAAAATCTGCTTTAATCTCCAAAGCTGCCACCATGAAGGCCACATGCTTAAAAATGCCTAACTTGTTGACTGTCACACCCGTTCCCAACTGAAACTCCAAAGTATGACGATGTTGAACTGTCAATCTCGCTTTCTTGCCTAAGGCAGGGGTGATGAAATTATGTGTCACCCCACTGTCCAACATTACAAAGATATGTAACTTCCCGAAACCTCCTTTTATTTTAGTCGTAGTGTAAGACGGTAATCCAAGAAAGGCATCAAAGGATAACTCCATACAATCCGGCACACCTCCCTGTGTCTCCTCCACTGTATCATAAAACTCTTCAACAGATAACTCAACCTCACAGCCATCAATCACTGTTAACACTTGCAACTCCTTATTCGCACAAACATGGCCGTAAAAGTGTTGCTCATCACATTTAAAGCATCAGCTCTCTCTTTTGAGATGTGCATATTCTGCACGACCTGCTGTTTTCCCAGCTTGAATGTTATGATTCTGCACTGGCTTAGTATTAGAGTGCCCTCCTTCCAGCAGCAAGGGTTTGGGCTTCCGATTGGCTGTGGATTTTTAAGTCGAAGATGATCGTTAAGGCAAAGACGCATAAGAATTCCCTTTCGAGACATTCTGCCTAACATTCACCATTGCTTTATACTACAAGCCCTCTTCCATTTGCAAGACTGTAGCGATCATGTGTGGTAAATCCCTTGGTTCCTTCAACCTTATGATCTATTGCATCTCTGGTTTCAATCCTCCCACGAAAATAACCTCCATCATTTCCTCCTCAACTCCTGAAACGAGCGAAGACAATTCCTTAAACCATCAAACATAATCACGGATCGGTCCCACTTGACTGAGCTGCTCAAGACACTGTTTCGGAGTGCTCAACTGAGGGTTACCAAATCTTGTGATGATACACTTCTTAAGTTCATTCCACGAACTGAACAGATATCTCTGATCTTCACCATTAAACCAGCTCAACACCTTTCCTTCAAGACTCAATCCGATCAATCCGATTAATTCCAACTTCTGGTTTTCCAGATGATGACCAACACTAGAAAAAATTCTCCATGCAATCGATCCAGCTGTGTGGTTGTATTCCATCAAAGATCGGCATATCCACCTTTCAAACCAATCTCTCCCGATTTGGCATAATCGCCGATGATTCCCGAGGACCTAACATCAGATCACTAAGGTCAGGTTCCATGGAAGAGATATTTACCTGGAGAGGCTGCTTCGAAAGATTCCTATACAGCGTTGTTTCTCCATCCTTGATATGCTCAAATATACCCTAGAGCTACTCTCCAAATTAAGAGATCGATTATAGTACTTAGGGGTCGAATTCCACAGAGACTCAAGATCACACAATAAATTATTGGTTTTTCGAATTAAGCTAAACAAGAAATAATGTAATGAAAGCAGTGCAATAAAATCGGTTGTAAATCAGATGAGAAAAACGTCAGGCTCAGGGAATTCTCAGGAAATCAGGAATGCCAGCTAATCAGTCAATCATGATTCTGCTATGTTCTAGAACCCGAAACACAATGATAAACTGAACCAGCTGTCGCTGCGAGAACTATCTATGTCTAAAACCTTGAAAACCAATTTTCTTAGCGAGTTCTAAAGTATAAACATGCAATAATCTCAGGTTCGATAAGTTCACAAAATCTCTAAATAAATGCATTCACAGATAGGTATTTTGCTCATCTAAGGTTCTTTCTAGCTAATTAACCTACTTTCATTGCGAGAATCAACCTATGATCGTTAATCTAACTCGTCAGTTCATATCAAGCATTAGTCATAACCTAGATGAAGAATTAGTGTTCCAGAATCCTTAACTAACCAATCAACTTAACAATCCATGAAATCCCTAATGAAAAACCCTAAACCTAACTAGCAAACTACTCAGACATGGAGCTTGAAACAATAAACAAAAATAGGATAGGATTGCATAAAAGAAATCAGTAGAGAATAAAAGAAGTTCTGAATCTTCTCTAAAGGAGTCTGAATTCTTCTCTCCAAAACTCTGCTACAAATCTCTCTCAAATAAAATAAAGCTTAGATAAAAGATAGGTCTAAACAATGACCTTAAAATAATATAAATATCCTAATAACTTGAATAGGGACTTATTTGCAAATAAGAAAAAGTCTGGGCAAATTTCATTTTCTTCAAAAATCTTTAAAACTGGCATAGAAAATTGCCTGTCTGATGGGTGTCAACCGACACCATCTCTAAAAGTAGTTTCCCGCTTGAATTTTTCTGCATAACTTCCTACTTAGCTCCAGTCTGATCCATAATTTCCAAATAAGCTCCAAACGTAACTAAACCTGCAAATGACTCTAAAAGACTCCGAAAACACTAAATAGACTCTATAAACAAGACTTATATCATTGCTAAAAACACTAAAAACCATGATATATCAACTCCCCCATACTTAGCTTTTGCTTGCCCTCAAGCAAAACATATAACTAAACTTGTGAAAGAGATTTGAAAACAGAGGAACTCACATATCCGTTAGAAATACTGAATCAACCAACACATTTGTAAGCCACATCAAACGACACCAACTTTAGATAAAACCTCCATTACTTTTCTGCAGGCTTACCAACCATCCCCATATCAACCCACAATCTATTAGAGGTATCCAAAATCACCATTGCTGACCTTATTAAATTTTAAGTGCAGTCTCATCGAGGGAATATCGATCAAAAAACACATGGACTCTTACTCATCCAAGTATCTGATTTTGTAGACAGCCTGCTTCTGATTTCTTTCCTCTCCCTTTTCTCAATTCAAGTCAGTCGATTTCTCCCTACCAGGGTATCATTTTATTTTTTTTATCGACTGACTGTTCTTTTTATTTTATTTTTAGATAGGTTTCCAAGAATCTCAAAAACCAACGGGGTTGCTGCTAACTTCTCAGTTCACTTCTTTTCGACCTATATCTTTTTTTATTTATTTAAGACACTGAAGGGAAGAGAGAGAGAGGGAAACCATAATCACAGACTAATCCTATCAGAACTGAACAAGGAATCCGATCCAAAGTATACCAAGCCCAAGATGAGAGAAATTAATTTCAATATGTGTAGGGTAACTTTGGATCATTCAAACACTCAAACAAATATGGGGATATTGGTAGATCAATTTACCTTTGAAAATTTCTTTAAGTTGGATCTGCTGTCAGTGGATGTAAGAATTGTCAGTAAAGTGGTTGCTAAAACAGCTTGTTCCAAGAATAGCTCATAGTTCCGAACTAAATTTTGACTCAATAAAATGACACAACTGACTCAAAACAAAACAAAACAAAATACATTAGTATTTTCCTCCCCCAGACTTAAGTAACACTGTCACCAATGCTATCAAGCCGTAGGATCGGAAAGAAATCAAAGTAAAAACAAATGAACAAGAAAAAATAAAAATATGTACCCGGTCGGGTGGTGTCGGGCGACACTGGAAGTGGGTGTCGGTCGACAGCAAATTTTTTTTTTTTTTTTTGACACAAGCAAAAAAAAACTAAAAATTAGCAAAAACCAAACGGAATTCAAAGAAAATCCTACCTAAAAGTGGGTTGCCTCCCACTAGGCGCTTATTTTCAGTCATTAGCTTGACTAAGTTGGGGCTTAGGTATCTGGTGGATCAGAGAGTGGCAGGGAATGCCTCTGGGAAGAACATCTCATCATCCAAGGTGGTGTATAGGCAGTTTGTGCATGAGATTGACCAAGGAATGAAGGAACAGCTGCAGGGTGGGACTTATGTGGGGAGGTACACTTCTTTTTCCTGCAAAGTCATCAAAAGAGATACCAAGCTCTCTACGAGAATCTCGTGGCTTGCATAAGTGTGAAGTAGATGGAAGTGTATGACTGATGATATCAGATGGTTTATAATTGGGAACATGAAGTACATACCTTTTCTTTCTCCTAGGTGTATGGAGTGTGAGATGTGGAGATTTCTGTTTAGCAACAGTTGTCGAACTTGCAGAATTAGAAACCTCCTGACAACTGTGTGTTTTGGTCATTTCTGGGTTGGTCTGTGGAGGGTGTCGACCTACACCAAGAGTGGTGTCACCCGACACTGAACCTGCAACCCGAATTTCTGCACTTTTCTGCAAACCTTGTCTCCATCACAAAAGGGTCTTCCTCCAGCAACTTGTCTTTGACTGGACCCTTGTCTTCAAGCCTAGTCCTGAAGAGATGATCTCACTCCAATCCTCAAGCCCAGCAGTAATGTCATCTGGCTCCTCATCCATGGCAACCTCTACAGAAAAGGTTTGACCATCAATGGTAGGTTTTCTCCTTAGTTAATCCATGTCAAAGTTCATAACCTTATCACCCAAATCAAGCTCTATCTGCCCTTCTCTGACATCAATAATAGCGTCTGCTGTAGCTAAGAAAGATCTTCCCAGAAGACGAGGATCCTGAGGTTCTTCACCATATTCCAAAACCACAAAGTCTGCGGGGATAGTGCAGCCTGCAATCTGAATTAGAACATCCTCTAAAACACCTTCTGGAATCCTCTTGGAACGATCAGCAAGGATAAGATGAATCCTCATAGGCTTGAAGTCAGTTACCCCAAGTCTTACAGCAACAGAATAAGGCATCAGGTTAATGCTTGAGCCAAGATCATAGAGAGAGTGAGGAAACCTTCCTGTTGAGATGGAGCAGTCTAGCACAAAACTCCCTGGGTCAGGTAACTTTTTTGGAATCCTACTCTGAATCATAGCACTGATCCGTTCAGAGACTTTCACCTTGCTCTCTTTCCTTGATACTGTCTTTTTCAAGAGGATTGCACTGATGTCCTTTGTGAGCAATGCTGCTTCCTCAGGACTCACACCAATCATAACCATCCTCTTAATATATCTCTTAAGTGCATGTGAAAGCTTGACTGCATCAACCAATGGTATCTCAATCATCACCTTGTCCATTATTGCTTTGCATCTGGCTTCTTCCACCTCTTGGTTAGACATTTTGGGCTTCGGGTAAGGTATCTTAGGTTTGTAGGCCCTCTCTTTAGTAGGTAATAGTGTTTTGGGACGATCAACACACTCTTCTGACGGTAATTAAAAAATACAGGTCGAGTGTCAATCGACACCCTCATTTGCTGTCGCTCGACACTCAAAATTTTTGTCGAAGTGCATCCATTTTTGTCCGTCAGGACTCGAGAAATCACGATTTTTCGCTGGTGTCGACCGACACTCCTCTTGGTGTCGACCGACACCAGGTCTGTGGCTCCAAATTCTTCATCAAACTCTGCAGACTCCACGAATTTTTCTTCACTTCTCACCATGATGGCAATAACATGATGCCTTGGGTTGATATCAGTCTTTCCTGGAAGAAATCCTTCTTGCCTTTTTATGGAATCAGTAGTTTGAGCAACCTGAATATCCAGCTTCTTAACATGAGCACCCAAAGACTCAATCTTCTCATTCAGATCAGTATACAAAGCATCCAACTTCCAATTGAAGTTCACAGTCATATTTGTCTGACCTTCCAAAACCTGCTCCAACATAGACTCCATCTTGCTACTCTGTTCAGGTTTCTGGTAAGAAGAAGAACCATAAGTTCTTGTGAAGTTGTTGTTCTGAAAATGTTTTTGGTAAGAAGAACCATAACCTTGCTGATTTCCAAACCTCTGACCCTGAAACCCAACTCCATTGATGAAATTTACATCCTCTTCCTCTGGTTCAAAGGTTTCAACCTCTGCAGCAAATTGAATTTTCTACTTTCCCACAAGGAGATTGTGGATAGAATCAAGTTTTGCTTTCACTTCAGCACTCTGAGCAACATCCATGTTTCCACTCAGCCTCCTCCTATCATAGTCTGCATTCTTGGTACTATTGCTAGATGCCAAGTTCTCAATAAGATTTTTGGCTTCCTCTGGGCTTCTGGTATTGAAGTTTCCTTCACTTGCAGCATCCAAAGCCATCTGGTACCTCCAATCTATGCCTCTGAAGAAAATACCCAGCAGCTGAACATCACTAAAGCCATGGTGTGGACAATCCCTCTGATAGGCTCTGAACCTCAACCAAGAAGCTTTGAATGCTTCATCAGGTCCCTGAGAGAATGTAGAGATCTTTGTCCTCAGCTCCTCAGACCTTGCATCATCAAAGAATTTTTTGAGAAAGACATTCTTTGTATCCTTCCAAGAGGTCAAAGAACCTGGCTGCAATTGCTTGAGCCAATAAGCTGCATCCCCAGCAAGAGAGTATGGGAACAACTTGCAGAACAGATAGTCCTCAGAAACACCATTTAACTTGATCCTTGTCAGCAATTCCTCAAACTTCTCAATGTGATCTATGAGATGCTCATGAGGAAGACCATGAAAGAGATGCTGACCCACAAGAGTGTAGTATGCAGGTTTAAGCTCAAAGTCATTCCTTTGGAAAGGAGGAGGACGGATTGCAGACGTATTAGCAAAGAACTGATCAGGTCTGTTGAAATCAGCAAGTGTCCTTCCTCGTGCAGGTAGCACAACAGCTGCAGCCACAAGTTGGGCGTCTTCGGGGATGACATTCCCCTGATCATCGATTTGGTCCCCATCGTCATTGTAAGTGTGACCCTCTTGGTCTCGTAAGACTCCAGCAGCATGAGGTCGAATGATTGTTCTCCTCATGTCTGCTGACTTCTTTGCTTTGCGGTTTGTACGTTCTAACTCTCTCAACTCCTGATTCGTGAGATTCACAAGCTGAGTTTCTTTGTTGCTTCTGGTACTGCGATTAGGCATACACCTGAAACATAAGAAAAGAGGAAGAACAATGTAAGTAAATGAAAATAAAGTGTCTAGACTAAATTCAATTCCAAATCTAATGGTGAATCGATGAGTCCCCGGCAACGGCACCAAAATTTGATATGCTCAAATACACCCTAGAACTACTCTCCAAATTAAGAGATCGATTATAGTACTTAGAGGTCGAATTCCACAAAGACTTAAGATCACACAATAAATTATTGGTTTTCGAGTTAAGCTAATGTAATGAAAGCAGTGCAGTAAAATCAGTTGTATATCAGATGGGAAAAACGTCAGGCTCAGGAAATTCTCGGGAAATCAGGAATGCAAGCTAATCAGTCAATCAGGATTCTGTTATGTTCTAGAACTCAAAACACAATGATAAACTGAACCCGCTATCGCTGCGAAAACTATCTATGTCTAAAACCTAGATAACCAAATTTCTTTGCGAGTTCTAAAGTATAAACATGCAATAATCTCAGGTTCGATAAGTTCACAAAATCCCTAAATCAAATTCCTTTGCAGAGAGGTATTTTGCTCATCTAAGGTTCTTTCTAGCTAATTAACCAACTTTTGTTGCGAGAATCAACCTATGATCATTAATCTAACTCGTGAGTTCATATGAAGCATTAGTCATAACCTAGATGAAGAATTAGTGTTCCAGAATCCTTAACTAACCAATCAACTTAACAATCCATGAAATCCCTAATGAGAAACCCTAAACCTAACTAGCAAACTACTCAGACATGGAGCTTGAAACAATAAACATGATTGAATAGGATTGCATAAAAGAAATCAGTAGAGAATAAAAGGAGTTCTGAATCTTCTCTAAAGGAGTCTGAATTCTTCTCTCCAAAACTCTGCTACAAATCTCTCTCAAATAAAATAAAGCTTAGATAAAAGATAGGTCTAAACAATGACCTTAAAATAATATAAATATCCTAAAAACTCGAATAGGGACTTATTTGCAAATAAGGAAAAGTCTCGGCAAATTTCCTTTTCTTCAAAAATTTTCAAAACTGGCACAGTAAATTGCCTGTCTGATGGGTGTCGACCGACACCAAGTATGGTGTCGACCAACACCATCTCAAACAGTTGTTTCCGGATTGAATTCTTCTGCACAACTTCCTACTTAGCTCCAGAATGATCCATAATCTCCAAATAAGCTCTAAACATACCTAAACCTGCAAATGACTCTAAGAGACTCCAAAAATACTAAAAAGACTCTACAAACAAGACTTATATCGTGGCTAAAAACACTAAAAACCATGATATATCAATCCTTCATCGGTAAACGCCTGTCCAAGATTTCGACTACCGACTGCATCATCTTCTTCAATGAGTCGATTGAGTGGTGTGTCTTCTCCGTCTGTTTTTCCGACATCGACTCAGCTACAATCCTCCATTGAAGTAACGAGCCAACTGAGTTGGTCAGCTGACTCACTCTCTCCGCCAAAATCGTTCAAACTCAGTTGGCCAGAACTTCTAGCTTGCACCATCGCGTTTAATCGATCGTAACCACGCACACACTACATCAATTTGTTATGAACAAAGTACGATTGCTCCATAACACACCACAATACAATGTATCACGATCCTTTCTCAGGACTCGTATTTCACAATACAGAGTATCATGTATAGAAATAAGAAATACATTTCGATAATCGTTTTTCTCATCTCTCACTTCTATATATACAAGAAACTTAAATCACAAAGTCTCTGCTTCCCTCCGAGTCTTTGCTCCTCCTTTCTTGTATTCATTATTTGTCTTCCTTTCTTTCCCGCCTCGTATACCCTCCACGACATAGCAGTGATAAACAGGAGTTTGCCAATCTGTCCATTAAAGCCCCAATTGTAGCCCAGTGAGGATGGTGGATTCTTACAAGCTCTCTTAGTCTCTCGTCATCTTCCTGAGTCCAAATCTTCAAAGAGTAGTACAAACTAAAGAAATAAAATGAGAAAATGAGAAAGTGAAAAGAATAAGCAGAAACATGTTGACAAAAAAAAGCAGAACGCATTAAGAAACTAAGCGAAAAGAAAATGTAAAGAATATTAACAATATGACGAAAAGAACACTAAAATTTTTACAACTAACAAGTAACAACCAAAACAAATTGATCCAGGGAAAACAAGAACATCGCACAAGGGAGAAACAAGATTCTAAAGAATCCACGTAAGTTAAAAACAATTCACGGAGGAAATGGAAAGAAAAACAAGACAACAATGCACAATGAAGAAAGTAGAATCGCGAGAACTTAACAAACTTCTTTGGGATAATCTCCATGATTGTAACAGAAAACATAAAAGAAAATATTTACCTGGTGTGAGAGTGGAAACTCACACAATCAATACTTATATTAAATGGGGGTTCGAAAATTTAATCTCATTCTTTTTAATCCCTTTAATCTTTTCATCATTGATTTGTCTTCGAGAGATGTAACATAACTCCAATATGCAGCCTTCATGAAAAACAATTTTAGTGAGCTTTTTTATTTTAAAATTTTCATGTTAGTGAAATATAAAATAATAAAATTGGAAGATAAAAAATAATATATTAAAGTACTGAACAAAACATCACCTTTGTTATAGGTTTAGAGCTTGTTTCCTCTTGAAAAACTTTCTCCATTTCATTAGGGTGAAACTTATATCCTCCCATTTCTCCAACTTTAAGTTTTAAAGAAGTATAAATAAAGTGAACAAGACAGATCACCTTAAAGTTCATTAAAAAAAAAATTAATAGATCACATTTCTCTTGTTCGTGTCCGTGGACTTTGTTTCATTTATTTTAATTTCTAGTTTTGCAGAATCAACAGCCTATATGAACAGAGCAAAAATAAAGAGTTTTGAATGTTTAAATAAAATTAAAAGAAAAATAAAAAATAAAAAGATGATAGACAAATTAGTGCATACCGGCAGTGAATTGAAATGTGATTGTTATGAATAAGGGATGATTGCTCTTTAACACACCACAATACAATGCATCATGATCCTTTCTCAGACTCGACTTTCACAATATAGAGTATCACGTGTAGAAATAAAAAATACATTTCCATGATTGTTTCTCTCATCTCTCAGTTCTTTATATATAAGAAACTAAAACAGCAAAGTTCTGCTTCCCTCCGAGTCTTTGCTCCTCCTTTCTCATATTCATTATTTGTCTTCATTTCTTTCCCGCCTCATATACATCCTCCATGGCATAGCAATATCTAAATCGGCGGAAATTAGTTTGACCTAAAACTGAAAGTCTGGAAACTGTTGCTTCTAGTCATGAACCAACATCCACGAGTTCTCGTGAGAAGCAAGACCCTGCAAGCCAACAACGCCTCCAAAGGACCATCGGCATTGTAACGAGTATTGACAACATCACACGGTTCAACGACAAACTCATCGTCCCGTGATAAAACCGTAGGCAACTCTGTGACAACATGATGAACACCCACCACCAGTTTCAGCTTAGAAACATGAAACACCGGGTGTATACGTGAAGAATCCGGCAGAGCAAGCTTATAGGCCACCTGACCAATACGATCAATGATACGAAATGACCCATAATACTTGGAAGCAAGCTTTTGACAGAATCTCTAGGCCACAAAAGACTGCCTATAGGGATGCAATTTCAAGTACACTATATCACCAACTTAAAAAGTCAAATCACAACGCTCCTTGTCAGCATTGTTATTCATTATATCGTGTGCCCTCTGCAACTGTTCCTGAACCTGATGAACCATTCGATCCCGTTGCTGCAACATCTGTTCCAATTCACCATTCATCGCAGATCCCACTTCATAGGGCTAGAGTGCAGGAGGTTCTCGACCATTGACCATTTGAAAAGGTGAAGTCTTAGTCGCAGTATAGTACGAAGTGTTATACGAGTACTCGGCCCAACTCAGAAATTCATACTAACGTTTTGGATGTACTGAAGTAAAGCAGCGTAAGTATGTCTCTAAACATCGATTCCGAACCTCAGTCTGTCCATCACTATGTGGATAGTAAGTTGTGCTAAAGTGAAGTTGAGTCCCTGCCAATTTGAATATTTCCTTCTAGAATAGAATCTGAATTTTTTGTCTCGGTCGACACTATCAATTGCGGAAATCCATGCAACTGCACGACGTTGCGAATGAACAAGTTAGCCACATCGCTCGCATTAAAAGGATGGTGCAGCCCCAAAAGTGACCATACATAAAAAGATCCACAACAACCAATATGAAAATTTTTTCCATACGATAGAGGTAATCCTTCAATAAAGTCAATAGAAACATCCTCCCAAATACGAACCAGAATCGGTAATGGTTGTATGAGACCTTTGGCAACTGGGTGGAGTACTTGCTCTTCTGAAAAACTTTATATTCACCTACATACTTAGCCATGTCATGTCTCATACCAGACCAATAAAACTGTAGCTGAATTCGTTTTACTGTTTTGAGAACCCCCACATAACCACTAACGAGTCCATCATGACATTCATGAAGTATCAACGGGATAAACTGTGAAGTCTTGGGAATGTGATGTGATCATGGACCGGCCTGAGGGTAAAGCTGAGGAGGCTGTGGACCGGTTCGCGGACAGAGACGCTCTGACCATTCCAGAAGGTCCCATGACCCGTGCCAGAACCAAGAAGCTCAGGACGGTCGTGGTGGGAATGCTTAGGACGTTGTGGGGACGTGAAGGAGTCAACGGGCGAGACACGGACGGTCGTGGTCGAGAAGCGGACGGTCGTGGTCGAGATGAGGCCGGCCCGGGTCGAGGCATGTTTGGGGCTGGACTTGGCTGGAACGTTCAGGATGTGCTAATCACCATTCAAGCTACTTCTTCAGCTAGATGATCAGCATCTAGGCAAGTGGCTTGTATGTGCTCTTTTTCCCTTGGTTTGGTTTTGTCCCACTGGGTTTTCCAGCCAAGGTTTTTAACGAGGCCGTAAGCTGCTTACGATGGGCCTAGTTGTTGGCCATGGTCTGTCCACATGAAGACCTTATGTCATTTGTGTTTCTTAAGTTTAAATTGTCGCATTAACTCTGTGGAGCCTTTGGCCTTTATGTTTCTCTATTTACGAGAGCTTGTGCATGTACAAGTCTCTCGTGTATAAGTACCTTGTTCGAACCCTTTGGAAGTCAATCAGTCATTTTTTTTAAACCTTGTTCGTTCTTTATCTTGCCTTGTCGAGAGAGAGTTCTTCTGGTGTGTAATATCCAGAGCCCAAGGGTCACTTTTCCGGTGCGTCATATCCGAGCTAATTTCCTAGGAGTATTAAGAGGCCGAACCATACCTCTTGTGTCACCATCCAATCCACCGCCTTGGTAAACTTGAGTCACTGATTCGTTTACGCAAGGATTATCCCCCACCAATCCAGAGAGCGTCCTAGGGTCGTGTCAAGTGGTATCAGAGCAACTCTGGAAGGGAAGTTTTCTGTTTTTCTATTAAGTTTTTGTTTTGGTCTGTTCATCTTCTGTTTGGTATTGATAGATCTCGATCTGTAGTTTGTGATCTGATCTATGTGTGACCGTTGATCGTTTTTTTTTAAACTTGACTGTTCGGATTCTTGCGACTGAAGTTATTGATTTATTCTGATCTGTTTATGTCTAGTGATTGTGCGGACTGTTCTGTTTAAAAAGGTGTTTAATCCCGAAAGACCTGACTACTTTCTTTCGTGTTTTGGTTTCAGTTGAGACGGATCCATGATTGGGAAGCAACGAATAGAGAATGGTGGATGATACAGAGGAAGCTATTATCAGAAGGAACAAACTGTTGATGGAAGCATTGACGCAACAGTTGAACCAGACCATGATCGCGTCCATGAAGGAAATCATGAAGGCCAACATGGAGGATCTGCGACAGGAGCTTAGGCATGAGTTTCGACAAACGCCTGGTCCAAGTCATGAACCAAGAAGAGCCAGATTCCCTCTTAACCAACAGGAGCATGAGGGTTCCGAAGAGACATATAACTACTACGAGCATGACAGCTCCTGTTCTAGACATAGCCAAAGATGACAAAGGCGTGGACATGAAATAAGACATCATCGTGATGAATTATCTGGCTTGAAGCTGAAGATACCGCCGTTCCATGGCAAGGCTGATCCAGATGCCTACTTGGAATGGGAAAAGAAGATCGAACTCGTCTTTGAGTGTCATCAGTATTCTCAAACCAAGAAGATCCAAGTGGCTGCTACCGAATTCTATGACTACGCTTTGAGTTGGTGGGATCAACTTGTCACAAACCGAAGGCGAAATGGTGAGGATCCTGTTGAAACATGGGATCAGATGAAAGCCATAATGCGCAAGAGGTTTGTTCCCAGCCACTACCATCGTGATATTCATCAAAGGCTAAGGAAACTCTATCAGGGGTCTCGTTCAGTGGAAGAGTACTACCAGGAAATGGAGTTACTGATGCTGAGGGCAAGTATATCTGAAGACAGAGAGGCGACTATGTCTCGTTTTCTAAGAGGACTTAACCGAGAGATACAAGACAATCTGGAGATGCAACACTATGTAGAGATGGAAGAGATGTTACACAAGGCCATACTGGTGGAATAACAACTCAAAAGAAGAGGAAACTCACCTACCGGCCATGGTGCAGCGAAGTTCCAACTTAGTTAGACCGACAAGCCAAGTTACCTAAAGGAGAGCAAGCCGTTTCCAAAGGAAGAATTTAAACCGAGTGCTGTCAACAACAAAGGCAAGGAGAAAGCCGAATCTTCTAACTCAAGGGCCAGAGACGTTAAGTGGTTCAAATGTCAAGGCCGAGGCCACTATGCCAATGAGTGTACCAACAAGAGGCTTATGATTCTGCTGGACAATGGGGAGTATGAATCAGAGGATTGTGAACCAGAAGAGGGTTCTCAGTCAGACTCCAAAGATGGCACTGAGGAAGGGCCTGTGAGTGGTCGGCTGTTGGTCGCTCGGAGAACTTTGAATTTACAAACCAAGACCGAGGAGTTGGAGCAAAGAGAAAACTTGTTCTACACCAGGTGTTTAATCCAAGGGAAGGTTTGTAGCCTCATCATCGATGGGGGAAGCTGTGTGAACGTAGCAAGTGAAACCATGGTACAGAAGTTGGGATTGGTAGTACGAAAGCATCCTGAACCCTATAGACTACAATGGCTTAATGATGAGGGAGAGATGAGAGTGTCTACTCAGGTCAAGGTGCCTTTGGCCATTGGGAAATATGAAGACGAGGTCTTATGTCATGTTCTACCCATGGAAGCCGGACATATCCTGCTGGGCCGGCCGTGGCAATCTGATCGCCGAGTGATCCATGATGGGTTTACAAACAAGCATTCGTTTGAATTCAAAGGAAAGAAGACTGTCTTGGTACCTTTGACTCCTAAGGAGGTATACCAAGATCAGATTCAGCTTCAGAAAAAGAAGGAAGCCGTGAGCCAACCAAAGGAACCAAAGCAGCGAAACTTCTATGCCAAGATTGGTGACATCAAACGAACTCTTTACTCTGACCAATCCGTTCTTTTGCTTGTGCTTAAAGAATCTTGTTTAGACTTGACTGATCTTTCACCGGTGTATCCGAGTGAAATGGTTCTACTTTTGCAGGAGTTTCAGGATGTGGTCCCCGAAGACAACCCTGTCGGCCTTCCTCCTGTGCGAGGAATTGAGCATCAAATAGATTTTGTGCCTGGAGCAACCCTTCCAAACAGGCCAGCTTACAGAACCCACCCGGTTGAAACCAAAGAACTCCAACGACAGGTGGAAGAACTGATGGAGAAGGGACATATTCGTGAGAGTATGAGTCCATGTGCGGTGCCGGTTCTTCTTGTACCCAAGAAAGATGGTAGCTGGTGCATGTGTGCTGATTGCAGAGCAGTCAACAATATCACGGTGAAGTATCAACATCCTATCCCTAGGCTAGATGATATGCTTGATGAGTTGCATGGTTCTAGTATATTTTTCAAGATAGATTTGAAGAGTGGGTACCATCAGATTATGATGAAAGAGGGAGATGAATGGAAGACTGCATTTAAAACTAAGCATGGATTATATGAATGGTTAGTTATGCCATTCGGGTTAACCAATGCACCTAGTACATTCATGAGGTTGATGAACCATGTTTTGAGGGCTTTAATAGGACATTTTGTTGTAGTATATTTTGATGATATTCTAGTTTAAAGCGAAGGGCTAGAAGAGCATCTTGGTCATCTTAGGTCTGTCCTAGAAGTCTTGAGAAAGGAACAGCCTTATGCCAATTTGAAGAAGTGTACTTTTTGTACGGATAACTTGGTCTTTCTAGGTTTTGTTGTAAGCGCAGATGGAGTTAAGGTGGATGAAGAAAAGATCAAGGCCATTAAGGAGTGGCCGAGCCCATCGACCGTGGGTGAAGTGAGGAGCTTCCATGAACTTGCCGGTTTCTACAGGAGATTTGTGAAAGATTTCAGTACTATAGCCGCCCCCTTAACCGAAGTAATCAAGAAGGATGTGGGGTTCAAGTGGGGAGAGCCGCAGGAGACCGCCTTCCAGACCCTTAAAGAGAAGCTTACTCATTCTCCTTTGCTTATGCTTCCTGATTTTGCTAAAACTTTCGAAATCGAATGTGATGCTTCTGGTATAGGTATTGGTGCTGTCTTGATGCAGGATAAGAGGCCTATAGCATTTTTTAGCGAGAAGTTGGGAGGTGCCACCCTAAACTATGCAACGTATGAAAAGGAATTGTATGCTCTGGTGAGAGCCGTACAAACTTGGCAGCATTACCTTTGGCCGAAAGAATTTGTCATATATACCGATCATGAATCCTTGAAGTATCTAAAGGGTCAGAACAAACTAAGTAAAAGACATGCCAGATGGGTCGAATTCATTGAAACCTTTCCATATGTTATCAAATATAAGCAAGGTAAGGAAAATGTGGTCGCTGACGCCCTATCTCGAAGGTATGTTCTCTTGACAACTTTAGATGCTAAGCTGCTGGGGCTTGAAAAACTCAAAGGTATGTATGAGTCTGATTCTGACTTTAAAGAAGCATACAAGGCATGTGAGAAGTTTGCCTCGGGTCATTATTTTAGACAGGATGGTTTCTTGTTCTTTGATAACCGGTTGTCCATCCCTAATTGCTCGTTGAGAGAAATGTTTGTCAGGAATCCCATGGAGGAAGTTTGATGGGACATTTCGGTATTGCCAAGACTCTTAAGGTGTTACAGGACCATTTTTATTGGCCGCGGATGAAGAGAGACGTGGAAAGAGTCTGTGAGAGATGTGCAACTTGTAAACAAGCTAAGTCTAAGGTCCAGTCTCACGGTTTGTATACTCCCTTGCCCATTCCTTATCACCCTTGGAATGACGTTTCTATGGATTTTATAGTGGGATTGCCTAGGACTAGAACAGGGAAGGATTTCCATCTTCGTAGTGGTTGATAGGTTTTCTAAGATGTCACACTTTATAGCCTGTCATAAGACTGACGATGTCTCGCATGTTGCTAGCTTGTTCTTTAGAGAGGTTGTTCGCTTGCATGGAATGCCTAGGGCTATAGTGTCGGATAGAGATACTAAGTTTCATAGTCACTTTTGGAGAACTTTATGGTCAAAGCTAGGTACCAAACTGTTGTTATCAACTACTTGTCACCCACAGACAGATGGCCAGACTGATGTAGTTAATAGGACTCTAGGAACTTTGTTGCGTGCATTCATTAGGAAGAACTTGAAGTCATGGGATGAGTTTTTGCCGCATTGTGAATTTGCATATAACCATGCCGTGCATTCTGCTACTAAGTTTTCTCCTTTTGAAGTTGTTTATGGGTTTAATCCTATATCACCATTGGATCTAATGCCTTTACCTGAGTGTGAAAGAGTTAGTCTTGATGGCAAGAAGAAGGCGGAAACGATGCGTCAGATTCATGAAAAGGCTAGACGCAACTTGGAGGAAAGAACAAAACAGTATGTCAAGCAAGCAAACAAGGGCAGGAAGGAACTGGTTTTTGAAGTTGGCGACAAAGTGTGGGTTCACTTGAGGAAAGAAAGGTTTCCAAATGAAAGGAAGTCCAAACTCATGTCTCGGATCGATGGCCCAGTCGAAGTCACTAGGAAGATCAGCAACAACGCCTACCAGCTGGACCTCCAAAGTAATTATGATGTAAGCAATAGTTTTAATGTTACTGACTTGATTCCTTTTGTTGCAGATGAAACGGATTTGAGGACAAATCCTTTTGAAGAGGGAGGAGATGATGTGATCATGGACCGGCCTGAGGGTAAAGCTAAGGAGGCTGTGGACCGACTCGCGGACAGAGACGCTCTGACCATTCCAGAAGGTCCCATGACCCGTGGCAGAACCAAGAAGCTAAGGGCGACCGTGGTGGGAATGCTTAGGACGTTGTGGGGACGTGAAGGAGTAATCGGGCGAGACACGGACGGTCGTGGTCGAGAAGCGGACGGTCGTGGTCGAGACGAGGCCAGCCCAGGTCAAGGCATGTTTGGGGCTGGACTTGGCCGGAACGTTCAGGATGTGCTAATCACCATTCAAGCTACTTGTTCAGCTAGCTGATCAGCATCTAGGGAAGTGGCTTGTGTGTGCTCTTTTCCCCTTGGTTTGGTTTTGTTCCACTGGGTTTTCCAGCCAAGGTTTTTAACGAGGCCGTAAGCTGCTTACGATGGGCCTAGTTGTTGGTCACGGTCTGTCCACATGAAGACCTTATGTTATTTGTGTTTCTTAAGTTTAAATTGTCGCATTAACTCTGTGGAGCCTTTGGCATTTATGTTTCTCTATTTACGAGAGTTTGTGCATGTACAAGTCTCTCGTGTATAAGTACCTTGTTCGAACCCTTTGTAAGTCAATCATACATTTTGTTTAAACCTTGTTCGTTCTTTATCATGCCTTGTCGAGAGAGAGTTCTTCTGGTGTGTAATATCCAGAGCCCAAGGGTCACTTTTCCGGTGCGTCATATCCGAGCTAGTTTCCTAGGAGTATCAAGAGGCCGACCATACCTCTTGTGCCCATCCAATCCACCGCCTTGGTAAACTTGAGTCACTGATTCGTTTACGCAAGGATTATCCCCCACCAATCCAGAGAGCGTCCTAGGGTCGTGTCAGAATGACAAGCCGATTCTTATAAACCAATCAACCATCCACAATAGCATAATCCAGTTTCACCTCTTGACCTGCACGCAACATGCCCAACAACTCGTTAATCACAGCACAAGCAACAATCTTGGATAACAAATCTTGTAGTTGCAACGCTGCAGGCATTGTCATAGCAAGGAGGGTGCCAACCAAGCCAGTCAAATACATAGTATTATTATCCACTGGAATGCGGGATAAACAATCAGCTGCACGATTCTCAATCTCCGGCTTATAGACTATGTCAAAATAATCCATCAGTTTGTGCATCCATTTCTGATACTCCAAATTAACCTCTCTCTGCTCAAGAATGTATTTCAGACTCCGCTGATCTGTTCCGACCTAAAATTTCTTCCCCAAAAGGTAATGACACCAACGTTGCACATCCATCACTATCACCATCAATTCCCATTCATAGATAGGTTTCAAACGTTCCTTATCTGTCAATCCATAACTAAAGTAAGCAATGGGATTTTGACTCTGCATGAACACCGCTCCCAAACCAAACCCAGAAGCATCAGTCTCGACAATGAACACTTCCTTAATATCAGGCAATGACAAAACCGGAGCTTGGATCATAGCTCTTTTCAAATTATCCTCCGATGTCCAACTGAACTTATCTTTCTTCAACAAGGATGTTAACGGCTTGGCCAAGGTTCCATAACTGTGAGTAAATCTTCTATAATAGCCTGTAAGGCCAAGAAAACCCTGCAAATCCTACACCAATTTAGGAGTCGGCCACTGCTCCATAGCCTGCGTCTATTTCTTATCAGTGGCTACCCCATCCACAGAAATCACATGTCCCATATATTCAACTTAAGACTGACCAAAAGAACACTTCTTCCCTTTGCAAACAACTGATGATCTCGCAGAATCTATAACACTGATGTCAAATGATGTACATCTGAGCCAAATCAGAACTGTAGACAAGAATGTCATCGAAAAACACCAGTACGTACATATGCAATAACGGATGAAAAATCTTATTCATCAATGCTTGAAATGTTGCAAGCGCATTCGTTAAGCCGAAAGGCATAACGAGGAACTCATAATGACCATTGAGGGTCCGAAAAGCTGTTTTCTCCACATCGCGATATATCATTCGGATTTAATGATACCCAGAACGTAAGTCGAGTTTCAAATAAACGGCAGCCCCTTTTAACTCATCCGGCAATTGTTCAATAAAAGGTATGGGTAACTTGTCAGCAATGGTTGCCTGATTCAAGGCTCTGTAATCCACACAAAAAGGAATGAACCATCCTTCTTCTTCACGAGTAACACATGACTTGAATAAGGACTATGACTTGGCCTAATAATCCCCGACTCAAGCATTTGAGCAACCATCTTCTCCATCTCCTCTTTTTGTGTATGAGGATACCGATAATGTCTGACACTAATGAGATTAGTACCATGTTGCAATGTAGTACCATGCTCACAACCGTGGACAGGAGGCAAGCTAGTCGGCATCGCAAACACATCAGCAAAGTCTTGCAAAAGATGTGCAATACGATCTGGTATCACCACAAACTCCTGCTCACCGAGGCAGATGTTTTCTCCATTTTCTGAGACCGGAACAACAGCTTTGAATGATGTAAACTCGGATCACCACTTAAAGTAACATATTGTCCTTTATGAAGATATGTAAGTTCAAGTTCGTCCCAATCCACGAGGCATTTGCCCAATGTACGCAACCACTAAACTCCCAAGATGATGTCAGCACTTCCCAATTCCAAAGTAATAAAATCTGTTTTAATCTCCAAAGCTGCCACCCTGAAGTCCACATGCTTACAGATGCCTAACCTGTTGACTGCCACACTCGTTCCCAACTGAAACTCCAAAGTATGACGATGCTGAACTGTCAATCTCGCTTTCTTGGCTAAGGCAGGGGTTATAAAATTATGTGTCGCCCCGCTGTCCAACATCACAAAGAAATGTAACTTCCCGAAACCTCCTTTTATTTTAGTCGTAGTGTAAGATGGTAATCCAAGAAAGGCATTAAAGGATAACTCCATACAATCAGGCACACCTCCATGTGTCTCCTCCACTGTATCATAAAACTCATCAACAGATAACTCAACCTCACAGCCATCAATCACTGTTAGCACTTGCAACTCCTTATTCGCACAAACATGGCCCTAAAAGTGTTTCTCATCACATTTAAAGCATCAGCTCTCTCTTTTGCGATGTGCATATTCTGCACGACCTGCAGTTTTCCCAGCTTGAATGTTTTGTTTCTGCACTGGCTTATTGTTAGAGTGTCCTCCTTCCTGCAGCAAGGGTTTGGGCTCCCAATTGGCTGTGGAATTGTAAGTCAAAGATGATCGTAAAGGCAAAGACGCATAAGATTTCCCTTTAAAGACATTCTGCCTAACATTCACCATTTCTTTACACTACAAGCCCTCTTCCCATTTGCAAGACTGTAGCGATCATGTGTGGTAAATCCCTAGGTTCCTTCAACCTTATGATCTCATGCATCTCTGGTTTCAATCCTCCCACGAAATAACCTCCATCATTTCCTCATCAACTCCCGAAAAGAGCGAAGACAACTCCTTAAACCATCAAACATAATCACGGATCGGTCCCACTTGACTGAGCTCCTCAAGACACTGTTTCGGAGTGCTCAACTGAGAGTTACCAAATCTGGTGATGATACACTTCTTAAGTTCATTCCACAAACGGAACAGAGATCTCACCATTAAACCAGCTTAACACCTCCTCTTCAAGACTCAATCCGATCAATTCTAACTTCTGGTTTTTCCAGATAATGACCAACACTAGAAAAAATTCTCCATGCGATCGATCCAGCTGTGTAGTTGTATTCCATCAAAGATCGGCATATCCACCTTTCAAACCAAACTCTCCCGATTCGGCATAATCGCCGATGATTCCCGAGGACCTAACATCAGATCACTAAGGTCAGGTTCCATGAAAGAAATATTTACCTGGAGAGTCTGTTTCGAAAGATTTCTATACAGCTTTGTTTCTCCATCCTCCATCGGTAAATACCTGTCCAAGATTTCGACTAGCGACTGCATCATCTTCTTCAATGAGTCGATGGAGTGGTGTGTCTTCTCCGTCTGTTTTTCCGACATCGACTCAGCTACAATCCTCCATTGAAGTAACGAGCAACATGAGTTGGTCAGCTGGCTCACTCTCTCCGCTAAATCGTTCAAACTCAGTTCGCCAGAACTACTCGTTTGCATCATCGCGCTTAATCGATCGAAACCACACACACTACACCAATTTGATATGAACAAAGTACGATTGCTCAATAACACACCACAATACAATGTATCACGATTCTTTCTCAGGACTCGTCTTTCACAATACAGATTATCAAGTGTAGAAATAAGGAATACATTTCGATAATCGTTTCTCTGATGTCTCATTTCTATATATACAAGAAACTCAAACAGCAAAGTCTCTGCTTCCCTCCGATTCTTTGCTCCTCTTTTCTTGTATTCATGATTTGTCTTCCTTTCTTTCCCACCTCGTATACCCTCCACGACATAGCAGTGATAAACAGGAGTTTGCCAGTCTGCCCATTAAAAGCCCCGATTGTAGCCCAATGAGGATGGTGGATTCTTAAAAGCTCTCTTAGTCTCTCGTCATCTTCCTGAGTCCAAATCTTTGGAGAATAGTACAAACTAATAAAAATAAAAACGGAAAATGAGAAAGTGAAAAGAATAAACAGAAACATGTTGAAAAAAAAAAAAAAAGCAGAACGCATTAAGAAACTAGGCGAAAAGAAAATGTAAAGAATATTAACAATATGACGAAAGAATACTAAAATTTTGACAACTAACAAGTAACAACCTAAACAAATTGATCCCGGGAAAACAAGAACATCGCACAAGGGTGAAACAAGATTCTAAAGAATCCAAGTAAGTTAAAAAAAAATTCTCGTAGGAAATGAAAAGAAAAACAAGACAACAATCGCACAAGGAAGAAAGTAGAATCGCGAGAACTTAACAAACTTTCTCGGGATAATCTCCACGATTATAACACAAAACATAAAAGAAAATACTTACTTGGTGTGAGAGTGGAAACTCGCACAATCAAAACTTATATTAAATGGGGGTTCGAAAATCCTATTTTAAAAGAACTTAAAGACCAAGATTGAAAGTTTATTTTATTGAACGATCTTTTTGCCAAATACAAAAGTTTTCGTAAAGCTATATAATCTTACAATATAAAGTCTAAGTATTCAGAAATGAGATGGATTAAACCTAATACATGCTATCATATATATACTGGACGACTTTTGGATGCCGAGAAGACCTGCTACCGATGTGGGACATCGTTAAGTGTAGTAATCCGCCGACTTCGACGGGCTCGGGCTTTATCTGCGGTCCAGCTTGTCAGCACGTCATCGTTTGGTCTTGTCTCGATGCAGCTCGCCTCGGGTTTGGTCCGGTCTGATTTGAGTTTGGTTTGTTGTCTTGTTCGGCTTCTTTCCCGGTCTTATGGTCGGTTCGTGACCAGTGTCATGAATAGTGTCATGTGAACAGTATTATGAATAGTGTTCTGAACCAGAGTAACGCTAGACCAAATCTTTGGGTCGGAGGTTTTGTATTCGGCTTATGAACAGTATTCTGTGAATAGTATCTCATGAATAATGTCGTGAACACTGTTCCATAGACGAGTAATACTGAAACAAACTTTTAGCTTGCCGGTACGGTAAAGAAAATCGTAAAGAGACCTTGCGATGGATCAGGTTGCCTGGAACCGTTTGGTAAGGTTGGCGATGTGCCCTTCGAGTGATCAGGTCGCATGCTACATAGCTCTCAGCTCGACGTTCATCTCTTCCTCATATGAAACAGGCGGGCTGAAGTTTATACGAGAAATGGGCGGGCTGAAAGTTTATACGAAAGAAACGGATGGGCTGAAAGTTCATACGAAAGAAACGGACGGGCTGAAAGTTCATACGAAAGAAATGGACGGGCTGAAAGTTCATACGAAAGAAACGGACGGGCTGAACATTCATACAAAAGAAACAGGCGGGATGAAAATTCATACGAAAGAAATAGGCGGGCTGAAAGCATGACTCGGAATCGCTCGGGTCGAAACACTGTTCATCCAGGATTTTCCGCAAAAACACTATTCATGGAATACTGTTCATGAACCGGATAAAATCGGAAATATTCTGTTTAACGTAAGTCGGATTCAGGTTACTGTTCATAAAAACACTGTTCACGTACCGATCCAAAAACTGGGAAAAGAGTCAAAGCAAGGTGAAGGCCGAAATCAGGGGGAACCGAACTAAACCGGTGGGCCGCGGATCAGGCGCAAAGTTTATCTAAGTCGGCGAATGGCAGATTAAAGACGTCCCACATCGCTAATAAGCTTCTTCGGCACCCTAGGTTGCCCACTATATATATAGGATAGCTTGTATCAAGTTTACATCCATCTAGTTCCGAGTATTAGACTTTTTGTATTGTAAGACATTAAACTTTTACGAATTTTCTTGTACTTTAGCAAAAATATCACTAAATAAAACAAACTTTCGATCTTGGTCCTTGAGTTCTTTTAAAATAGGTTTTTCGAGCCCCCATTTATTATAAGTTTTGATTGTGCGAGTTTCGACTCTCACATAGAACTGGCGGCCTGGTCTATTGAGAGAAGAACTGGTGGCCTGTCTTTGGGGAGAAGAACTGGCGGCCTGGTGCATAGGTAAGGAATTGGCGGCCTGTTCTGAGCATCGGACTTTTCAGCCCGCCATTTAGTGAAGAGGATGAAATGGCGGGCTGCTCTGTGAGCTTGAATGGGAGGACTGCTCTTGGACGTGGCGGGCTGCTCTTGTGAGCTTGAATGGGAGGACTGCTCTTGGACACTGCAGGCTGCTCTTGTGAGCTTGAATGGGTGGACTGCTCTTGGACACGGCGGGCTGCTCTTGAGAGCTTGAATGGGTGGACTGCTCCTAGACACGGCGGGCTGCCCTTGTGAGCTTGAATGGCCGGACTGCTCCAAGACACGGCAGGCTGCTCTTGTGAGCTTGAATGGGCGGACTGCTCTTGGACACGGCGACCTGCCTTGCTCTTTGGCGTCCTGTCTTGCTCTTTGGTGAGCTGGATTGCTCCTTGGTGACCTGCCTTGCTCTTTGGCGTCCTGCCTTGCTCTTTGGCGAGCTGGATTGCTCTTTGGTGAGCTGCCTTGCTCTTTGGCGATCTGCCTTTCTCTTTCGCATCCTGCCTTTCTCTTTGGCGAGCTGGATTGCTCTTTGGCAAGCTGGATTGCTCTTTGGCGAGCTGTGGAGCTCAAATGGCGGCCTTGAGAGCTTGTGGGTGAGCTGCTTTGCTGTTGGTCGAGATACTCATTCCTTCGGATGAGTTTTTATGTCTTCGTATGATTTTTCATATCTTCATATTAGTTTTCATGTCTTGGGATGAGTTTCCAGCTATCCCAACAATTCTGAGAGGAAGTTGGCTAGCTGGTTTGGTCTTCGCTTAATCATTTCGTATACATATTTAGACTTCTAGGTTCGTCAATCTCCGAGGGGTGAGTTTTGACCCCAACAACTACCTAGACTCGATGATGTATCCCCAGGGACCGAAGTTGTGATGGTGCTGATGGATTGAAGGCTGGTCGTATGACGCTTTCCATTCAAACCTGTAGAGATGGATACTGGAAGAAGTGGTGTGGCAGAAGAGGTTTGATTGACTCACTCAATCGTTGATGGAATGATTGATAGAAGTAATTGACTCTCTCTCAATCACTGAATGTAGAAGCTATCTGAATCACACAAAAAACTTATTCCACAGTTTTCTAAAGAACCTAAGTGAATCTCACACCTAAAATATAAAGACCAAATTCAAAGACATATTTCTTTGAAAGAAAGCAATATTTTTATATTAAAATTATGATTCCCTTACAATGAGGATGGTGGTGAGCTTATATAATGATTATGTACAAAAAAAATTAAACACAAAGATATTCTGCATTTAATAGAAAAAATAGCTGTCGGAGATAATGTGGGAAATAGACTGAATAACGGGGATTTGTTGACTACTTTGAATCATGATAGCTTGGGTAGGTAGTGATGATCCTTAGGAGTGCCCAGGTTCATGAAATATAGTCTCAAAACGTAGCTGTCTTCAAAATATAGTTGTTGGTCTTTGTCAAATTATTTCATATTGAATGCTCTTGAATCCAAAGAAGATAGGTTGGTCCATATGCTTCTCTGCCTGATCCTGTGCGGACTGGTGCTTCATAGGGTGTTGTAGAGTGCTTCTAAAAGAGTAATAATGTCACAAATAAGCCTGGGACCTTCTAAACCGAACTGGTATAGACATGTTCTTAAATATAACCAAGTTGTCCTCTTGGAGAATGGGTGATAACTTGGGCCTGCATTGGTTGTTTATTTGTTTCTTTGGAAGGATTTGATCACTCATTTGTCTTGATGGTGCTCTGTTGGGAGATGTTGGATTCGGTGGTTCTTCTTGAATCAAGATGTTGTTGGTGTAAAATTCTTGTTCAGTTTTGGTGGAAAAAACACAATGTAGGCTTTGGCATCTTTACTTGTTCCAAGGGTGAACTCCGTCTGCTTTCTCTCCAATTCTTGTACACCCTGATGATACATGTTTCTTTCTTGACACTTAAGAGAGAAATCAAGTGTATTGTACTTGAAATTGAATCATTAAAAACAAAGTACTTGAAACTATTATGAATCAAAATAGTATTCCAATATTCAACAAGATAATAGGTTTCACTTACTAAGGTACCAAGTGTGGAGTTTGGTAGCATCTCTGACTTAAGATGAATGACTTTAGAAACTAAGTCCGCTGATGTTGAATGATGCTTGGTCATCACACATGTTCTGAAGACTAGAGTTCTTTGTCTCAGTATGTTTGGATTACTTTAGAACATTGCTCATCAATGTGTTTATCTGCGCCAACTTCATGATTTATGTAATCCATAGTGTGTCCTGTAACATTATCCTTTTGCAAAGACAGGTGCGTCATATTAGAAGTACACATTTCAAAACCTGATTGAAATAGACTATTCTTAGATAAATTCATTTTTGGTTCTAATGAATGTGAAGTTTCTATTGGCCTAGTTGGACATATTGCAAGCATAATGACCTTTAAGATGACACCTAAAGCAAACTACTCTAAGTACCTTCGAGAGTTTAGAAGACTTACATTGCTCTGTTTTTCGTTGCGGTTTAATCATTAGCTTAGAGATTGGCTTAGCTCCGGTTTGATTGGTCAAGGTGTTTGGATTCATGTTCTTGGGCTCAGAGTCCGAGGCTAGTTTCTGATTACGAATATGCTGTGAGTTTGGTGTAGACATCCAACTTTTTGTAGTTATTTGGAGCATAAGCCTCTTGGGGTGTAGCTTCGCTTGTGGAACTTGACTACAAACTCCTTGTTCATACACTGCTTGAGATCACCCCAAGTGATGACCTGATTATACACGTTGGCCAGAATTTCTTCATCTGTCCACCACATAGAAGCTTCTTCAACTAG
Source organism: Iljinskaea planisiliqua (assembly GCA_900108845.1). Lineage (NCBI taxonomy): Eukaryota > Viridiplantae > Streptophyta > Magnoliopsida > Brassicales > Brassicaceae > Iljinskaea > Iljinskaea planisiliqua. Next base: position 703,348 of record FNXX01000027.1, read on the forward strand.
TGAAATAATGGTGTAGGTTAACCTCTTATCCTTTGGGATGTTGTGGATTCTAAACCAATACTCCATTTCCTTCTCCCACCGTAGATAAGTTTCTGGTTCTTATTTATGACCTGAAAAGGTTATGAGCTAGAAATCAAATTGATCACAACTATTACCTTGTTTTGTTTTGGATTGGTGGATGTAACCATGTGATGTCTGATATGGTGATGTTGAGTCCATATAGCCACATTCTGGTTCCTTCTTCCCATGTCTCAGCCTCGTTGATGCCTTCTTTTTCCCATGAGTGTTGGCTGGATTCCCCTTCACACTCTTTTTCACTTTCATTACTGATTTCTGAATCAGTCTTCTCATCCCATGCTTCTTCTTCATGGGATTCCGCAAACTGACTTGGTTCTTCTCCATGATTGAAGTCTCCATGTTTTAATTCACCTTCTTGTTCTCCTTCATCTTGACTGATTTGAGATCCAGTCTCTTCATGCCAAGAGTCTTCATGGCCTTCTCCTTTACTAGTTTCTTCTTCGGGGCATTCATATTAGCTTGTATCATCGTGAATATAGTCTGGTGGTTATTGTTCAAAATCTCTATTATTTAGATCCTCATCATAGTAGTTTTCTTAATCAGTTGGGACTTGATCTTCTTGTTCCCAAATATCTTATTCTTCCATTTATTTTCTACGAGAAATAAAAGAAACACAAAACATATGAATGCAATAAAGTAATACAAATGGCTATTAAAAAATTATGGACCGGATGAAAAATAATGCACCTATTGAACTGACTCTTTTTATATTTTTTTTTTTTCAAATGATATGAAATGAATATTGATAAATGGCAAATAAATTTTCAAAACTTGTAAATGAAAGTGTAACACCCGTCTCATCCTCACTCGAGAACGGCGTGCAACCAAACTTAATTTATATCTCAAATACTCCAATTAATAAAATCTCAATTTTATTTTCATAAATCATTAAATAAATCATATAAATGTCACATCTCGAATAAAATCATAAAATAATGTTTAAAATAAAATACTGAAAACCGTAAAATCCCAAAAGTAACACCTGATCGTCATAGCATAAATCTACTCGTCCGTCTCACCTGAAAAGGGAAGAAAGGGGTGAGTAACAGGGGAGTTACTCAGTGAGGTATGGGATGCTAATCACACAAAACGCAATCTGGTCATAGCACTCCAAACACGGAAAACAGACTAAACATGAGTAATCACAGCACCTAAAGTACCCAAACAACAAAAAACAGTCCTATTGACGGATCCTGTGACCGCCGGCACCCCCCGGACAACATGGAATAAGTGTCCAATGGCACCGCCCGTAGACGATTATCGATCTCTGAAGGCACTGGACAACATATCGACTAACCTGCCCAGCACCATCTCGCACACAACACGCGACGCAAGTACATAAGTCCGTCTCTGTAACCCCGCAATCCCTACTCTCTAACAACTCGACTAAATAAATAAATACACATATATCAAGGAAACAATTAACATTTTAATGCACAAACAATGAGTTGAATCATCTATATTCCTAAGTCCAATTTACGAGAAAAACTACCTAGACTCGATCAGAGAAACAGATCATATTTAGTACTAAATTCCATTTAAGGCGTCATAGACGAAAGTGCGGAATTCTGCGGAAAGCCCTCACCTTAGCCTTAACCACGAAGAATAATAGGAATCTTATACTCTGAAGCTCCGAATACGTTCTCCTACAACCGAAAGCTAGATCTACAAGTCCAGAAGCTCCCTGCAAAGATTCAGGTCAAACGGACCATGTTTTCCTAACCAAAACTCACATCTCAACAGACTGGTCTCGGATCAGCACAACACAGACACGAATTGGAAACGAAGATACCACTTTCTACTCATACCTCAGATCGGAACGAACTCTGCTTCTCTGGAAAGAAGACATTCGGGGCTTTTCAATGATAGGTTGATCGTTCCGTGGATCCTCACGGTTCGCTGGGAAAACGCCTCGCAAGGTGACGGAGGAATGATGACGCGGATCCGGCACTGCGCCAAACATGCTCAAAGAAACAATCATAACTTTCAGTATACAGATCTGAATGATGAACCCCTTGCGGCAGTAGATCAATAAACGAGTCAAGAGCATACCTACCAAGTTTCAGGTCGATTGGATTAGATTTGCTAGTTCGATTCTCCCTTATCCCAGAACTAGTTGAATCTGCCCTATAGGACTTTCTAGATGGCTCTGGTGGCTTTTCTTTCAACGTTGCTAATCGACGGCTAGATTTCGCCAGAGTTTTGGTGTGGTTAGGCTTTACAGGTAAAATAAAAGAGGAAGGGGGCTATTTATAGGGAAATGAACTTATGGTTTTATTTAGACAAGTTGGGCCTTAATGGGCCTCAAGGTTAGGGTCGCTACAATTCTTCCTCACTTGACGGGAATTCGTCCCGAAACCCAAGACCCAAGAACTCCGGAAAACAAGACCCCAGAGCCCAGGCGGAACAGAGAAAGAATTAAAGAATAGTTGGAAGCTCTTAGAAGAGGTACGAGAACGAGAAAGATTCGAATGAGGAAAGATATATCTAGAATTCTATGCAAAAGAAGAAAAGAACTTCGATATCTACGAAAGAAAGAAGAACACGAAAATTAGGAATAACTATGGAACAAGAAAAGATGAACTGGGGAACTTCGGCTGAAACTGAGATAAACGATTGATAGATCAAATACCAGACAGAATGTGTGCTAATTTTTTTTTTCATTTAAAATACCCCAGTCCCAAAAAAAAAATTGAAACTAGTTGAAAACCGAATTCTTAAAAAATTCTTTCTACTACTGTATCCCGGGTCAGAACGGGGACGACAAACCCGCTCTGATACCAAAATGTAACACCCGTCTCATCCTCACTCGAGAACGGCGTGCCACCAAACTTAATTTATATCTCAAATACTCCAATTAATAAAATCTCAACTTTATTTTCAGAAATCATTAAATAAATCATATAAATGTCACATCTCGAATAAAATCATAAACTAATGTTTAAAATAAAATACTGAAAACCGTAAAATCCCAAAAGTAGCACTCGATCGTCATAGCATAAATCTACTCGTCCGTCTCACCTGAAAAGGGAAGAAAGGGGTGAGTAACAAGGGAGTTACTCAATGAGAGGTATGGGATGCTAATCACACAAAACGCAATCTGGTCATAGCACTCCAAACACGGAAAACAGACTAAATATGAGCAATCATGGCACCTAAAGTACCCAAATAACAGTCCTATTGATGGATCCTGTGACCGCCGGCACCCCCCGAAGAGGACAACATGGAATAAGTGTCCAATGGCACCGCCCGTAGACGATTATCGATCTCTGAAGGCACTGGACAACAGATCGACTAACCTGCCCAGCACCATCTCGCACACAACACGCGACGCAAGTACAGAAGTCTGTCTCTGTACCCCGCAATCCCTACTCTCTAACAACTCGACTAAATAAATAAATAAACATATATCAAGGAAACAATTAACATTTTAATGCACAAACAATGGGTTGAATCATCTAAATTCCTAAGTCCAATTTACGAGCAAAACTACCTAGTCTCGATCAGAGAAACAGATCATATTGAGTACTAAATTCTATTTAAGGCGTCACAGACGAAAGTGCGGAATTCTGCGGAAAGCCCTCACCTTAGCCTTAACCACGAAGAATAATAGGAATCTTATGCTCTGAAGCTTCGAATATGTTCTCCTTCAACCGAAAGCTAGATCTATAAGTCCAGAAGCTCCCTGCAAAGATTCAGGTTAAACGGACCATGTTTACCTAATCAAAACTCACATCTCAATAGACTGGTCTCGGATCAGCACAACACAGACATGAATTGGAAACGAGGATACAACTTTCTACTCTCACCTCAGATCCGAACGAACTATGCTTCTATGGAAAGAAGAAATTCCAGGCTTTTCAATGATAGGTTGATCGTCCGGTGGATCCTCATGGTTCACCGGGAAAACGCATCGCAAGGTGACGGAGGAATGATGACGCAGATCCGGCACTGCGCCAAACATGCTCAAAGAAACAACCATAACTTTCAGTATACAGATCCGAATGATGAGCCGCTTGCGGCAGTAGATCAATAAACGAGTCAAGAGCATACCTCTAGATGGCTCCGGTGGCTTTTCCTTCAACGTTGCTAATCGACGGCTAGATTTCGCTAGAGTTTTGGTGTGGTTAGGCTTTACAGGTAAAATAAAGGAGGAATGAGTCTATTTATAGAGAAAAGAACTTAGAGTTTTATTTAGACAAATTGGGATTTAATGGACCTCAGGGTTAGGGTCGCTACAGAAAGATAGTACCAAAGAGTCAAGATGCAAGAAACGCAATGATTTATGATTTTCTAGAATGCAATCAGTTAATAATGGAGACAAGATTATGGCAAAAAGATGCACAAATCAAAATAAATTTAATTATGCTTTCAAAATGCAAACCAAATAAAGTAAGATAAATCAAAATTACGAACTAATCAGGCAAACTTTTTATGAAATAGACTCCAGGACAGCAAATGGAAATCAATTGCAATGATTACGAGATTAAAGGAACGATTATTCGAATGCAACTATCTTGGTGAAAAATGAGATTCTAAATGCAAGTCTAACACACGGTTATATGCAACTACAAAACATTTTTTTTTTGAAATAGTTTTCAAATATAACACAGAGTAAACAAGAAAATAATTCAAATGTAACAATCAATTTTAATTTTTATTTCATTTTTAAAAGTTTATGAATGCAATAAAATATTTTCTTAACCTTTAAAATAAAACTAATCAGAAACAAATGAACAAAACCAAACTTAAATTTGTTTTGGTTTTAAATTTGAAAAAGGAACAAAAGTAAATATAAATATTTTTGTTTTGTTTTTATATTCGAAATGAAATCTTTTCAGAACTTTTAGAAAAAAACAAAAATCAGAAAAAATAAGAAAAATAAATAAAATATTTTTTTTAATAAATGATTGCAAGAACAAAAACAAAAACAAAATGCAGAAAATTAAGAAAAACAAAGAAAAGAGATAAGTGGATAAATAATAAACTTCATAACTTTTATATGAAGTCTACTTGGTGATTAAATTTTAGATTTTTATTATAAAATTTATAAAAATTAATTTGATAAATAAAAAAAATTGTATACATAAATAACAAATAGGTAATTGTCACCAATATAAAATAAAATTTCATGAAAAATCAATTAATTTAAGCGAACAAAGATAAATGAGTGTAGAAACCAAAAACATGTAAGATTGAAGTATTTGGTTTGATATGGATAGATACTAAGATTATGGTTTTGATAAAAAGAAATCTATATAAATCAGAGTTTAATATTACATTTAAGTTCATTTAAAAAGCAAAATTAAGAAAATAATAATGAGTAAAGTGTTTAATGTTAAATTTTATGTAACTTATCAATTTAGGAGTTACAGGTGTACTGTTCATTCGAGGTTTAGGGTGAGGAAGACTTTTTCATGAAGTCTGCGTCACTTCAAATTAGTAAACTTCGTGTGAAGTGTGAAATTCAAATTATTAAAGCGAGAAACAAAATTAAATAGGCGGGAAACAAAATTAAATAGGCGGAAACCATAATTTTTAAGAAACTATTAAAATTAGTTTAATAATTTTCCACAATCCTAGGTTTAAAACAAGCCTCCACCTTTTTTTCTTTCTCCTTTCCTCTTCCACCTTACCATAGCCGTCTCTCCAGTTTTCTTCTTTATCCATTTTATGCATCATTTTTTTTTTAACTTGTCAATATCTTCACATCTATCTTCTTCTTTTTTTGTGGTAAGAAACCGACGTAGATCTGTGTTGCGGCTTAGAGAGGATGGTGGACAAGTGCGGATTTGTGACAGAATCAAGATGGCACCAGCCGGATCTACAATTACTTTTTCGTTTTGTCTTTCTCAGCCGGAGTTAGCTACGAGAATTCACTCCTCCTTTCCAAGGTTTTTTATCAAGTATGTGTGGCACATCTGAGTTTTTTTTGCAGTTTTTTGTGTTTTAGTCAAGCTTTATGTTTATCTCTTATTTTTTACATTTTTTTTTTCTTAGAAAGAGAATAATGTTACAGTTTCCGACGTTGATGAGCCAGTTTACATCATTGACGAAGACAATTCCGACATCACATTTTCTACCCATAGTGTGATACGGGGATCAACTCCCTCCCACGGATTACACTCTGAAGTTGGTCTGGATAGACTTTGAACTCAATTGAGCTACTAGCTCTCAAGAACAAAGGAATGGATCGTTAGGTCGCACAAGGGATGCGGAAGGCCCTTGATATTCCAAACCTCAGCAGTCCTAAGATATGACTCACTTAGACGACCGAAGAGGGGTTGTTGTTTGGATATGACTCACCAAGCAATAGGGGTTTTTTCACAAGGAACAACAGAGATTCACTCTCCAAGACAATCACAATGATCAAACTTAACTTCTTATTCATTCAATGGTTTTCCGAAATACATATATAGTGTTTGTGTTTCAGAAAACAAGACAAGACAACACGGAAATCATTACATTAATTGAAGTAAAGACTTGACTGAATTGATTCCATGTTGACTGACTCTTCAGTTGATGTGAACACGCGGTCTCTTGATGCTATCCGAATCGTCCATTTAGGAAGGTCCACCTTAATCTTCATGAAACCTTACTAAAAGTCGATTTTAGGAAGGGGTTCCCGAATCCTCTTGGAACCTAACTAAAGTCGTGTGTTGCACATCTTCCTCCTTAAGGTTGAACTGAACACTGGCAGAACTAAGTAAAGAACTTAGCGTTTGGGACAGCTGTTTGGTCCGCGCCCTGGTCATTGCTCCGGCCGGTACTCGCAAAGCGTCCTCAACTTGAAGCTCCCCACCTTCTGGTCCATGCTCTTCCACGGTCTTAAGGTCAGCTTCTGGTTCTGGTTCAAGCTCTCCATCCTTGGTGCCATCCATGATCGCATCATCCCCTCCCGGTTGAAAAGGATTTGACCTCAAATCTTGATCATCTGCCACAAAAGGAATTAAGTCAGAAACATTAAAGCTTGAACTAACTTGATACTTACCTTGCAAATCAACTTGATAGGCATTGTTGTTGATCCGCTTGACTATCTTGAATGGTCCATCAACCCTTGGCATAAGTTTGGACTTCCTTTCAGCCGGAAAGCGGTCCTTCCTCAAGTAAACCCAAACTTGATCTCCAACATCAAAGACTAGCTCGCGTCGGCCCTTGTTGGCTTTCTTTGCATACTGGTTAGTCTTCTCCTCAATGTTGATCCTTGCTTTCTCATGGATCTGTTTAACAAGTTTAGCTTTCTTCTCACCATCTAAACTAGTTCTTTCACTCAAAGGCAAAGAGATTAGATCCAAAGGAGACAAAGGATTGAAACCATAAACAATCTCAAATGGAGAGTACTTTGTAGCCGAATGAACTGCATGATTGTATGCAAAATCTACATGTGGTAAGCACTCTTCCCAAGTTCTAAGGTTCTTTTTAATGACAGCCCTCAACAAAGTTGACAAAGTTCTATTGACTACTTCAGTTTGTCCATCAGTTTGCGGATGACAAGTAGTTGAAAACAACAACTTAGTACCTAACTTAGACCAAAGAGTTTTCCAGAAGTAACTCAAAAACTTAGTGTCCCTATCAGAAACTATTGTTCTAGGCATGCCATGCAAACGAATGATCTCTCTAAAGAACAAATTAGCTACGTGCCAATGCATCATCAGTCTTATGACATGGAATAAAATGAGCCATTTTAGAAAATCTATCTACAACCACAAAGATAGAATCCTTTCCTATCCTAGTTCTAGGCAATCCAAGCACAAAATCCATAGATATGTCATTCCACGGATGAGTAGGAATAGGCAAGGGAGTATACATACCATTAGGCTGTACTTTGGACTTAGACTGTTTACAAGTGACACACCTGCCACAGATTCTTTTAACATCCCTTTGTAGATGCGGCCAAAAGAAGTGTTCTTGCACTACCTTCAGAGTCTTTTCTATCCCAAAATGCCCCATAAATCATCCTCCATGGGCTTCCCTTACAAGAAACTCTCTCAAGGAACAGTTAGGAATGCATAAACGATTTTCATAAAACAAGTAACCATCATTCCTATAGAACTTTCCACTTGCGGCTCTAGAACAAGCAAGAAATGGTTCTTTGAAGTCTAGATCAGACTCATATAACTCCTTAACTTGCTCAAATCCGAGAAACTTAGCATCTAAGGTTGAGATGAGCACATACCTTCGAGACAAAGCATCAGCCACAACATTGTCTTTACCTTTCTTATACCGAATGACATAGGGAAAGGTTTCAATGAATTCAATCCATCTGGCATGTCTTTTGTTGAGCTTGTGCTGTCCTTTCAAGTGCGTGAGCGTCTCATGGTCAGTATGCACTACAAACTCCTTAGGCCAAAGATAATGTTGCCAAGTTTGCAAAGCTCTCACTAGTGCATAAAGCTCATTGTCATACGTTGGGTAATTGAGAGTGGCTCCTCCTAGCTTCTCACTGAAGTAAGCAATTGGTTTCCTATCCTGCATTAAGACAGCACCGATTCCAACTCCTGAGGCATCACACTCAATCTCAAAAGTTTTCAGGAAATCAGGCAAAACAAGAAGAGGTGCATTCGTAAGCTTCCCTTTCAATGTCTGAAATGAGTCTTCTTATGCTTGCTCCCATTTGAATCCCACATTCTTCTTGATGACTTCTGTAAGGGGGCTGCTATTGTGCTGAAGTCCTTTACAAACCTTCTGTAGAATCCCGCAAGGCCATGAAAGCTTCTGACCTCTCCTACGGTTTTCGGACTTGGCCATTCTCTAATAGCTTTAACATTTTCCTCATCCACTTTAATGCCATCTGCACTCAAAACAAAACCCAAAAACACGAGATTATCTGTCCCAAAAGTGCATTTCTTCAAGTTAGCATAGAGCTTTTCCTTCCTAAGCACTCCTAAAACCGATTTTAGATGATCAATGTGCTCACTAAGTGTTTTGCTGTAAACTAGAATGTCATCGAAGTATACTACAACAAAGACTCCTATGAAAGCTCTCAGGACATGATTCATCAATCTCATGAAAGTACTAGGTGCATAAGTTAAACCAAAAGGCATAACTAACCATTCATATAACCCTAGCTTAGTTTTGAAAGCGGTTTTCCATTCATCCCCTTCCTTCATCCTAATTTGATGATATCCACTTTTCAAGTCAACTTTAGAAAAGATGCATGATCCATGAAGTTCATCTAACATATCATCTAATCTAGGGATGGGGTGTCTGTACTTAACTGTTATGTTGTTGATTGCTCTACAATCCACACACATACGCCAACTGCCATCTTTCTTGGGCACAAAGAGAACTGGAACTGCACATGGACTCATGCTTTCTCTGATGTATCCTTTCTCCATGAGCTCATTGATCTGTTTTTGCAGCTCTTTAGTTTCAACAGGATTGGTCCTGTATGCTGGTCTGTTTGGAAGAGAAGCGCCTGGTATGAAATCAATCTGGTGCTCAATGCCTCTGATTGGAGGTAGACCATTCGGGTTTTCATCCGGAAACACATCCCTAAACCCTTGCAAAAGAGATTCAAACTCACTTGGAAGCTCCAGTGCATTGTTAGAAGAAGACATTAGTGTTTCTTTAAAAACTAGCAAAAGCATTGGTTGATCAGTAAACAAAGCTTTCTTGATCTCACTAGTTTTAGCAAAGAAATTGGAATGCCTTACTAAATTCGATTCGCTTTCCTTGGATGATTTGGATTCTTGATCTCGCTTGGCTTGATCTCTTCTTTCTTTTAAAAGCTTTTGATCCTGATGTACCTCTCGTGGTGACAGTGGTGCCAACATAATCTTCTTCCCTTGGTGTTCAAAGGTGTGATGGTTTGTGTACCCATCATGTATGACCCTTTTGTCATATTGCCAAGGCCTTCCTAAAAGAATGTGACCGGCCTCCATAGGTAGAACGTCGCAAAGGATCTCATCCTTGTATCTTCCAATGGTGATTGGAACTAGGACTTGGTTGCTAACCTTCATCTCTCCTGCTTCACTAAGCCACTGAAGAGAGTATGGCCGAGGGTGCTTCCTCATACTCAAGCCGAGTTTCTTAACCATTGTCTCGCTAGCCACGTTGGTACAGCTGCCTCCATCCACAATCAGGCTACATACTTTGTCATTGACATAGCATCTAGTGTGGAAGAGGTTCTCTCTCCGCTCATGCTCCTTAGGTTTGAGTTGTGCACTCAAGGTTCTCCTAGTAACCATAAGTTCTCCGTGAGCAGGATAATCTATTTGCTCTTCCTCAGAATCTGTTTGCGGCTTCTCATCCTCAGATTCTATGTCACCGTTCTCCTGAACAATCATGACTCTCTTGCTGGTACAATCCTTAGCATAGTGTCCAAGCCCCTGGCATTTGAAGCACCTAATATCCCTGGCTCGTGCAGTAGGAGCTTCCGCCTTTTCCTTGACACTACTAGAAGTTGTATTAGTTTTAAAATCAGAAATAGGTTTGGTTAGAGCTTTACCCTTGTCTTGGTAGCTAAGTTTAGCAACTGGTGTGTAAGTTGACTTAGGTAGACTCTTTCTCTTAACCTGCTGCTCAACCAAGATCGCCTTGTGTAGCATTTCTTCTAGGCACTCGTACTCTTGCATCTCCAACCTGTCTTGGATGTCATGGTTGAGTCCTCCTAGAAATCTGGCCATTGTAGCCTCCGGATCTTCATCAGCATCCGCTTTGATCATTAGCGTCTCCATCTCTTGGAAGTAATCCTCAACGCTCTTAGTTCCTTGAACTAATCTCCTAAGCCTCTGATGCAAGTCTCGGTTGTAGTGGCTGGGCACAAAACGTTTCCTCATGAGAGTGACCATCTCATCCCATGTAACTACGGGTCTTTCACCTGTTCTCCTCCTGTTGGTCACAATTTGATCCCACCAGTTAATAGGATAACCATAGAACTCAGTTGCGGCCAACCTTACCTTTTTAAGTTCAGAATAGTTTTGACAATCAAAGACCAGTTCTATCTTTTTCTCCCACTCTAGGTAAGCATCTGGATCGTTTTTACCATGGAAGGATGGAATTTTTAACTTAAGGCCACCTAAGTTATCATCTTGTCTTCCCCGGGTCTCTCTAGGCCGTCTGGTCCTTCTTTGGCTGTCACTAGAGGAGTGTTCATAAAAATCTTCATTGGCCCTGGTACACCTTTGTCTGGTTCGTGACCTTCCAGTTGCTTCCTCTGGTGGTGGTCTAGTTTGGGTGTCCTCTTGGACTCGATCAAGTCGAACGTTGATCTCCTCAAGTTCTGATCTCATCATTCTTTTCATTTCTCCCATTAAGGCCCTCATTTGTATTCTAGAAAGGCCAACGTTCTGGTTGTCCTCCTGTTCATCATTACTTGGATTGGACATCCTTCCTACAAACAAGAACAAACAAGTTAAAGAAACAGAAACTCTCCAACGGCCGGTCCAAACTCTTCAACAGCCGGTTCTCCTGTGTGGATTTTTCCCTGCAAGCACTTAGACAAACGAGTTAATAAAAACCCTCTGCCTCACAAGTGTTTATCTCTCACAGTGAAATCTCAAGAGTTCCAATAGAACAAATCTGTCAAACCCAATGAATCTATCCAAACAACCCGAGTAGATGAAGAAGTGGATAGACAGATTGCAAGATTTTTGGTTCTGGATGATTGACCAACCCTTGAAACCGATTTCTCCTGGTTCCTTAAACACTTTTCTTTTATGTACTCTTTTTTTTTTGAATATCAGGCGGCTCACTCAGAGAACAGATAGACAGATAAGAACTTTTTTTTAAAGTAGAAGATGAAGAGGTGAGAAAGATGGATCGAAATAGATACCAAACTTCAAAGTGGGCTCTGATACCACTTGATACGGGGATCAACTCCCTCCCACGGATTACACTCTGAAGTTGGTCTGGATAGACTTTGAACTCAATTGAGCTACTAGCTCTCAAGAACAAAGGAATGGATCGTTAGGTCACACAAGGGATGCGGAAGGCCCTTGATATTCCAAACCTCAGCAGTCCTAAGATATGACTCACTTAGACGACCGAAGAGGGGTGGTTGTTTGGATATGACTCACCAAGCAACAGGGGTTTGTTCACAAGGAACAACAGAGATTCACTCTCCAAGACAATCGCAATGATCAAACTTAACTTCTTATTCATTCAGTGGTTTTCCGAATTACATATATAGTGTTTGTGTTTCAGAAAACAAGACAAGACAACACGGAAATAATTACATTAATTGAAGTAAAGACTTGACTGAATTGATTCCATGTTGACTGACTCTTCAGTTGATGTGAACACGCGGTCTCTTGATGCTATCTGAATCGTCCATTTAGGAAGGTCCACCTTAATCTTCATGAAACCTTACTAAAAGTCGATTTTAGGAAGGGGTTCCCGAATCCTCTTGGAACCTAAATAAAGTCGTGTGTTGCACATCTTCCTCCTTAAGGTTGAACTGAACACTGGCAGAACTAAGTAAAGAACTTAGCATTTGGGACAGCTGTTTGGTCCGCACCCTGGTCATTGCTCCGGCCGGTACTCGCAAAGCGTCCTCAACTTGAAGCTCCCCACCTTCTGGTCCATGCTCTTCCACGGTCTTAAGCTCAGCTTCTGGTTCTGGTTCAAGCTCTCCATCCTTGGTGCCATCCATGATCGCATCAGAGTGGCCCCAACTGCAGAACGAAAAGATTCTTCTCGCTATGGAAGAAGCTGAGTTCGAAGAAAATGTATCTCCTCATTTTTTTGTATTCTCTCTTTTTCGAAATGGAATGATTCAAGAATACAAAGATTATACATTTTCTTGTCACACCCATAACTATATACATTAATCTTTGCTTTTTTTGCCAAGTAAATATACATTAATCTTCCATCTCTCTTTGTTACATATGCTTCTTCTTTGTTACCTTCGATATATACCAGTTGTAACTGGAGGATATGATGGCTTAGTAATATTCAGATGATATATGTGTTTGTTCATAGTTCTGGGTTTTGATTACTTCTATTTTTTCAAAATGTTTGATTTGGATAGGAAAAAGAAATTGAGATGGAGGATATAGTAGTGGAAGAACAAGAACCAATTTTGGGAGTTTGTTTTTTAACAGGCGACAAGAAGAAGTCTGTGCGAAGAAGAAGATTGATTTGTTACATACATCAGTTTCAAGGTTAATAAAGTTTAACCTCTCTTTCTTTTTAAATGAATTTTCACAAAGAGAGATTTGAGTTTTTTTTTTCTTTTTTTTTTCTACAGATCTCAAGAAGAGACGAAGAAGCTGAAACCATCGATTCCAATCACGAACAAGTTCAGTGATTGTATATTCGAGGAACCGTACATTGACTATGATCCAATGGTAATTAATTAATAATCATATTAAAAATGGCATCTTTAGCTTTTTCTTCTTCTTCTTCGAATTAGTCTGTTTAGAAATCTATTCAGGTTGATTCTTCTCTGTTTTTTTTCTTCTATTGTTGTCTCTGTTCTGATAGTTACGTCTGGGAATGTTGCATCTTGTTATGAACAAAGAAACTACATAATCAGGAAATTGCAAGTCGTTTGATAACTTAAATAACTCAGTGGAGTGTTGGAGAACATCTCTTCCTGCATTGAATGAGATTTTTGAGATATAAAATTTACGTTACGGGTGAACAAACTGACTTGGATGTTTATGAACCAGTGGTGGATCTGCTAACAAACGAGGAAGTTGATGCGCTTGAAGCCAGAGAAGAAAGGCATGCAAGGCATAGGGTTTTGTGTACATGTATATGTCTAACAATAAAGAGTAACACTAATTCAAATTGTTGTTTGTATTATGCTTAAATGGAGTTTATGATCTTCTTAGGAGAAGTTTTCTTAATTCAATTACGATATAATCTTTGCATTCTTATAACAAATTATCTATACAAATATATGAGAAGACACTAGCTGTCATCTTAATTATTTCTTTTTATTCGTAAATAAAATTTCTCTTCCTTTTACTATCAAAGATGGACAAGTTGTGTGCAATATCATGTAACCAAACCAGATCAAACCAAACCAAATCAACACATAATGAGAGTGTCTCTTGCGATGTCTTTATATTTCGTGTCAAAAGTGTCGGTTGAGGTTGGACTTTTACCAAAAGATTCACTACATTGGTAAAAATCTGTACAAATTTTATAGAACAGAGGATGAGTTACAAGGCCAAAAGCTTTCTTTTAGTATTTGATGTTACAACGAAAAATGTAGAAAACAAAAGACACTATAAATATTTTCTATCTTAGTATCATGCATGCATTTTAGCATAGGCGGTAGTGGAACCGTTCCATAAAAAACATATAAAAAATCACACTAGAGATAGAAGTAGTAATAGTAGACTTCGTTAGCAGACTTCATTTTGAATTCTACTACTAGTGAGCTAACTACAAAATTAAACAAGAAAATTGGTTCAACCATGCATATAACAAATAAACATCTCAAACTCACACACAAACAAGTAGGTTGGCTAAAACTAACACATGAACAAGAAAATCTTAAAAAATCGTTATAAATATGCTATAATTACAATTTTAATAAAATCCTACGCAGTAAACTTCTATATGAAGTCATTCGCGTAGACTTCGGGTGAAGTCTACTACTAGTGAGTTAGCTGCAAAAAGAAACAAGAAAATTGAATCAGAAATGCATATAACAAATAAACATGTCAAACTCATACACAAGCAAGTAGGTTGGCTAAAACCCACGCATGAAGAAGAAAATCTTAAAAAATCGTTATAAATATACTATCGTTATAACTTTAATAAATTATACGTAGTAAACTTCTATATGAAGTCATCCGAGTAGACTTCGGGTGAAGTCTACTCTCCCGGGTTACCAATTAACGAAGGCAGACTTCACCCGAAGTCTACTCAGGAGAGTAGACTTTGGGTGAAGTATAGGTTCGTTAATTGGCAAAACAAAGAAGTTTACTTCACGTGAAGTCTACTCAGAAAAATGGGTCACTTCTGCAATTTGACCAAACTTTGACTTTTCGACGTAGATTTCATAACAACAGTAGACTTCTATACGAAGTCTACTCTTATAGGTAGACGTCAAGGCGAAGTATACTTTGTAAAGTAGACTTCTCTCGGGTTAGTTTTGAAATTTAAATATCTCAGTAGACTTCATAACGAAGTCTACTCGTTTAGTGCTGGCATTGACCAAAATTATGATATAAATAAATAGTAGACTTCACACGAAGTCTATTGATTTTTAAGTAAGTAGTAGACTTCGAGTGAACTCTATTATTTAAATGATATTATTGGTCAATGTTTTGATATTTTCGTTAACTCCAAAAGTAACATCAGTAGACTTCACCCGAAGTGTACTATAAAAGTCAAAATCTGGTCAAATGAAATATTCACCTCGTTGTAAAGTTGACTTCTCGAGTAGACTTCTCTGAAAAACCCTCCTCTTGGTCAAACACAAAACTAACCCGACCACTACGAGTTAGATGTGTCCTTTACTTTTTTCTTAGCAAAGCAAAATAGTAGACTTCACGTGAAGTATACGATCCAAAATGGTCAAATGCAAAAGTAACATATGCTTTGACTAGTATAATTCACGTGAAGTCTACTTCCGCGAAACAGATGAAAAAACCAAGAAAATCAAGTTTCAATTACCTGAATCTGGTTTTTAGCTTCGTCGACTGTTAAAAATTGTGAGGCTGACCACCACTAAAGAAACCCAGATTCTATGTATGCAAGAATCACCTAGTATACACATATAAAAGGGTTTGAAATTTTGAAAATTTAAATTTATGAGTTTTAGAGATGAAAATCAAGTGAAAATGGTGAAAAATGAGTTGACGAACTCAAATGGTGAGTTTTAAGAGGGTAAACTGTGGTGTGTAGAGTATTAGAAGCTTCAATTTGGTTGTTAGTGGTGGTTGGAAGAATCGATGTCAATGTTATTTTTGTGAATAAGTGAGGAAGATGAGGATGTGTTTGTTTTCGCCATTTTCGAAATAAATCAAATAAAATCATAAGTAATGATATTTTCGTGAATTATCAGATCTACCAAGGTTAGAATGGAGACAATATGACATTTGTTGGAGAGAGAAAAATAGAGGATTAGATTTGCAATTGATTTTAATTTATGAGTTATTTGTGCAAGATTCTAATGAGAGACATGACAGCCGTGGAACTTCAATTGAGGCTGAAGTTGATGAGCCGAACCAAAAAAATAACAGTCTACAACAAGTAACTGATGCCGCAGAGAATGGACAGGAGCAGCCTCAAGTTTCCTCCCAAAGCGAAGATGAAAGGGGATCGAGTCAAGCTCAGGCTATGCCTCAAGAGATGAGGATAGAAGGCGAAGAGACAATACTGCCTGAACCTATTCAGATGGATTTTATGGGAGAAGATATTGAAGGTGATCAAATCGAAATGAATTTTCATGTTGAAAATAAAGCCTATGATGATGGAGATGATGACATGGGAGATGAAGGGGAGGATGACGAAGGAGATGATGAGGATGCAGATTTAGTGGAAGTCGGAGCTGGTGTTATATATCTTGCTGGAACAGATGTGGAAGACCCTGAAGATACTGGCCTTGGAGATGAATAAAATGATTTGATATTATACATTGCTATCGACTTTCCATATATGTACAAATTTTAAAATGAATTAAAATTTTAGTATAATTATTTTATTAATAAATAAATTTATCTCATTTGATAGATAGTTTAATAATGATTTGATATTATACATTGCATCGACTTTCCATATATGAACAAATTTTAAAATGAACTATAATTTTACAATATCATGATTTTTAATTATATATTTCATTTGATAATTTAATTTAGTTTAACAAAAAAAAACAAAAATAATAGGAAAAGTAAACAATTTGAAAATTATTAATATTCTTTAATAGGATATTACACGCGGGATATGACTATTTTTTTACTGATTGTTTATTATACAATCATTTTTAGTTTTTTTTTTAGTTTTTGCTTTTATAATCAATTTTCTGTTGTTTTTTTAATTTTTTTTTGTAATTTTTATATTTATTTAATTCAATATCTTTTATTTAATTTATAAGTATACAATAAATTTATATATTTTTCCATTTTATATTTTACATGTAAATGTATATTTTTATCATTAATAAATTTTTTATATTTTTCCTATTAATAAAGATAGTTTATTAATGAAAAATAACATCTCACATTCTTAAATCTAATATTTCAAAAATATTTAAACATATGTTTTATGATTTTGTTTTTTCTTCTTTTGAATGAATTTGAATTCGATTATGGAGAAATTATATTATATTCTTTTTGTTTCTTAATATTGAACTTTAAAATTAAATAAGTCATATATTTTTTATAAGATAATGTTTTTTTAAAATATATTACATTTGAATTATTAAAAAAAAAATTCAGAACTTATCAATTAAGATTGTTAAACATTAATGACTGTTCATAATTTTAAAACTAAGAAATTTTTATTACAAAAATGATAAATTACATTTAATACTTATCAATTAAGATTGTTCTATATTAAAGATTGTTCTTAATTTTAAAACTAAGAATAAGAAACATTTTTATTACAAAAATGATAAAATAAATTTAATTTGTTATCAATTAAGATTGTTAAATATTAACGATTGTTCTTAATTTTAAAACTAAGAATAAGAAACAAACTCATGTTTATTACAAAAGTGGTAAAATACATTTAATATATGTTCTGTTAATTTTATGGTTAGTTTATATGATTATTATACCAAATTATGAATGACATATTATGTAATTACTCTAGTAATTTAAAGATATTTTTAAAATAAATCTGAGAAGCATTCTGATGATGACATTCATTTGTAAATAGCACATCAAAGTAAGGTTATTATTTAAAAGATTTATCAGATAATATATAAGGGATGAGAGACAATTCATGATTATTAATTCAATAAATTTAAAGAAGAACATACTTTCTGCTCCCTCGTAATCTCAAATTTCTCAGTGCATAATTCTGCACAACTTCCCATCCCACAGTCGTTATAGACATCCCACAGTCCATACTTTAGCAGTCCATCTACTAGAGAATCATGATCGAATCAAGATCCTTTCCTGCATCAAGATTTGAATCAGAATTATGAAATGGATATATGCGTAGAGTACAAAAGACCAGACGATTGCATAACCACATCATTTTACCTTACTTCTGCCAGATATTTTGGTGTATTAGACATGCTTTCCATGTCACCCGCCACCACATCGTTGTTGATCCCCAATTGTATACTCTGACTTGCAAGCATTACCGATGAAACCACCTAGAAAATATTGTCTCTCTCATCTTTAAAGCTTTCAAATTAAAAAAAAAAACAGAGCCCAAATCTCCAAAGTTCTCACATTTGATGGCTGATGCACAAACCTTGTTAACTGTGGTACAGATAACAGAGTTTGAGATTCCTGCACCTAAAGCAGCCTTACGAGTAGGATCTTGACCCAAATTGGCACTAAGAACATTGCCAAATACAACTTCTAGGACGAGAGATAGATCAACGTTTGCCATCTTTAAGAAAAAAAGGGTAAACACCCACAGAGTTTGATGTACATGAAAGTTTTGGGATCAATTAACATACAAAGTGAACTCTTTTTTACAAGAGAGAAAATAAACTTGGAAAGTAAGGAACAACTAAACCATAATAGCTAGAGAAATACAGATGATAAACTATCGAGTGACGAGCAAGATCAAAGGCAACTAGGTTATCATGATAGCTGAGCGAGAGGATGACCTTATTGTTGTCTTTCAAAATGGCCAATGGCGTGAGAGGCTGCCAGGTGACACCACCAAACCAAGTAGAAGTAGAACGCAAGTCAACCGAGAAGATCTTCTCCCACATGTCGTCTTTAACCATCCACCAAAACTCTTGCGTACAATCTCCCTTCAACTCAGAAACGCAGAGACGACCATCGAGGTTGCATACACCAATCTTGTCCCCACACGCCTCACGCGTTACAAAAGGCGGTGTTTCCGTCACTTGACTATCAAAAACTATGAGTTTCGTTTGTATTGTTGGATATCTTTCTTCATCTCCAGTGACCCAGTAGAAGGATCCGTTTGCAAACGCTGGCCTCTGAATATACAAGACTTTATGATGACCAAGACTGGCAGTATTCACAAACCTCTATATCTTTTCCTATATATCCAAAACCTCGCATACTGTCGAACCAGTACTAGCAGCAGGATATTCATTATATAGCCAAACAAGCTTACATGTTCCAATAACGGTGACTCTCCCAAATCCAAACCGAGTAAAAGCACGGAATTGATCTGGTTCTGGACATGAATTTTGAACAAGTTTGCGGGTTCGGATGCTCAATATGAAGTTGCTGGATATTTGCTAAAGGGAGTGGTTTGGACTTACCAGAGACAAGATTCATCAGTTTTATTGGTATTGTCATGCCATAGATGCAGACAAGACCGTCATGGCTCTCGGAGATCTCGAGAAACCCTGTGAATTTCCTAAATATTTGTGACAGTATGTATTTGTGGTCTCGAGAAGCTGTCATCGTCTCCAGTGTCATGGTCCTTGAATAAAGAGTGTTTTTGGAACAGTTTATGTTAAACTATTACTTAGTATATTAATGGTTCAAGTAAAGTTTGTGGGTTTTGAGAAAGATCGAAAGAACTTTATTGATGTATAAAGATGATTTTATAAATTACAAGGAAAGTAACCAAGTTCTGCTTAGAAGACTATTTTCGGGTTCTAAATCTTCTATAACTTAGTTCCTCTCTCTATTTCCTTCCTTTTTATAGTCTTTAGGCGCTGACATCAACCCTTCAGAAGACCCAATCTTTATCCTTTCTTGATACCGCGCCGAGATCAATATTTCATGAGAAGTGGATATTCTCTCGAATATCCCTTGAATCTGTAGTGGACTTTAATATTTATCCGGAGTGGATAAAACGATGTCATTCTATTCACCTCGGCGACAATTATCAAGCCTTTTAGTACATAAAGGCCGAGGCGAATTCTATATGGGCCTTTTTAGGAGGTGTGCATCCCGTATCCAACAATTAGCCCTCCCCCAGTTCGTCCTGCGATGAATGTTTGAGCTCGGCGAATTTAAAGTTTAAGTTGGTTTGGCGTGAATTCAGCTCGGTCTTGTCTAGCGGAGATAAGACGAAATTCGAACATGACATACGTCATTTTGAATTCTTCCTTTTATTATTATATTTTTAAAAAATAGTATTCGAAAGGTTCGAATTTGAAAGGTCACGAATTAAATGCATCCATCCCATCATTTCTCAAAGCGAGAAAAGATAAGGAGTGGAAGTGTGTGGAAGCCGTCACACGTCTCACGTTTTTCGATTCTTTGCAGATGTTGACACGTGTCAGTCATGCAATAAATTTTGTGTTTTTCGAAGTGAAGTGGTGCGAAGTGGAGCGCGTGGAGCGGCGCCTTTCCAGACCTAATGATGAAGGTGGACGACGAAGAGTTGTTTTGAAATGATTGACCTTGAATTCTTCATTTTCCTCTCTTATAAATTTGAAGTTTCCTTTTCTTCTACTCATTTTCTCACTTCCCCAATTCTTCGAAAGGTAGAGCTCTCACCTCTCTCTTCTTTTTGTATTTTTCCGATTTGCCATCTCCGTCGTGTTCTTCCGTCGCCATCGAGAACTCCGATCAAATGGAATCTCCAATCTCAAACGATAGCTCAAACAAGACTGTTCATTCCTGGGAAGACATTTTTCCGTCTTGGGGAGATGTGGAAGAATTACCGCACAGGAACGAAGAAGCTCGACAAGGACGCACCGAGCCCAGGAGTCCTTTTGAGATTCCTCATTTTAGATGAAGATCCCAAAGATGTTCAGGATAACATGGAAGCCGAGGCGGTCAATACAAGCGATGAAGAGTCCGTAAATGATGAACACTACCAAGGTGAAGATTCTGACGACCTGGATGAGGAGGATTTGATTTTTGATCCTCACTGTGTCACGCAGTCTGCTCGTAGAGGGCGTAAAAGAGGGGCTCCCAAACTCCTGCGAGAGGCCGGAAATGACTTTGGAATTTATCGATCTAAGCTGACGAAGGACAAATTGGCTGACCTGAAGTATCTTTGTGAGATCAGCCCGAAGGTGACTTTCCAAATTACTGGTCCAGATGAAAGACCGTGGGATGCCCCGCCTGGATACTTTTGTGTGTACGAATGCTTCTTCTCGGAGTGTCATCTGTGGTTTCCTCTTCCTCGTCTCTTTTTGGAATATTGCTCAAGAAGAAGAATGGCGCCGACGCAATTAACTCATGCTGCAGTTCGTCACATGGTCGGGCTGATGACTTTGGCTTCAGAAAATGAGCTTCCCTT
This sequence comes from Iljinskaea planisiliqua, assembly GCA_900108845.1. Classification (NCBI taxonomy): domain Eukaryota; kingdom Viridiplantae; phylum Streptophyta; class Magnoliopsida; order Brassicales; family Brassicaceae; genus Iljinskaea; species Iljinskaea planisiliqua. The sequence goes on from FNXX01000027.1 coordinate 724,699, forward strand.
CGACCGTAGGATTTTCGAAGAGATGACTTCAATTAAAAGTGCTGGGAAGAAGGGTTCTTCGGGCTACGGCTGCTTTTATTTGCAAGTGAAGCCTAAGTTCAGTATCATCACTGGCGGTGTGAAGAGCAAAGTATACGACTGGAGGGAGCGATATTTCTTTATCAAGAAAAATGAGTTCTCAGTGGCCGACCCGGAAATCGAGATTCAAAGCGACTGGAGCTTGGCTATTGGTATTTTTGCGAATTCACTTTCTTCAGCCTCTTGTTGTTATTATTAACACCTGAATTCTTCTGCAGATAAACCATTCTTCGCCGCTCCTCTTCCAGAAGATTTTTCCGATATTGTTAAGGCTTTCACCAGGATCAGTCATCAGACGTGGCCAGACATTTCCGCGGAACGAGTAGCCGCAGCGATCAAATGGAACCAAAGAACTTCTGCATCGTCATCTAAATCGAAGATGGGTCTTCAGAAGAGAAAGTTTGAGAGCTATGCCAACGTTCTTCAGGATTCTGTTGGCGCCGGGCCGAATGATGCTCTAATGACTTCGGAAGAAACCGTCAGGGAGGCCGAGGTCCCTCATTTCGAAACAATAGGATCTCCTGTTTTTGTTGGTGAAGAGAACGTCACGACTGACCTCGGCGAGAAGAGAGGAGATGATCCAGGTGAAGAGCAAACCGAGATCGGGACGCTTGGACACAATCCACCTGCTGGAGATGACGCCGCGGCTGACGACCAGGCTAACAAAGACGAGGCTGAAGCTCATGCTCATGATGCTGGTGCTGAGGAAGAGCAGGTCGAGGGTCCTCCTGAAAATATCAGAAAGGTTACTAGGCCGAACCTCTCTGGGTTCGAGTTCCATTACAATGGCCTTGAGCCCATGGCGACTGACCCGAACTCCTGCGCCAGCATCGTATGGAGAACCAAGTTGAGGCCTATGGCGAAGCCGGAGCCTGAAGAGCTTTTCTTCTATGACTGGTACGAGAACTACGCAACCGAGCAAGTCCGTGCCATGAACGGTGCTACTTTCCTGATTGGAAAGTATGATCGTGAGTTGAAGAAAACTCAAAGAGCTGAACAGGAAAAGTCAGCCGAGGTGGAAGCCCTTCGAGCTGAAAAGCTTAAGTTCGAGGAAGAGAAGAAGAAAATCGTCGAGGCAAAAGACAAAGAGATAAACGGGCTGCGGGGCCAGCTTATTTACGCCGAGGCTAAAGCGGAGAGTGCGATTGCCAGAAAGAGGAAAACCGAGAAACGTCTCTCCTCTGAGAAGAAGAGGCTCAGGAAGTCTCGAGACGAAAAGGTCTTAAACGAGCGCGTGAAAGTTATCGGCGAGTTTGCCGGGCTCATTGATAAGGCCAAAGGCTACGTGGCGCAACGCACAGAGGTCGAGAAGGTGCTTTCGATGACTGCACAGGTGCAAGGGACGCTTGCCTCTCTGGAAGTTCTTCAGAACAAAGGTTGGAAAATCCCGGAAGAGATGCTCTCTAAGCTCAAGGTCGATGAGGCGATATGGGAAAACGAGGCAGAGAAGATCGACGAGATCACTTTGCTGTGGGTGAACTCGATGCATATCTTACTCGTTATACCATGGCGGGACCTTCATCATCTAGACCGGATTCAGAAACTACTGGCGTGTGTACTGAGGAGGGAAGTGAACAAGCTGATCCGGCTGAAGATCAGGAACAAGAGAACGCCGAGGCAGCCTCTTAGGATTTTTGGCTTATTCAACTTTTGTTTTTCCTGTAGAAGCTCGTGCGTTGTGAGCTTCGATTTTTTTTTTTATCTTGTAACGAAAATCAATGAGACTTTTTCTTCAGAATCTTCTTGCACAAACAATAGTCGCTTTTATTTATGCTTTCTTCAGAGTCTTGGATTCTTCGAACCAAGTAGTGTGTTTGATAGCGAGTCAGTCCGATCGGATTGATCATCTTCTTGAAATTTCAAGATTGACCGAAAGTCCGAGGTGCGAGGCTTACGTCTGCTTGCCGTGAAGGCTTACGTCAGCTCGGCTTATAACCGAAAGATAGTCCATGAGATAACCTTAGCATGGAGTGTTTCAGTCGATAGGATCTACGCTCTAAGTTAAATACCGATGCGAACTAAGTACAGAGGTCCTGTATACCTTAGAGGTTTGCGGGCGAACCCGGCTTTTAGAAGTTGTGGACTTTCGCCACCGTACTCGAGAACTCGAGAGAATACTATTATCAGTCGTCTGGCCAGGAGGCCGATGTGGAAAGGCAGCAAAGAGCTTTCCAGCGTAGAGCTTAAGAGGAAGAAGTTTTTTTTATTGATGTATAGCTGAACCCTTTTATAGGCTGCCTACATACCCCCAAAAGGAGGATCAAGCCATTCGTAGTTCGATTACATAGTATGAGTAACTTCTTTTTTTTTCTTTTTTTTTAGGTTAAACTCCTAAGTAACGGACTAGTAATAGAACCTTTTGAGGTTATGAACGTTCCACGAACACGGGACTGCTTCGCCTTCCATAGTGGTCAGTTCTCAGACTCCGGGTCGTACAACTTTGGAGATGATGTATGGTCCTTTCCAAGAAGCTCCGAGTTTTCCAGCACGCCATTCTTTGGTGTTCTCAAAACTTTGCGAAGGACAAGGTCACCTTCATCAAAGTGACGTTGCCGGACTTTCTTGTTGTAATAGCGAGCTGCCTGTTGCTGGTAGTTCTGCATTCGGAGGAGAGCTTGATTCCGCGTCTCTTCGATAGTGTCGAGGTTGTGGATGAGCATTGCGTCATTAAGTTCAGGATGTTGAGGCATCATGGTTCGACGTAAACTTGGGACGTTGACCTCGGCAGGAACCATGGCCTCGCACCCATATGCCAAGGAGAATGGTGTTTTTTCCAGTAGCACGTCACGGTGTCGTTCGATATGACCATAAGACGTCGTCGAGCTCGTCTGCCCAAATTCCTTTCTTTGCTTCCAGCCGCTTTTTGAGACCGTCCAAGATGGTTTTGTTGGTGGCTTCGGCTTGTCCGTTTCCTTGGGGATATCGAGGAGTTGATTTGCTAAGTCGAATGTTCCACCTCGAGCAGAATCCTTCGAACCGATTGGAAATGAATTGTGGTCCATTATCCGTTACGATTTCATATGGAAGGCCATGGCGACAGATGATATATTTCCAAACGAAGTTCTGAACGTCAACATCCTTTATAGCTGTGAAAGCCTTGGCTTCGACCCATTTGGTGAAGTAATCCGTCACGATTAGTAAGAATTTGCATTGCCATGAAGCGGAAAGAGGGCCAACGATGTCCATTGCCCACCGCATGAATGGATACGGTGGCGAAGACGTCGTAAGGAGTTCGGTTGGCATATTGATCATCGGTCCATGCCGTTGACACTTTTCACACTTCAGCGCGTATTGTTCGCAATCTGCGATCATTGTTGGCCAATAAAAACCATGCTTCTTGATTTTGAGGGCTAGAGCTCGTCCTCCGGAATGATTTCCTCATGCGCCATCATGTGTTTCCGCTATAACGCGATGTGTTTCGTCTTCGCCGAGGCAGGTGAGAAGTGCCCCTGTGGCGCTCCATCGGAATAGATTGCCATCGTGTAAAATGTAACGCGCAGCTCAAGCTTTGAGGCGACGAGCTGCCCATTTGTCTTATGGAGTTTCTCCATCGGCGATATAAAGACGCAACTCTTGGCGCCAGTCCGGCCCGTCTTCCATTACCTCCACTTGTTCAGTCGGTTCTTCTTCGTCTAGGATCACTCCGCAGAAACCCTTGGCTTGCTCGATACTCGGCGTTGGGATACTGGCAATCAGGATCAATCGCCTGAGGTCTGAGTCTGTGGCCGAGCCGATGGTCGCCAAGGCATCTGCTGTCATGTTTTCTTTCCGAGGTATCGTTGTAAGGTCGAAGGTTTCGAACTCTTTTGCAAGGTTTTTGACGACGTTGAGATAAGCATCCATTCGCTCGTTGCGAGCTTCATATGTGTCATCAAATTGATTCGCGACGAGCTGGGAATCACAGTATGCTTGGAGATGCTGAACGTTGATACTTTTGGCGAGGCGAAGTCCTGCGATTAACGCTTCGTATTCGGCCTCGTTGTTGGACACAGGGAAGTCTAGGTGAAACGATTGCTCGAGAACTTCTCTGGTTGGCGACTCAAGCTTGATACCGACTCCAGAACCTTGCCGGCATAAGGATCCATCAACGTGAAGGTTCTATTTTGGTGGAGGCTGAAGAGTTTGATCGACGAGCTCCGGAGGTAGTTCAATAAGAAAATCGGCGAGAACCTACGCCTTTGCGCTGACACGACTTTTGTATTCGATGTCATACTCAGAAAGTTCGACGGCCCATCGTGCCATTCGTCCCGATTGACTTGGACTATGTAGGATAGTCCGAAGTGGTTGATTGCTGAGGACGTGAATCGTATGTGACTGGAAATAAGGGCGAAGTTTTCTTTCTGCTACGACAATGGCGAGTGCCAGCTTCTCAAGAGTGGGATATCGGGTTTCTGCACCGTCCAATGTTTTGCTGACGTAAAATATTGGCTTTTGTTCGCCTCGGTCTTCTCGTACAAGGACTCCGCTAACCGCTGTTGATGATATGGCGATGTAGAGATGGAGGCATTCGCCGTCTTCTAGTTTTGCAAGAATCGGGGGCGTTGATAGATAAATTTTTAGTTCCTGAAAAGCAGATTCACATCTTTCGTCCCATTCAAATCGCTTGTTGCCGCGGAGGATCTGATAGAAAGGAAGACATTTGTCTGTTGATCGAGATATGAAACGGCTGAGGATGGCGATCCGACCAGTGAGGCGTTGAACTTCGCGAGTGTTCTTTGGAGATGGCAGCTCTAGGATCGCAGAAATTTGCTTTGGGTTTGCATCGATTCCTTGCTGAGTGACCAAATAGCCCAGGAATTCCATAGAGGTTACTGCAAATGTGCATTTTGTTGGATAGAGATTCATACCGTAGGAATTTAGGATGTAGAAACATTGGCGTAAATCATCGATGTGAGAAGTAGCAACCGTTGATTTGACCAGCATGTCGTCTATGTAAACTTCCATCGTATGGCCGAGCTGATCCGAAAACATTCGGTTTACTAGCCGTTGATAAGTGGCACCGACATTCTTGAGTCCAAAAGGCATCACTTTATAACAGTACGTGCCGCGGTCTGTTATGAACGCCGTTTTCTCACGATCATTGGGATGCATGAAGATCTGGTTGTAGCCGGAGAAAGCGTCCATGAATGACAGAAGTTGGTTTCCTGCAGTTGCCTCGACGAGGCGATCGATATGTGGTAGAGGAAAACTATCCTTTGGACAAGCTTTTTTGAGGTCGGTGAAATCGATGCATACGCGCCACTTGCTGTTCTTCTTTTTGACTACCACCGGGTTTGCTAGCCAATCCGAATATTTCACCTCGGAGATGGATCCTGCTTGAAGAAGCTTCTCCACCTCGTCGTTTACTGCCTGAGCTCGTTTGACGCCGAGTTTCCGTCGTTTCTGGTTTATGGGTTTAAATGTTGGATCGATGTTAAGCTCGTGACTAATTCTCTTTGGGTCGATTCCCTTCATGTCACTTATCCTCCATGTGAATGTGGTTTAGTTGTCGCGTAAGAAGTTGACGAGTTCTTCTGTGAAAGTCGCCGAGAGATCAGGCCATATTCCAACACATCGCTCTGGGTGATCGACATCAATATTGATCTGGATGACGAGGTCACGCTTCGGCTTCTCGTAAGGTGACGATGATAATTCGGAGCTGCTTTCGCCGATAACACAAGTAGTCGATCTGCGCATTTTTAACTCAGTGATGAAACAAGATCTGGCAATCTTTTGACTACCTCGTAGTGTATAGATCTCATTTCCATTTGGGAACTTGATGCACTGGTGATACGTCGAGGCGATGGCCTTCATTGAATGAATCCACGGGATCCCAAGGATGGCGTTGTAGATGGCCGGTCGATCGATCACATCAAATTTTACCCACTTTGTTACTCCACCGACCTGAACTGGCAGTTTGATCGTCCCAATCATTGTCGTGGATTCGCTGGTGAACCCGGTGAGTAGCTTAGGTGATATCTTAATTTGATCATCTCTGATCTTCATTCGTCGGAGAGTTTCCTTGAAAATTAAGTCGACCGAGTTGCCAGTATCTATGCGAATTCGACTGACATTGGTGCTGTTGTTGATTGATAGTTCGACGACTAATGGATCGTTATGAGGCATATCTAGCCCGATTGTATCTTTTGACGTGAACGTGATTTGTTGTCATCTTCGACGGTTTCTTTCCACCTCGAAGCGCTTCCTACCCGACGTTCGTGGCGTTGGACTGATCGGACGGAATCATTGCAGTCGATGAGCCCTCCCATGATCATATTTATTTTTCGTCGTGGCGCTTCCGGGAGCGGAAGGTTTTCGTCTCGGTCGCGATTTTGCTTATTTGAATCGTCGTCGGCTCGGCGAGCCTTTCTTTCCGATTTTTGTTCTCGACTTTCATCTTCCTTTGGTTTCGTCGTCTGTTTCTTGATCTCAGCAGGTTTGTCTGTCCTTTCTCGATTACGTCCCGAGAGATCGATGTTTTCTTTTTTATATTCCGCAAAGAGGTGCCTTTGCAGATGCTGGCATGTGTACATATCATGTCCCGTCCGCTTATGATAGGTACAATATAGTTCCGGATTATGCGGCTCTTCCTTTCGAAATACCTGCTTTTCTTCTGGTCGAACGTACTTGTTCCAATTTCTTGGGTGATCCGCCACATAGTAATTTGATGCTCTTTTGTCTTCTTGATCATAATGTTGTCGTGGCTCTTGATGAACTTCGCGCGTTTTGTCTTTTGTGGCCGGGGCTTTCTTCTTGGCGTACGATGCTCGTTCTTCTTCAAGCTCGGCGTATAAGACTGAGCGATGGAGGGCGTCTTCCAGATTACGGGGCTCATTAAGTTTTAAATCCTTCCATAGTTCGATGCCAGGTTTCATCCCGCATCGGAGGGCGACTAAAGAGATTGTATCTGGAACGCCGATGCGTGAGATGACGATTCTGAAACGATCTATATAAGAGCGGAGGGTTTCATTTTCGTCTTGAACACATGCCCAAAGGTAGGCGCTGGTAGCACCTTGGACGATGAACATCAGATAATGCTTTAGAAAGGCCGCTGAGAGCTCGTCGAAACTATCTATTGATCCGGGAGCGAGGCGAGAAAACCAGTTTAGGGCCGCTCCTCCGAGGGTTTCGACGAAATATTGGCAAAAAGCCGCATCTCGTTCATTTTCGGAAAAACGTGCCCTAGCCATAGCGATCTCGAATGCCAGGAGGTGACGTTGAGGGTCTGCGTTTCCGCAGAAGGTAGACGTGACTTTTATCTTCCCATTGTCGCGTAAAGGTACGTTTGTGACTTTTGAAGAGAAAAGTGTTTTCCTCGTCTGCTCCAGGACTCGGTCTAACTCGGGTGCCGAGCTGGTAGCTCGATGAATTTGGGATCCAATATCATTGAGCCTTTTATACACCAATTCGAGCTCAGTGCTCCTATTTGGAACGGTTTTCGGAATTCTGATTTCGGACCTGATTCGTCGTACTGCTGTCGTTGTGGCTTGATCGGTTTGTTCAGTAGTTGTGTTCACCGCGGCGTTGGGTTCCGTGTGATCGACTTGCGGGGTGACTCAAAATAAGTTATTGACGATGGTTCTTCGCCGTCCCGGAGTATAAGGTCCTTCGGTATCCCCCCGGGATGCTCCTAGTTTCTCCAGCTCAGCGCGTTGAGCTGCCTGATTCGCCTCGAATCCGTCAAGACGTTGATCGAGTCTCTTGGTGAGATCGTTCAATATTTTTTGTATGTTCGTGATTGGATCGGAAGGAGGAGGCGTAACTGGTGTCCCTACATGATCGGCCTCGTTGGTACCTCCTGGAGGCGGTGTATTGACCATCTTTTAAAGTTTTAATTTTTCTTTCTCAAGGGTCCCCACTGACGGCGCCAATTGTTGAACTATTACTTCGTATATTAATGATTCAAGTATAGTTTGTGGGTTTTGAGAAAGATCGAAAGAACTTTATTGATGTATAAAGATGATTTTATAAATTACAAGGAAACTAACCAAGTTCTGCTTAGAAGACTATTTTCAGGTTCTAGATTTTCTATAACTTAGTTCCTCTCTCTATTTGCGGATGCCCTTTTTTCCTGACACCTCCTTCCTTTTTATAGTCTTTTGGCGCTGACCTCAACCCTTCAGAAGACCCAATCCCTATCCTTTCCTGATTTACCGCGCCGAGATCAATATTTCAGGAGAAGTGGATATTCTCTCGAATATCTCTTGAATCTGTTGTGGACTTTAATATTTATCCGGAGTGGATAAAACGATGTCATTCTATTAACCTCGGCGGTAATTATCAAGCTTTTTAGTACATAAAAGCCGAGGCGAATTCTTGATGGACCTTTTTAAGAGGTGCGCAGCCTGTATCTAACAGTTTACTAAATTGTTGCAGACATAGAAGAGTTTGGAGTCTTTGGATTTTTTCTGATGAGATGCATGTCTTTCCCCAAAACCTCTCGAGCTGATCAGAGATCTGCAGTCTTTCGGCACAGTTTGGAATCTGATGAGCGATATTACTGGAAGCCTCACCAGAATTTCTTCGATGATATCGTTTAGGATCTTAATCTCTCTTCTTCTACTTATTCTATTTCGTTTGTTTCTGTTCTTGAGAAAGAAGCAGCTTGTATAAACGTAAAGGGTCTCTCATAAATCTCCATCAATGTCATATCCTTTTCTTCCTGAATCGATGACTATGCGCCATATTTATATACTTTGTACACTAGCCTTCTCCTACCAAAATTCTACTTCCTAATTTTAGCAGGAATGAGTAAGAAAAAAACACATTTTGACGGTACCGACATAACTCTTGTGTTTAAATTTATAGGCCATTATCTAAATATTCGTCAGATTTAAAGTCCACAATCATAATATTTCGGTTTCTAGATCTTAGATTTTTTTTTCTTTCTACAAATTAATTTATTTTGAAATTTTGAAATTTTCTTTTTGTCAACAATTTTGAAAGACCGACAAAGGAAAAAAAAAATGAAAAAAGTGAAAATAATTTTAAGAAATTTTTTCAAAAGAGTCCATGGACGATTTTTCAGCTAACCAAGACTACAAAGTCATGTAACTTGAATTTTTGGCATCTCTTTAGCTTTATCAAATTACCATATATAATTCCAGATGATTTGGACAAATCGGTCTGCTTTTTAATTTGACCAGTCGGTCCACTAACACCAACTAAAGCACAATAAAAAAAAATAAACAAGTAACCTTGCTTTTGTCGTTTCAGATAGCTTCTCGAATTGAAGATACACTAGATTATGGTCCGTCATTAAATACGAAAGTTTTCTTCTTCTTTATTTTTTAGTTTTTTTTGGATAACATGTATTTATAAATTTAAAACTTTAATATATGCAAATAGTTTTACTTTCTTAAAAATATTTTATATATTTTTAACATGTTTTGAGAGCGAATGATATTTTTAATTGATTTTTGTTTTTCTACGGTTAACTTTAAAGAAAGAGATATTTGTGAAAGTTATAATTTGATATGTACTGATAGTTTTATTTTAAAGTAGACAATAAAACTATATAAGCTATTCTATTATTTTATCAATTTTTTGTCTTAATATTTTTATATAATTATATTTAAAATTTTATGATTTTTTTATGAAAATTATAATTTGATAATCTGCCTATCAAATTTTTCTTTTATTAATTATTTTATCATTTTATAATCAAAACATATTAATTAATTTTTAAAAAATATTTTACATATTTTGATGGAATAAACTGCAAAAATCTGTAATTGTAAAAACATCAACCTGTTTTACTATATGATTGACTAATATATATATATATTGACTAATCTTGAATGTTTAAATTTTATTAAGTTAAAAATATGTCAGCCTAATTTTAAATATTTTAAATGTTATTTCAAATTAAAAATTTACATTTTATAAATTAGATACTTATTAATATTAAGTTTGATTTTTTATTAATTTTTTTTCATTTTATTGTTAGTTGAAATATGTTCAAAAATATATTTACTCATGTTATTTTACATGTATGTTTATTAAATTGGACTTGATGATTTGTAAAAGTAATTAATGTACTAAATTATTTAATTATATTTATCATTTGATTTTTAATTTAATATATATGTTTTGTTTTTCATTAATTAGGGAAGTACAACCTATTATTTTTATATTGTTTGGATACATGTTTAATTATTGTATTTTTGGAAATATGTTTAGTAGAGATAATGTTAATTTCCATAATTATTTAGATAGATTTCATGGTTGTTTAAAATCGGTATTTAAAGATTTTTTAAGATTTTTTTTAGTGATTTAATTTTGATTTAAGTTTTAATCATATTTGTAATATATCATTTTACTAAAATACACTTAATAAACATTTGAAAAAAAAACACTAAAAACCATTGGCATTACATGTAATATAACCAGGCATGTGTGGTGTGCCTATTGAGTAATAAAAAAGGCATTAACCTCAGGCTCACAAAATATTTGTTATTTTTAGCGCGCCCAATTTTAAAACCATGGTATAAGTGATTTTGTAAAGTTTAGAGTTTACCAATTATTAATGGTAAAGATACAGTTTTTTTTTTACGTGTCTTTTTTTTCTCCTTTTTTGGTGAAAGAGTTTTAGAGAAAAAAAATAAATATTTTTAATAGAAAAGGAAATATGCATCTTAGACCGAAAAAGAGCTTCTCAAATCGAAAAAGAAATTATAATAACTTTGATGAGTTTATAAATAGCTTTTATGGGTTATATTTTTTACAGAAATATACATAGAAACTCCCAATTAGAATTAGATCAATTATTCAATTCATTCAATCATTGTCTTTCTAAAGTATTTCTGATCTTCCGTTTTAGAGTCGTTTACTATCTATTTTTCTTTCATCGGTTCAATCTCACTTCTTTAACACAGTGATACTTCTTCTTTTTTCTTTTTTTGGTAAGTCCTATTCCTTTATGTTTTTTCATCTAGTTCTAATTTTCTTTATTTTTATTTTTTGAACCTGGTTTAAATTTTTTTAGTATTTAACTTTCTTACCAGCTTAATATCTTATATTAATAGTCATAGAATATATTTGTCTATGATTATGCCGATTTGATATATTCCTTTTTTTAATCATTAATTTTAGAGAAATACCTCCAAGAACATATCTATGCGGAGCAAAGAAAAGACAAAAGAAGGTGCTGTTAACAAATTTCTTAGAAAACTTGCAAATCCTACTATGGCAACGGAAATTGATGATGTAGAAATTAATAATGAGTCTGATTATCAAACAGAAGATGATAAATAAAGAAGATGAGCATGTTGACATAGGAGAAGATGAGAATCTCAATGAAGAAGAGAATAGGAAGAAAGATACAGACAATGATGAATTCAAAGAACAAGTTGGAATTCTAGATATTTATGATCCTGAAAATTGGGGAAAGATCAAGGCTGGATTAAGGGTTGTAATGGTTGAAAAAGGTCCTGCTATAAGACAGCCGATTGATTTTGTTTTTCCAAAAGAGAAAACTAGTGGTCGACATTTCTTTCAAACATATTATACAAGAGTTTTGAGTAATGGAGAAAAGCAAGACCGACGTTGGCTAATTTATTCAAAACATTTGATAAAATATTTTGTTTTTGTTGTAAATTGTTCACTCGAGATAAAAATCCTAGTCACATAGCATCTAAGCGATTTAGTGACTGGAAAAATATTTTGGAAAGGCTGAAGAAACACGAGACAAGTCATGAGCATATTAAATACATGAGTCAGTGGATGGAACTTGAACTAAGGCTGCAGAAAAATCAAAAAATTGATAAGCATGTACAAAAGGAACTGAGTAAAGAGAGGAATCACTGGAAAGATGTGATGCTTAGGACTTTTCTTGGGTGAAAATTTTTGCTAAACAAAACTTAGCATTTCGTGGGAGCAATGAGAAGCTAAGAATAGATGGTAATAGAAACTTCTTAAGTTTTATTGATATGATTACAGAGTGGGATCCAGTGATGAGAGAACATGTTAGACGGTTTGAAGATGGTGATTCTCGCTATCATTATCTCAGCAATAGAATTCAGAATGAATTGATATCAAATATAGCTGATGAGGTCAAGGGTATGATCATTACCAAGATTCAAAATGTGAAATATTATTCAATCAAAAAAGCCATTTCATTTTTTGGGATAATTCAGCGTATTTATTGTTTGTTTGCATCTTCAACTAAACAGTGGAAAATATTGGAAAATATGGTGGGAAGTTTGACAGTTATATCTTTATCGTAGACTCGGTAGGAGAGTCATATTGAATGTGTTAAAGCAATAAGATTTCAAGCTCCAAAAATAAGAGATGCTTTAATTCATATAGCAGAAACTACTGATGATCCGAAAGTGCAAAGTGACGCTGAGTGTCTTGCAACAAGTGAAACACATGGGATTGGAAATTATGAACTCTTGTTGTCTATGGTGATTTGGTACAAACTTCTATTTGCTGTCAATGCCGTAAGCAAGAGTTTGCAGTCAGAAGATATGGATATTGAAGTTGCTGTTTTTCAGCTGAAAGGACTTGTTTCTTTTTTTCAAAATTGTAGAGATACAGGATTTAAGAGTGCAAAATCAGATGCTAAGCAAGTAACATACTTTATGGACATTGAAGCCATATTTCCCATGAAGAAAAAACGTGTTATTAGAAAAAAAAAGTTTTTTGACGAGAAGTTAGAGACAGTTGATGAAACCGAGAATTTATCTATGGAAGAGACCTATTTCTTATTTTCTCCAAGTCATGGATCAAGCTCTCTATTCTCTTGAGACAAGATTTGAACAATGAGATACATGTGTTATCAAACATTTGGTTTCCTCTTTGATTTGGAGAAATTGAAGTCTGCAAGTGATGATAGTATGATGGCATCTTGTACCAATCTTCAAGCATCTTTAAAACATGAAAATCATTCAGATGTTATTGGGGATGCTTTATTTTTAGAATTAACAGTTTTTAGAGATTCTTTGCCAGAAGACTGCAAGAGACCCGTCGAAAAGTTGAACTATTTGAAAGGAATGGAAGAATGTTATCCGAATTCATGCATTGCTTATCGAATACTGCTGACGATTCCAGTTTCAGTTGTTTTGGCTGAGATAAACTTTTCAAAGTTAAAGTTAATAAAATCTTATTTGCGATCAACTATTTCACAAAAAAAAAAAATTAAATGGTTTATCTATTATATCCAAAGAAAGAGAACTAGTTAGAAATCTAGATTATTATAGTTTGGTGAATGAGTTCATTGATAAAGAAAGAAGAAAGATTATATCTTAGTTTTTTAGATTTTAGTTTTATATATTGTTTCAATATTATATTAATTATATCTATTTTTATTTTATTAAAAAAGGCCCCAATTTTTAAGTCCCCCTTATGATGTAATCATGGAAGGTACCAAGGATGGAGAACTTGAACCAGAACCAGAAGCTGAGCTTAAGGCCGTGGAAGAGCATGGACCAGAAAGTGTGGAGCTTGTAGCTGAGGACACTTTGCGAGTACCGGCCGGAGCAATGACCAGGGCGCGGACCAGGCAGCTGTCTCGAACGCTAAGTTCTTTACTTAGTTCTGCCAATGTTCAGTTCAACCTTAAGGAGGAAGATGTGCAACACACGACTTTAGTAAGGTTCAAAGAGGATTCGGGAACCCCTTCCTAAAATCGACTTTTTAATAAGGTTTCATGAAGATTTAGGTGAACCTTCCTAAATGGCGATTCACATAGCACCCAGGCTGCATGTTCACATCAGTTGACGAGTCAGTCAATTGAGTTCAAAGTTTATACAGACCAACTTCAAAGTGTAATCCGTGGGAGATAGTGATCCTCGTATCACCTTAAGTCCTCACAAACCTTCGCACGACAATGAATAATATTACACATGACTAAATATTTTTCTATAATGTTTCCTATTTTAATAATATAGATTGAACGATCATGAGTATCAAAACTGTTTGGTTTTAACAAAATTTCTCTTTTGTTTTATTTGGCAATTTTTGGCTCTATTTTTTATATTAGCTAAATTTCTCTTTCTTTCTCCTTCTTCTTACGCTTTCGTTTTGCATTTTTCTCCTCCTCACTGAGTTTACTTTGAGGGTAATTGTTTTTTCCCTTCTCCTCAGGGATTCCACATGGAAGGATTACGCTTCTATCCTTCCTCTCCTCAGTGAGTTGAGGCCTATTGTTTTCCAGTCTATTCTCCTCATTGACTTCACTTTGAAGCCTTTTATTTTCCAGATTGCTTTCTCCTTTGTTTGCTTCCTCATTCTTGGCTCTGTTTCTTCTGTTAACCATATTTCTTTTTCTTTTCTCTTTCTCTTGCGCTTTCTGATTGCCGTCCTCTCCTCCTCGGTGAGTACAGTTTGATGGCTTTTGTTTTTCTTCTTCTCATTCGAAGTTGTTAATTCACTCTGAAGGTGTTTCTTCTGTACTTCACTCCCTCGGAATGAAGAGACTTTTTTGGACACTTAATTGTTATGGAATATAGTATTCAGATACAATGGTGGTTCGAAGTTGATGTGCGTATTAGCGGCTTGGAAATTTGTTGTTTGTAGTACAAGTCTGTGTGCTGCCTTTCCAAGCCTATCTGATGGACCACAACCGGTACAGAGGACATCAAACCGTGTTAGAATACCAAACCGGAAGTATTTCACGTAATGTCCGGTTTGTTTATTTGTCTGCATTTTGTTATTTGCTTCAGTTAATAAACAGGGGGCTTAGGTCTTCTTTTGCTTCAGTTAATAAAGAAGGAATGGTCTTTCTCATGTCGAGAAACCACTTTCTCCACATTTCCACTTTCCAAGTTTGTAGGAGTTGTTACTCCATGATCTGTTTCCTTGTTCTATTTAAGTTAATGAAAAAGCCAAAAATAGGCAATTCAAATTGCCAAACACTTGTGTCGATACTTGTTACTTTCTGGAACTAGAGTTCTAAATCTGAGACCCATCATTTTGGTATCAGAGCATTGCTCTAATTTAATCTTATTTCACACCACCCTACGTTCACCACCCTACGTTCACCATTCCACCAAGAAAGAAAAAAGACAAAGGGGTCTTGACCATCACCCCTTCCGAAGAGTCAATGTCCGATCCAAAGGACCGCCTTGAGGAGTTAGAGACCAGTTTTGGTCTGATGCAGGATGAACTCCAGAAGATCAATATTGCCATGAGTGACAAATTTAGATTCATGGAGGAATCTTTTGCGTTTTTGATGGAGGCGGTTACCAACAACAGAGAAGACAGCTCAAGTGGACCACGGGACATGCCAAGAGCAGAAGTCAACCAAACCAGTGCCGTTTGTCAACAAAGGGAACACAACCGTCCCATCGCACAACCGAATCGGCATGTGAAATTGGAGTTTCCACGTTTTCAAGGAGGGGACCCGACAGCTTGGCTGAGTAAGGCTAAACAGTACTTTGCTTACCAAGATATGCCAGCTGAACAGCGAGTCCATTTCGCATCCTATCACCTGGAAGAAGAGGCTAACGAGTGGTGGCAAGCCACCGCGAAAACATTCAACGAAGAGCAAGTCCCAATCACATGGGAGAACTTCAAAGAAGAATTATGGGCAAGATTCGGACCTTCAGGAGCAGAGGATTTTGATGAGGCTCTTTCAAAGATCAGGCAAAAGGGATCATTAAGAGATTATCACCGTGAGTTTGAACGACTCCAAAACAAAGTCACCGGATGGAGCCAAAAAGCACTTATCGGGACGTACATGGGAGGTCTAAAAGAATCCATCTCTGACACCATACGTATGTTTCGCCCGACCACGCTCAAATACACCATCGAACTAGCACGTATGCGAGATGATCAGCTACAGCGCGGTCGCAGAATCACATCTTCCCAAACCGGAGCGGTGAGGAACTCTAATACGACGTCACCGAGAAGCACGGATAATCGCGACGGATCATCAGGAAATCCTAAGAGACTGAGTTGGGAAGAGCTGAAACGCAAGCGGAGTCTAGGGCTGTGTTTTAGCTGCGACGAAGATATACGCCGGGTCACAAATGCAAAAAATCGCAGCTGTTACTCATCGAAGGCGAAGAAGTTGATGAGGATGGAGACGACGAGTTCGTCGATAGTATTGATTCGGTCGAGCCTGAGATCACGTTGCAATCACTTACCGGCTGGAGTTCACCGAAGACGTTACGAATCCAACTTGAAATCAATCAGAAGAAGTTAGTGGCTTTGATTGATAGTGGAGCATCTCACAATTTTATTAGTGAGAAGGAAGCAAATCGTTTGGGATTAAAACTCACACCTACTAAACCCTTCTCAGTTCGTGTGGCAGATGGTCACCCTCTTCCATGCCGTGGAGCTTACCGAAAGGTGAGGGTGAAGCTAGGCGGTGAAGTTTTCATCATTGATTTCTACAGTCTAGCTCTCTCGGGACTTGACGTTGTGTTAGGTGTGAATTGGTTGGAAAAACTTGGGCCTATTATTTGTGATTGGAGGGCCCAATCTATGAGGTTTGAGTGGGCTGGTAAACCAATAACACTTTATGGGCTTCAAAAGAAACATATTACTCAGGCCCAATCAGAAGAAATTGAAAGAGAAGCACGGAAGGGTCAAGCGGTGTTTGCCCTTTCTATCCAAAGCACCGACAATGCCGTCTCTCCCATCTCCGATGAAATTCGTCAGATCTTACAACGGTTTGACAAGATTTTTCAGACACCAACAGAGCTCCCACCTAACCGTGAT
This sequence comes from Iljinskaea planisiliqua, assembly GCA_900108845.1. Lineage (NCBI taxonomy): Eukaryota > Viridiplantae > Streptophyta > Magnoliopsida > Brassicales > Brassicaceae > Iljinskaea > Iljinskaea planisiliqua. Next base: position 741,424 of record FNXX01000027.1, read on the forward strand.
ATCGAACATTGCATTACTCTTAAAGAAGGTGTGGATCCTGTCAACGTGCGACCCTATCGGTATGCTCATTTTCAGAAGGAGGAGATTGAGCGCCAGGTCCAAACAATGCTCGATGCCGGACTGATAAGGCCGAGTTCGAGTCCATTCTCATCCCCAGTGCTATTAGTTAAGAAGAAAGAGGGATCGTGGCGTTTTTGCACCGACTATCGAGCTCTCAACGCAGCAACAGTGAAGGACCGTTTTCCAATACCTACAGTGGAGGATATGCTCGATGAGCTTCACGGAGCAGTCATCTTCACAAAGCTCGACCTAACAGCTGGCTACCACCAGGTTTGAGTTCATGCGTCTGACGTTCCGAAAATGGCGTTTCGTACTCATAACGGGCATTACGAATACCTCGTCATGCCCTTCGGACTCTGTAACGCACCATCGACGTTCCAAGCTCTGATGAACTCCATTTTTCGTAAGTTTCTGCGAAAATTCATCTTGAAGCATGTCTTCTTTGACGATATTCTTGTCTACAGCAGATCGAAAGATGAGCACTTGAAGCATGTTACTCTGGTTTTGGAGATTCTGCAAAACAACGGGCTTTTCGTAAAAATGAAGAAGTGTGAGTTTGGAAAGAGCGAACTTGAGTATTTGGGGCATATAATTTCTGGCGCTGGAGTTAAAGTCGACCAAACTAAGATTCAAGCTATGACAGATTGGCCATCTCCAACAAACATCACTGCCTTGCGAGGATTCTTAGGCCTTACCGGGTATTATCGTAAATTTGTTCTGAATTATGGTATTATCGCGCGACCACTCACCCATCTTCTGAAGCGAGGCAAGTTCGAATGGAGTAGCGAGGCAGAGACGGCATTTCAGAGTCTCAAGAGGGCCATGACAACTACTCCAACCTTAGCTCTCCCAGATTTTTCAGTGCCTTTCATTATCCAAACGGATGCATCAGGTGATGGGATCGGTGCCGTTCTGAAACAGAACGGAAGACCACTAGCTTTCATGAGCCGATCTCTCAGTGTTACTAAACAAAGCTGGTCAACGTATGCACGAGAGATGCTCGCGATTGTTATTGCTGTTCGGACGTGGAGACCATATTTATTGGGTCGACGTTTCACGATCCAGACAGATCAAAAGAGTCTTCGATTCCTCTTGGAGCAACGCATACTCACGCCAGAACAACAAAAATGGATGGGGAAGCTTGTCGGGTATGACTATGAGATCACGTACAAACCGGGTTCAGCCAACCAAGCGGCAGATGCTCTTTCTCGCCGAGCCAACAGCCCATGCCTCACCACCATCTGTAGTCAACAAGCAACCGTTTGGGATGATCTGAGAAGCCTACAGAACACAGATGCTTTTCTGTTACGAGTGGGCAAGCTTGCTGACTCATCACCGGGCCAACCATACGCACGTCATAACGGTTTACTATGCTTCAAGAACCGAGTGGTAATACCTCCAAACTCTACTCACATCAAATCCTTGCTGCGTGAATATCATGATACACCATCAGGTGGTCATTCTGGAGCTTTACGAACGCTGAAACGGCTAGCCCAGATGTTCTATTGGCCGTCGATGCATCGTACGGTCCAGGAGTACGTCGCAGCATGTGATATTTGTCAACGAGCCAAGTCCGCTAGCTTATCCCCGACAGGACTCCTTCAACCGTTACCAATCCCAGAAAAGGTCTGGGAAGATTTATCAATGGACTTTATCGACGGATTTCCACGTTCTGATAACCACACATCTATCATGGTGGTTGTGGATCGTCTATCGAAGGCGGCTCACCTGGTCCCATTGACACACCCGTACACAGCAAAATCAGTGGCGGCAAAGTTTCTGGAGTTTGTGGTCAAACTCCACGGCATCCCTAAAACAATCGTCTCCGACCGCGACCCTGTTTTTGTAAGTGCATTCTGGCGTGATCTTTGGAAATTATCCGGTACAAAGCTGTACATGACATCAGCGTATCACCCTCAATCCGACGGACAAACCGAGGTGACTAACCGTTGTATCGAGCAGTTCTTGAGGTGCTTTGTTCATGACAAACCAAAACAATGGAGTTCTATGCTTCCTTGGGCTGAATTCTGGTTCAATACCACGTACCACTCTTCTATTGGCATGACACCATTCAAAGCCGTCTACGGTCGCGATCCACCTCCTCTTGCTGGGTATGAGTTGGGTACGACACCGATTCAGGAGTTGGATGAACAATTAGCTGCCAGGGATGAGTTGCTTAAGGATCTCAAAAATCACTTGCAAACTGCAGCTAATCGGATGAAGCAGGCAGCAGATGGGAAACGCAGAGATGTTAATTTTGAAGTTGGAGACTGGGTTTTTCTGCGGTTGCAGCCGTATCGTCAACACTCCATCTTCCGCAGAACTTCTCAGAAGTTATCCACGCGTTACTATGGGCCGTTCCAGATTGAGGCTCGAATTGGTCCTGTTGCGTACCGACTCAAGCTTCCGGCAGGTACACGTGTCCACTCTGTATTTCATGTCTCATTGCTAAAACAACGAGTGGGTTCTGAAACACCGACATCTGGCACTTTACCTCCTCTGCGAACTAATGGGCGTTTGCGTCTCGCTCCGGAGAAAATCTTGGAGATACGTGAGGTTACTAAGGAAGGGAAGCTGCTTCAAGAAGCGCTGGTGTTATGGCAAGGACTTCCTCCGGTCGACGCGACTTGGGAAGATGTGCGTCCACTTCAACAAAGTTTTCCTAGTTTGCCGCTTGAGGACAAGCTTTTCTTCGACGGGGGGAGTAATGATGGACCACAACCGGTACAGAGGACATCAAACCGTGTTAGAATACCAAACCGGAAGTATTTCACGTAATGTCCGGTTTGTTTATTTGTCTGCATTTTGTTATTTGCTTCAGTTAATAAACAGGGGGCTTAGGTCTTCTTTTGCTTCAGTTAATAAAGAAGGAATGGTCTTTCTCATGTCGAGAAACCACTTTCTCCACATTTCCACTTTCCAAGTTTGTAGGAGTTGTTACTCCATGATCTGTTTCCTTGTTCTATTTAAGTTAATGAAAAAGCCAAAAATAGGCAATTCAAATTGCCAAACACTTGTGTCGATACTTGTTACTTTCTGGAACTAGAGTTCTAAATCTGAGACCCATCATTTTGGTATCAGAGCATTGCTCTAATTTAATCTTATTTCACACCACCCTACGTTCACCACCCTACGTTCACCATTCCACCAAGAAAGAAAAAAGACAAAGGGGTCTTGACCATCACCCCTTCCGAAGAGTCAATGTCCGATCCAAAGGACCGCCTTGAGGAGTTAGAGACCAGTTTTGGTCTGATGCAGGATGAACTCCAGAAGATCAATATTGCCATGAGTGACAAATTTAGATTCATGGAGGAATCTTTTGCGTTTTTGATGGAGGCGGTTACCAACAACAGAGAAGACAGCTCAAGTGGACCACGGGACATGCCAAGAGCAGAAGTCAACCAAACCAGTGCCGTTTGTCAACAAAGGGAACACAACCGTCCCATCGCACAACCGAATCGGCATGTGAAATTGGAGTTTCCACGTTTTCAAGGAGGGGACCCGACAGCTTGGCTGAGTAAGGCTAAACAGTACTTTGCTTACCAAGATATGCCAGCTGAACAGCGAGTCCATTTCGCATCCTATCACCTGGAAGAAGAGGCTAACGAGTGGTGGCAAGCCACCGCGAAAACATTCAACGAAGAGCAAGTCCCAATCACATGGGAGAACTTCAAAGAAGAATTATGGGCAAGATTCGGACCTTCAGGAGCAGAGGATTTTGATGAGGCTCTTTCAAAGATCAGGCAAAAGGGATCATTAAGAGATTATCACCGTGAGTTTGAACGACTCCAAAACAAAGTCACCGGATGGAGCCAAAAAGCACTTATCGGGACGTACATGGGAGGTCTAAAAGAATCCATCTCTGACACCATACGTATGTTTCGCCCGACCACGCTCAAATACACCATCGAACTAGCACGTATGCGAGATGATCAGCTACAGCGCGGTCGCAGAATCACATCTTCCCAAACCGGAGCGGTGAGGAACTCTAATACGACGTCACCGAGAAGCACGGATAATCGCGACGGATCATCAGGAAATCCTAAGAGACTGAGTTGGGAAGAGCTGAAACGCAAGCGGAGTCTAGGGCTGTGTTTTAGCTGCGACGAAGATATACGCCGGGTCACAAATGCAAAAAATCGCAGCTGTTACTCATCGAAGGCGAAGAAGTTGATGAGGATGGAGACGACGAGTTCGTCGATAGTATTGATTCGGTCGAGCCTGAGATCACGTTGCAATCACTTACCGGCTGGAGTTCACCGAAGACGTTACGAATCCAACTTGAAATCAATCAGAAGAAGTTAGTGGCTTTGATTGATAGTGGAGCATCTCACAATTTTATTAGTGAGAAGGAAGCAAATCGTTTGGGATTAAAACTCACACCTACTAAACCCTTCTCAGTTCGTGTGGCAGATGGTCACCCTCTTCCATGCCGTGGAGCTTACCGAAAGGTGAGGGTGAAGCTAGGCGGTGAAGTTTTCATCATTGATTTCTACAGTCTAGCTCTCTCGGGACTTGACGTTGTGTTAGGTGTGAATTGGTTGGAAAAACTTGGGCCTATTATTTGTGATTGGAGGGCCCAATCTATGAGGTTTGAGTGGGCTGGTAAACCAATAACACTTTATGGGCTTCAAAAGAAACATATTACTCAGGCCCAATCAGAAGAAATTGAAAGAGAAGCACGGAAGGGTCAAGCGGTGTTTGCCCTTTCTATCCAAAGCACCGACAATGCCGTCTCTCCCATCTCCGATGAAATTCGTCAGATCTTACAACGGTTTGACAAGATTTTTCAGACACCAACAGAGCTCCCACCTAACCGTGATATCGAACATTGCATTACTCTTAAAGAAGGTGTGGATCCTGTCAACGTGCGACCCTATCGGTATGCTCATTTTCAGAAGGAGGAGATTGAGCGCCAGGTCCAAACAATGCTCGATGCCGGACTGATAAGGCCGAGTTCGAGTCCATTCTCATCCCCAGTGCTATTAGTTAAGAAGAAAGAGGGATCGTGGCGTTTTTGCACCGACTATCGAGCTCTCAACGCAGCAACAGTGAAGGACCGTTTTCCAATACCTACAGTGGAGGATATGCTCGATGAGCTTCACGGAGCAGTCATCTTCACAAAGCTCGACCTAACAGCTGGCTACCACCAGGTTTGAGTTCATGCGTCTGACGTTCCGAAAATGGCGTTTCGTACTCATAACGGGCATTACGAATACCTCGTCATGCCCTTCGGACTCTGTAACGCACCATCGACGTTCCAAGCTCTGATGAACTCCATTTTTCGTAAGTTTCTGCGAAAATTCATCTTGAAGCATGTCTTCTTTGACGATATTCTTGTCTACAGCAGATCGAAAGATGAGCACTTGAAGCATGTTACTCTGGTTTTGGAGATTCTGCAAAACAACGGGCTTTTCGTAAAAATGAAGAAGTGTGAGTTTGGAAAGAGCGAACTTGAGTATTTGGGGCATATAATTTCTGGCGCTGGAGTTAAAGTCGACCAAACTAAGATTCAAGCTATGACAGATTGGCCATCTCCAACAAACATCACTGCCTTGCGAGGATTCTTAGGCCTTACCGGGTATTATCGTAAATTTGTTCTGAATTATGGTATTATCGCGCGACCACTCACCCATCTTCTGAAGCGAGGCAAGTTCGAATGGAGTAGCGAGGCAGAGACGGCATTTCAGAGTCTCAAGAGGGCCATGACAACTACTCCAACCTTAGCTCTCCCAGATTTTTCAGTGCCTTTCATTATCCAAACGGATGCATCAGGTGATGGGATCGGTGCCGTTCTGAAACAGAACGGAAGACCACTAGCTTTCATGAGCCGATCTCTCAGTGTTACTAAACAAAGCTGGTCAACGTATGCACGAGAGATGCTCGCGATTGTTATTGCTGTTCGGACGTGGAGACCATATTTATTGGGTCGACGTTTCACGATCCAGACAGATCAAAAGAGTCTTCGATTCCTCTTGGAGCAACGCATACTCACGCCAGAACAACAAAAATGGATGGGGAAGCTTGTCGGGTATGACTATGAGATCACGTACAAACCGGGTTCAGCCAACCAAGCGGCAGATGCTCTTTCTCGCCGAGCCAACAGCCCATGCCTCACCACCATCTGTAGTCAACAAGCAACCGTTTGGGATGATCTGAGAAGCCTACAGAACACAGATGCTTTTCTGTTACGAGTGGGCAAGCTTGCTGACTCATCACCGGGCCAACCATACGCACGTCATAACGGTTTACTATGCTTCAAGAACCGAGTGGTAATACCTCCAAACTCTACTCACATCAAATCCTTGCTGCGTGAATATCATGATACACCATCAGGTGGTCATTCTGGAGCTTTACGAACGCTGAAACGGCTAGCCCAGATGTTCTATTGGCCGTCGATGCATCGTACGGTCCAGGAGTACGTCGCAGCATGTGATATTTGTCAACGAGCCAAGTCCGCTAGCTTATCCCCGACAGGACTCCTTCAACCGTTACCAATCCCAGAAAAGGTCTGGGAAGATTTATCAATGGACTTTATCGACGGATTTCCACGTTCTGATAACCACACATCTATCATGGTGGTTGTGGATCGTCTATCGAAGGCGGCTCACCTGGTCCCATTGACACACCCGTACACAGCAAAATCAGTGGCGGCAAAGTTTCTGGAGTTTGTGGTCAAACTCCACGGCATCCCTAAAACAATCGTCTCCGACCGCGACCCTGTTTTTGTAAGTGCATTCTGGCGTGATCTTTGGAAATTATCCGGTACAAAGCTGTACATGACATCAGCGTATCACCCTCAATCCGACGGACAAACCGAGGTGACTAACCGTTGTATCGAGCAGTTCTTGAGGTGCTTTGTTCATGACAAACCAAAACAATGGAGTTCTATGCTTCCTTGGGCTGAATTCTGGTTCAATACCACGTACCACTCTTCTATTGGCATGACACCATTCAAAGCCGTCTACGGTCGCGATCCACCTCCTCTTGCTGGGTATGAGTTGGGTACGACACCGATTCAGGAGTTGGATGAACAATTAGCTGCCAGGGATGAGTTGCTTAAGGATCTCAAAAATCACTTGCAAACTGCAGCTAATCGGATGAAGCAGGCAGCAGATGGGAAACGCAGAGATGTTAATTTTGAAGTTGGAGACTGGGTTTTTCTGCGGTTGCAGCCGTATCGTCAACACTCCATCTTCCGCAGAACTTCTCAGAAGTTATCCACGCGTTACTATGGGCCGTTCCAGATTGAGGCTCGAATTGGTCCTGTTGCGTACCGACTCAAGCTTCCGGCAGGTACACGTGTCCACTCTGTATTTCATGTCTCATTGCTAAAACAACGAGTGGGTTCTGAAACACCGACATCTGGCACTTTACCTCCTCTGCGAACTAATGGGCGTTTGCGTCTCGCTCCGGAGAAAATCTTGGAGATACGTGAGGTTACTAAGGAAGGGAAGCTGCTTCAAGAAGCGCTGGTGTTATGGCAAGGACTTCCTCCGGTCGACGCGACTTGGGAAGATGTGCGTCCACTTCAACAAAGTTTTCCTAGTTTGCCGCTTGAGGACAAGCTTTTCTTCGACGGGGGGAGTAATGATGGACCACAACCGGTACAGAGGACATCAAACCGTGTTAGAATACCAAACCGGAAGTATTTCACGTAATGTCCGGTTTGTTTATTTGTCTGCATTTTGTTATTTGCTTCAGTTAATAAACAGGGGGCTTAGTCTTCTTTTGCTTCAGTTAATAAAGAAGGAATGGTCTTTCTCATGTCGAGAAACCACTTTCTCCACATTTCCACTTTCCAAGTTTGTAGGAGTTGTTACTCCATGATCTGTTTCCTTGTTCTATTTAAGTTAATGAAAAAGCCAAAAATAGGCAATTCAAATTGCCAAACACTTGTGTCGATACTTGTTACTTTCTGGAACTAGAGTTCTAAATCTTAGACCCATCACTATCCCCAGAAATGGATTCTTGTAGGTTATACCAGCAAATAGTAAGAATAGGGAATGAGACAATTAACATCATCTGTAAATAAAATGAAGTCTTTCAAAAATTTGGATATCACAACGATTCATTATCTTCACCTCTTGACTTTTATAATCTTCGCAGGAGCTCGTCTTCTATCGCGATCTTCATGCCATAGATTAACTCCACCTTTCAAATCTGTAAGCTGAAGAACACAAATGCACAACACTGAGTAAACACTAATCACCCAACAAAGCAGCTATCTTTCTTCTTCACCACAAATTCAAACCCATAATGTAGAGATTTACGATTCTGATATTAATCTTTTGGTTATAACAATGATCAAACGGATTCAGCACAAGTTAACGAAAATGAACGAAAAGATGAATGCAAATGACACAAACACGATTTGGTAACCTTGTGTTCACCCTCAGGCTACTCACAGAGGAGGGAGACGACGTCCCTCAAACGTTGCCACTAAACCTCAACGGGAAACTCAACCACTTAACAATGGTGATACAGGTTTTTCTCTGTTACAAGATATCGACTACAAAGATAAGAACAGCAGAATACCAGAACAAGAATCCACAAGATCAGAAAGTGCAGGGATGAATCAGATCCGATGATCTCAAACCAGCAACAATGGCGTATCCTGATCTCTCTCTCTAGTTCTTCAGGTAAGTCTCTTTCTCTCTCTCGTCTTACGATCTCTCTCTCTGTAACAGCTTTTTCTTATCTCCTCTGACGCGCCAAGAGCTGATGGACTTTTAAATGTGACGACTTGATTTGCAGATATGGGCCTGAGATGGGCTTGAGGCCCACTCCCGAGTTTGGCTGAACCCAAATTTACAATCTCCACCTTTCAGACAGAACTCCAACAAACACTCACAACCTTAGAATCCTTACACGAGATTTGTTCCCTTTCCCAAAGAGAACACAGATGCTACAATCTGAACCTCCAATCTCAGCCAGAATCTGAACCCAGAAACTCAACAACCAGAAACTTAACACAACCCTTCTCGAATCTGCACAAAACCAGAAATCCAAAACCACTGAAAAACCTTCCTCGATGACTCCACCTGGAACTAAGAACTCCGCCTCAGCTCCAACCTGCTCCGGGTAAGTAAACTCGATTCAGCTCTTGTAGATGGGTAATAAGAATCGAAAGCCCATAACCTCAGTTTCTTCAAAACTTAGCAAGATAAACTAGTATCTCAGTCTCTCATAATCAACCTGAAATCTATGATCACCATTTGAAACATTGAACTCCGTATGATAAACAAAACTTTATAAAAAAACATATACCTCAGTTTCTTCAAAAGTTAGCAAGATAGGCTAGTATATCAGTCTCCCATATTCAACCTGAAACACATCTCTAACTATGATAACCATTTGAAACATTAAACTCCATATGATAAACAAAACTTTATATAGATATATACCTCAGTTTCTTCAAAAACATAGCAAGATAAACTAGTATCTCATTCTCTCATATTGAACCTTAAACACATCTCTAACTATGATCACCATTTGAAACATTAAACTCCTTATGATAAACAACACTTTATTTAAACATATACCTCAGTTTCTACAAAAACATAGCAAGATAAGCTAGTATCTCATTCTCTCATATTGAACATGATCACATCTATAACTATCATCACCATTAGAAACTTTATTTAAACATATTCCTCAGTTTCTTCAAAAACTTAGCAAGATAAACTGGTATCTCATTAACTCATATTAAACATAAAAGACACCTATAACTATGATCACCATTTGAAACTTTAAACTCCTTATGATAAACAAAACTATAAATAAACATATACTTTAGTTTCTTCAGAAACTTTGTAAGATAAATTAGTATCTCATTCTCTCATACATAACCCGAAACACATCTCTAACTATGATGAACATATGAAACATTAGACTATATACGATAAACAACCCTATATATAAACATATAACTCATTTTTTTCAATAACCTTGTAAAATAAACTAGTATCTAATTTTCTCATACAGAACCTCAACCATATCTCTAAGTATGATGATATTTGAAACATTAAATTCTATATGATAAAAAAAACTTTATATAAACATGTACCTCAGTTTCTTTAAAATTTAGCAAGATAAATTTGTATCTCAGTCTCTCATATACAATCTGGAACACATCTCTAACTATGATCACCATTTGAAACATTAAACTGCAAATGATAAACAAAACTTAAAATAAAAATATACCTCAGTTTCTTCAAAAACTTAGTTAGAAAAACTAGTATCTCATTCTCTAATATTGAACCTGAAACACATCTCTAACTATAATCACCATTGAAACATTAAACTTCATATGATAAACAAAACTTTATTTAAACATATACCTCAGTTTCTTCAAAAACTTAAAAAGAAAATCTAGTATCTCATTCTCTCATATCGAACTTGAAACACATCTCTAACTAAGATCACCATTCGACATATTAAACTCCATATAATAAAAAAAAAACTATATAAAAATATATACCTCAGTTTCTTACAAAACCTTGTAAGATAAACTAGTATATCATTCTCTCATACTGAACCTGAAAGACATCTCTAACTATTATGAATATTTGAAACATTAAACTCCTTATGATAAACAAAACTTTATTTAAACATATACCTCAGTTTGTCAAAAACCTTGTAAGATAAACTCGAATATAATTCTCTCATATTGAACCTGAAACACGTCTCTAACTATGATGAACGTTTAAAACATAAAACTTCATATGATAAACAAAACTTTATAAAAAACATATACCTCAGTTTCTTCAAAAGTTAGCAAGATAGGCTAGTATATCAGTCTCTCATATTCAACCTGAAACACATCTCTAACTATGATAACCATTTGAAACATTAAACTCCATATGATAAACAAAACTTTATATAAATATATACCTCAGTTTCTTCAAAAACATAGCAAGATAAACTAGTATCTCATTCTCTCATATTGAACCTGTAACACATCTCTAACTATGATCACCAGTTGAAACATTAAATTCCATATCATAAACCAAACTATATATAAACATATACATCATTTTCTTAAATAACCTTGTAAGATAAATTAGTATCTCATTCTCCCATATTGAACCTGAAACACATCTATAACTATGTTCACCATTTAAAACATTAAGCTCCTTATGATAAACAAAACTTTATTTAAACATATACCTTAGTTTTTTATAAAAAATTAGCAAGATAAACTAGTATCTCATTCTTTCATATTGAACCTGAAACACATCTCTAACTATGATCACCATGTGAAATTTTAAACTCCTTATGATAAACAAAACTTTATATAAACATATACCTTAGTTTCTTCAAAAACCTTGTAAGATAAAGAAGTATCTCATTCTCTCATACTGAACTTAAAACACATCTCTAACTATGATGAACATTCGAAACATTAACTTACATATGATAACAAAACGTTATATAAATATATACCTCAGTTTCTTCTATACTTAGCAAGATAAACCAGTATCTCATTCTCTGATATTGAACCTGAATCACATCTTTAACAATGATCACCATTTGAAACATTAAACTCCATATGATAAACAAAAATTTATATAAACATATACCTCAGATTCATCAACAACTAAGCAAGATATACTAGTATCACATTCGCTCATACTGAACCTGAAAGTCATCTTAAACTATGATAACCATTTGAAACATTAAACTCCATATGATAAACAAAACTTTATATAGATATATACTTCAATTTCTTCAAAAATACAGTAAGATAAACTAGTATCTCATTCTCTCATATTGTACCTGAAACACATCTCTAACTATGATCACCATTTGAAACATTAAACTCCTGATGATAAACAAAACTTTATCTAAACATATACATTAGTTTCTTCAAAAACTTAGCACGGCCAACTAGTATCTTATTCTCTTATATTGAACATGAAACACATCTACAAATTTGATCTCCATTTGAAAATATAAACTCTGTATGATAAACAAAAGTTTATATAAACTTATACCTCAGTTTCTTCAAAAATTTTGTAAGATAAACTAGTATCACATTCTCTCATATTAAACCTGAAACACTTCTTTAACTATGATGAACATTTGAAACATTAATCTCCATATGATAAACAAAACTATATATAAACATATACATCATTTTCTTAAATAACCTTGTAAGATAAATTAGTATCTCATTCTCCCATATTGAACCTGAAACACATTTATAACTATGTTCACCATTTAAAACATTAAGCTATTTATGATAACAAAACTTTATTTAAACATATACCTTAGTTTTTTAAAAAAAACGTAGCAAGATAAACTAGTATCTCATTCTTTCATATTGAACCTGAAACACATCTCTAACTATGATCACCATTTGAAATTTTAAACTCCTTATGATAAACAAAACTTTATATAAACATATACCTTAGCTTCTTCAAAAACCTTGTAAGATAAAGTAGTATATCATTCTCTCATATTGAACCTAAAACACATCTCTAACTATGATGAATATTTGAAATATTAACTTCCATATGATAAACAAAACGTTATATAAATATATACCTCAGTTTCATCAAAACTTAGCAAGATAAACTAGTATCTCAGTCTCTCATATTTAACCTGAAACACGTCTCTAACTATGATCACCATTTGAAATATTAAACTCCTTATGATAAAAAAACACTTTATATAAACATTTACCTTAGTTTCTTCAAAAACTTAGCAATATAAACTAGTATCTCATTCTCTCATATTGAACCTGAAAAGCATCTCTTTCTATGATCACCATTTGAAATATTTAACTCCTTATGATAAACTAAAATTTATATAAACATATACCTCAGTTTCTTGAAAAACATAGCAAGATAAACTAGTATCTCATTCTCTCTTATTGAACCTGAAATACATCTTGAACTATGATCACCATTTGAAACATTAAACTCCATATGATAAACAAAACTTTATATAAACATATACCTCAGATTCTTCAACAACTAAGCAAGATATACTAGTATCACATTCTCTCATATTGAACCTGAAACTCATCTCTAACTATGATAACCATTTGAAACATTAAACTTTTTATGATAAACAAAACTTTATTTAAACATATACCTCAGTTTCTTCAAAAACTTTGTAAGACAAACTAGTGATATGATCATGGACAAAGAGGAACAGTTTGAACCTGAGGAGCATAATCAAGGTGAGCTTGAAAGTGAGGAGCAACGACAAAGCAAGCTTGAACCTGAGGAGCATAATGAAGATCAGCTTGAATCTGAGGAGCAAGGACAAAGCAAGCTTGTAGCTGAGGAGGATCTTAAGGTGCTAAGAGGACCAACGACGCGGTCAAGGACTAAGGCATTCCACAAGGCATTGGAGACTTTACTTAATCAAATCAAGACTAATGAAGATCCGGCCAAGTTCAGCTTGATGATGTGCATCCAAGCTAGATAGCTCATGAGCCGGTAAAGCATTGTGTGCTCTTTTTCCCTTGTCAAGCTTTTGTCCCATTGGGTTTGACTTGACAAGATTTTTAATGAGGCCATTGCTTTGCCCACCCTATGCTCATGATGCTATCTGTGGTACTTAGGCATATGTTATTAAGTTTAAGACATTTTTCGGCTTGTTTCATTTTATTTGCTAGGGTTGGCTTGGTGCGTGTACCATAGCCTCCCTATAAATACTTGTGTGCCACAGACTTGTTTTCTCATCTATCTTTTTATTCTAAAACCTTCTGAGTTAGATCATCTTCTCTGGTGCGTAATATCCAGGGAAAACCCTTGTTGGATTCTTCGTGTGTCATATCGGTGAATCCTTCAAGCCTCTCAACCAAGTTCGTCATTCCTTGTTTGAGAGGCACCTCTACCTTCTATCCATCACATTTTCCCTTTCCAGTGTACGAAACTTCACCTGGCCCATCAGCTACCCGACCATCCGTTTTGTCCCTCGAACCAAACCCCTCAGACTAACCGGCCGGCCGACCATCCGATCCATTTCCCTTGTCTCGCCCGTGTTTGTCAAAGTTGAATCCTAGGGAGATCGTGTCACGTCACCAGCTTCATTTTGATCAAAGAGGAACCACCAGATGCTCACCATCAATCCCACACAAACCGCAAAGGAGATTTTGCCCAAGGTAATTTTCTAAACTCACTGATGAAGCATGAAACTAACTTGCTCTATCTATGTGCAGGTGAACAAGTTTTGAGGACAAAACTTTTTGAAGAGAGAGGGTATGATGCAGCCATAAAACCCAGACCAACCGAAGCTCACATAACATGGACCCGAGACAGCCCAAGGAGGTCAAGGAGGCTAAATCAAATTCGGCTCAACCAAATGAAGTAAGCTTGAAGATTAATCAGCCCATAATATGCTCTAAGAAGAATGATCAAGCTATAACCCAGTTGGCACGACCATATTTGAAGATGTTCCACAAACTCCCACCCGGAATCTTAACCGAGCCATGGAGGGTGCCCCAAGGAGAACCAGCTCAGGCCAATAACGTCAGACTTGATATTCATCACCAAACCAGCTATTTGGAAGAATTTGATCAGGAGAAATCAGCCCAGGTTTGAGTTGGTTCAGGAGTTTTCCATTGGGCCTTAACCCAAGACATAGGTGCAATCCAAGGAGGAGCCAGACCGGACCAGAAGGAATTAGGCCAAGGTCCGACTTGGTCTACCAAGCCAACGCATCAGAGGCCCATTTCAAGTTGGAATCAAGCCCATTGGAGTTCAGAAGAAGGACTAATCCAGTTTACAAACAGGGTGAACTCCAAGTTGCTCGAATTGGACATACGTGTCTTAATTGGATAATTCAGGTCGAACCATGAGGAACTAAGCTATGAATCGACCTGTTCTGGAATCTTGATTCATCATAGCTAAGTTTTGAAAAAACTGAGGTATATGTTTATATAAGTTTTTGTTTTACATATTGAGTTTAATGTTACAAATGGTGATCATAGTTAGAGTTGTGTTTCAGGTATAATAATAGAGAAAGAGATACTAGTTTATCTTTCTAAGTTTTTGAAGAAACTGAGGTATATGTTTATATAAAATTTTGTTTTTGATATGGAGTTTATTGTTTCAAATGGTGATCATAGTTTGAGATGTGTTTATGGAGTTTAATGTTTCAAATGTTCTTCAAAGTTAGAGATGTGGTTCAGGTTCAGTATGACAAAATGAGATACTAGGTTATCTTACAAAGTTTTTGAAGAAACTGAGGTATTCGTTTACATAAAGTTTCGTTTATCATATGGTGTTTAATGTTTCAAATGTTCATCATAGGTAGAGATGTGTTTCAGGTTCAGTATGACAGAATGAGATACTAGTTTATCTTACAAAGTTTTTGAAGAAACTGAGGTAGGCGTTTATATAAAAGTTTTGTTTATCGTATGGAATTTAATGTATCAAATGTTCATCATAGTTAGATATGTGTTTCAGATTTTGTATGAGAGAATGAGATACTAGTTTATCTATGATCACTATTTGCAACATTAAACTCCTTATGACAAACAAAACTTTATATAAACATATACCTCCGTTTCTTCAAAAACCTTGTAAGATAATGTAGTATTTCTTGCTCTCATATTGGACCCGAAACACATCTCTAACAATGATGAACTTTTGAAACATCAAACTCCATATGATAAACAAAACTTTTTATAAACATATACCTCAATTTCTTAAAAAACTTTGTAAGAAAAACTAGTATCTTATTCTTTCATACTGAACCTGAAACACATCCTAAATGAACATTTGAAACATTAAACTCAATATGATAAACAAAGTTTTATATAAACATATAGGTAGTTTCTTTAAAAACTTAGCAAGATAAACTAGTATCTCATTCTCCCATCTTGAAACTGAAATACAACACTAACTATGATCACCATTTGAAACATTAAACTCCTTATAATAAATAAAACTTTGTATAAACGTATATTTCAGTTTCTTCAAAAACTTAGCAAGATAAACTAGTATCTTACTCTCTCATATTGAACATGTAACACATCTAAAACTATGATCAACATTTGAAACTCTAAACTCCTTATGATAAACAAAACTTTATATAAACATATTCCTCAGTTTTTCCATCAACCATGTAAAGTAAACTAATATCTCATTCTCTCACTCTGAACCTGAAACTCATATCTAACTATGATAAAATTTGAACATCAAGCTCCATATGATAAACAAAACTTTATATAAACATATACTTCAGTTTCTTCAAAACATAGCATTATAAACAAGTATCTCATTCTCACATACTGAACCTGAAACACATATTTAACTATGATGAAAATTTGAAACATTAAACTTCATACGTTAAACAAAACTTTATATAAAAATATGCTTCAGTTTCTTCAAAACTTAGCAAGATAAACTAGTATCTCATTCTCTCATACTGAACCTGAAACACATATTTAGCTATGATGAACTTTTGAAACTTTAGACTCATATGATAAACAAAACATTTGATCAACGTATACCTCAGCTTCTTCAAAAACCTTGTAAGATAAAATAGTATTTCTTGCTCTCATACTGAACCTCAAACACATATCTAACTATGATGAACATTTGAACATTAAACTCCATATGCTAAACAAAACTTTATATAAACATATACCTCGGTTACTTCAGAAACTAGTATCTCATTCTCACATACTAAACCTGAAACACATATCAAACTATGATGAACATTTGAAACATTAAACTCCATTTGTTAAAGAAAACCTTTTATAAACATATACCTCAGTTTTTTTTAAAAACTTTGTAAGATAAACTAGTATCTTATTCTCTCATACAGAACTTGAAACACATCTCTAACTATGATGAACATTTGAAACATTAAACTCCATATGACAAACAAAACTTTATATAAACAGATACCTTAGCTTCTTTAAAAACTTACCAAGATAAACTATTATATCATTCTCCGATATTGAACCTGAAACACAACACTATCTATGATCACCATTTGAAACATTAAACTCCTAATGATAAAGAAAACTTTGTATAAGCATATGCATGACTTTCTTCAAAAACGTAGCAAGATAAACTAGTATCTCATTCTCTCATATTGAACCTCTAACACATCTATAACTATGATCACCATTTGAAACTTTAAACTTCTTATCTTAAACAAAACTTTATATAAACATATACCTCAGTTTCTTCAACATCTTTGTAAAATAAACTTGTATCTCATTCTCACATACAGAACCTGAAACACATATTTAACTATGATGAACATTTGAAACATTAAACTCAATATAATATACAAAACTTTAAATAAACATATACCTTAGTTTCTTCAAAAACTTAGCAAGATAAACTAGTGTCTCATTATCTCATATTGAACCTGAAACACACATCTAACTATGATGAACTTTTAAAACATTAGACTCCATATGATAAACAAAACTTTTTATAAACATATACCTCAGTTTCTTCAAAAAAATTTGTAACTCATTCTCTCATATCGAACCTGAAACACATCTATAACGATAATGAACATTTGAAACTTTAAGCTCCATATGATAAACAAAACTTTATATAAACATAAACCTTAGTTTCTTCAAAAACTTAACAATATAAACTAGTGTTTCATTCTCTTATATTGAACCTGAAACACAACACTAACTATGATCACCATTTGAAATATTAAAGTCCTTATGATAAACAAAACTTGGAATAAACGTATACCTCAATTTCTACAAAAACTTTGTAAGATAAAGTAGTATTTCTTGCTCTCATAATGAACCTCAAACACATATCTAACTATGATGAACATTTGAACATTAAATTCCTTATGCTAAACAAAACTTAATATAAACATATACCTCAGTAACTTCAGAAACCTTGTAAGATAAACTAGTATCTCATTCTCACATACTGAACCTGAGACACATATCTAACTATGATAAACATTTGAAACAATAAATTCCATATGATACACAAAACTTTATTTAAACATATAACTCACTTTCTTCAAAAACACAGCAAGATAAAATGTATCTCATTCTCTCATAGTTAACCTGAAATACATCTCTATCTATGATCACCATTTGAAACATTAAACTCCATATGATAAACAAAAATTTGTATAAACGTATATCTCAGTTTCTTCAAAAGCTTAGCAAGATAAACTATTATCTCACTCTCTCATATTGAACATGTAACACATCTAAAACTATGATCAACATTAGAAACTTTAAACTCCTTATGATAAACAAAACTTTATATAAACATATTCCTCAGTTTCTTCATCAACCATGTAAAGTAAACTAGTATCTCATTTTCTCATTCTGAACCTGAAACACATGATAACTATGATGAAAATTTGAGCATCAAGCTCCATATGATATGCAAAACATTATATAAACATATACTTTAGTTATTTTAAAAACCTTCTAAGATAAACAAGTATCTCATTTTCACATATTGAACCTGAAACACATATTTAAGTATGATGAAAATTTGAAGCATTTAACTCCATATGATAAACAAAAATTTATATAAACAAATACTTCAGTTTCTTCAAAGCTTAGCAAGATAAACAAGTATCTCATTCTCTCATACTGAACCTGAAACACATATCTAACTATGATGAACTTTTGAAACGTTAGACTCCATATAATAAACAAAACTTTTTATAAACATATACCTCAATTTCTTCAAAAATTTAGTACGATAAACTAGTATCTCATTCTGTCATCATGAACATGAAATACATATCTAACTATGACAAAATTTTGGAACATTAGACTCCATATGATAAACAAAACGTTTGATAGACATATACCTCTGTTTCTTCAAAAACTTTGTAACTTAAACTAGTATCTCATTCTCTCATACTTAACGTGAAACAAAAATCTAACTATGATGAACATTTGAACATTAAACTCCGTACGCTAAACAAATGTTTATATAAACATATACCTCCGTTTCTTCAAAAGCTTTGTAAGACAAATTAGTATCTCATTCTCTCATACTGAACCTGAATCACATCTCTAACTATGATGAACATATGAAACATTAAACTCCTATATTGAAAACCTAGCAAGATAAACTAATATCTCATTCTCCTATATTGAACCAGAAACACACCACTTACTATGATCACCATTTGAAACATTAAACTCCTTATGATAAACAAAACTTTATATAAACATATACCTCAGTTTCTTTAAAAACTTAGCAAGATAAACTAGTATCTCATTCTCATATATATAACCTGTAACACATCTATAACTATGAACATCATTTGAAATATTAAACTCCATATGATAAGCAAAACTTTATATAAACATATACCTAAGTTTCTTCAAAAACTTAGCAAGATAAAATGTATCTCATTCTTTTATATTGAACCTCAAACACATCTCTATCTCTGATCACCATTTGAAACATTGAACTCATTATGATAAACAAAACTTTATATAAACATATATATCAGTTTCTTCAAAAACTTTGTAAGATAAACTAGTATCTCATTCTCTCATACTGAACCTGAAACACATTTCTAACTATGATGAACATTTAAAACATTAAACTCCATACCATTAACAAGACTTTATATAAACGTATACCTCAGTTTCTTTAAAAACTTAGCAAGATAAACCAGTATCTCATTCTCTCATATTGAACCTGTAACACATATATAACTATGAACACCATTTGAAATATTAAACTCCATATGATAAACAAAAGTTTATGTAAATACATACCTTAGTTTCTTCAAAAACTTAGCAAGATAAAATGTATCTCATTCTGTCATATTGAACCTGAAACACATGTCTGTCCATGATCACCATTTGAAACATTAAACTCCTTATGGCAAACAAAACCTTATATAAACATATACCTCTGTTTCTTTAAAAACCTCGTAAGATAAAGCATTATTTCTTGCTCTCATACTGTACCTCAGATATTTTAAAAAACCTTTTAAGATAAACAAGTATCTCATTCTCACATATTTAACCTGAAACACATATTTAACTATGATGAAAATTTGAAATATTAAACTCCATATGATAAACAAAACTTTAAATAAACATATACCTCAGTTTCTTCAAAACTTTGCAAGATAAACTAGTATCTCATTCTCTCATATTGAACCTGAAATACATATCTAACTATGTTGAACTTTTGAAACATAAGACTTCATATGATAAACAAAACTTTTTATAAACATATATCTCAGTTTCTTCAAAAACTTTGTAAGATAAACTAGTATCTAATTTCTCATATTGAACCTGAAAAACATCTCTAACTATGATGAACATTTGAAACATTAACCTCCATATGACAAACAAAACTTTATATAAACATATACCTTAGTTTCATCAAAAACTTAGCAAGATAAACTAGTATCTCATTCTCCTATATTGAACCTGAAACACAACACTAACAATGATCACCATTTGAAACATTAAACTCCTTATGATAAACAAAACTTTGTATAAACGTATACCTCAGTTTCTTCAAAAACTTAGCAAGATAAACTAGTATCTCATTCTTCCATATTGAACCTGAAACACATCTCTAACTATGATCACCATTTGAAACATTAAACTCCATTTGATAAATAAAACTTTATATAAACATATACATCAGTTTCTTAAAAAAGTTAGCAAGAGAAAATGTATCTCATTCTCTCATATTGAACCTGAAAACATCTCTATCTATGATCACCATTTGAAACAATAAACTCCATATGATAAACAAACCTTTATATAAACATATACCTCCGTTTCTTCAAAAACCTTGTAAGATTAAGTAGTATTTCTTGCTCTCATACAGGGCCTGAAATACATCTCTAACTATGATGAACTTTTGAAACATTAAACTCCATATGATAAATAAAACTTTATATAAACATATACCTCTGTTTCTTCAAAAACTTTGTAAGATAAACTAGTATCTCATTCTCTCATACTGAACCTGAAACCAATCTCTAAGTATGGTGAACATTTGAAATATTAAACTTCGTATGACGAACAAAACTTTATATAAACATATACCTTAGTTTCTTCAAAAGCTTAGCAAGATAAATAAGTATCTCATTCTCCTATATTGAACCTGAAACACAACACTAACAATGATCACCATTTGAAACATTAAACTCCCTATGATAAACAAAACTTTGTATAAATGTATACCTCAGTTTCTTCAAAAACTTAGCAAGATAAACTAGTATCTCATTCTTCCATATTGAACCTGAAACACATCTCTAACTTTGATTACCATTTGAAACATTAAACTCCATATGATAAACAAAACTTTATATAAACATATACATCAGTTTCTTTAAAAAATTAGCAAGAGAAAATGTATCTCATTCTCTCATATTGAACCTGAAAACATCTCTATCTATGATCACAATTTGAAACAATAAACTCCTTATGATAAACAAAACTTTATATAAACATATACCTCCGTTTCTTCAAAAACTTGAAAGATTAAGTAGTATTTCTTGCTCTCATACAGGGCCTGAAACACATCTCTAACTATGATGAACTTTTGAAACATTAAACTTCATATGATAAATAAAAATTTATATAAACATATACCTCTGTTTCTTCAAAAAATTTGTAAGATAAACTAGTATCTCATTCTGTCATACTGAACCTGAAACCCATCTCTAAGTATAGTGAATATTTGAATTATTAAACTCCGTATGACGAACAAAACTTTATATAAACATATACCTTAGTTTCTTCAAAAAATTAGCAAGATAAATAAGTATCTCATTTTCCCATTTTGAACCTGAAACACAACACCAACTATGATCAACATTTGAATTATTAAACTCCATATGATAAACAAAACTTTATATAAACATATACCTTAGTTTCTTAAAAAACTTTGTATGATAAACTAGTATCTTATTCTTTCATACTAAACCTGAAACACATCTCTAACTATAATAAACATTTGAAACATTAAAATCCATATAATAAACAAAACTTTATATACACATATACCATAATTTCTTCAAAAACTTAGCAAGATAAATTAGTATCTCATTCTCCCATATTGAACCTAAAATACAAAACTAACTATGATCAACATTAGAAACATTAAACTCCACTTGATAATCAAAACTCTATATAAACATATACCCCAGTTTCTCCAAAACTTTAGAAGATAAACTAGTATCTCAGTCTCTCATATTCAATCTGAAATACAACTTTAACTATGATAACCATTTGAATCATTAAACTCCATATGATGAACAAAAATTTATATAAATATATACCTCAGTTTCTTCAAAAACTTAGCTAGATAAACTAGCATCTCATTATCCTATATTGAACCTGAAACATAACACTTACTATGATCACCATTTGAATGATTAAACTCCATATGATAAACAAAGCTTGATATAAACATATACCTTAGTTTATTCAAAAACTTAGCAAGATAAACTAGTATCTCATTCTCTGATATTGAATATGTAACACATCTATAACTATGAACACCATTTGTAATATTAAACTCCATATGGTAAACAAAAATTTATATAAACATATACCTCTGTTTCTTCAAAAACTTAGCCAGATAAAATGTATCTCATTCTCTCATATTGGAACTGAAACACATTTCTATCTATGATCACCATTTGAAACATTAAACTCTTTATGATAAACAAAACTTTATATAAACATATACCTCTGTTTCTTCAAAAGCCTTGTAAGCAGTATTTCTTGCTCTCATACTAGAACTGAAACACATCTCTAACTATGATGAACCTTTGAAACATTAAACTCCTTATGATAAACAAAACTTTATATAAACATGAAAGCGATGATTCCATTGTTCATACTAATTCGTTGCATGTCGAGACACTGACTCATTTACATGACCAAACTGAAGATCTTGATGATATGGAAGAAACATACGTTGGATCAGATGCTGAAGATGGAAATTCTGATATCGAACTTACTCATGAAGAAGGTAAATAATATTTTATAATTTTAATTTATTTTTAATATTTTATTTACAATTGTTATGTCGTGTTTTGAATTTTTTTTCTTTTTTCTTACTTTTTAATGAATTTATTTGACATATTTTATTTAACCTATTTAAATTTTAAAACTATTTATAACGCCCCAACCACCCCTACTAGTGAGCCCCCATGTCCTCTCACTAGGCCCATGGGCCGGGCCCACCCCTGTCCGACGGTCGGTGCGTTAACCGAGAGATTTGAAAGTCATGATATACTGACCCTGGAATCACCACATGACCGTTCCCCGTGTTTTGGCCTCACTCACACGGTACCGCGAATGACTTCCCGGTACGTCACCCATCCTTTGACTACTCCAGCTCAAGAACGCTTAACCCTGGAGTTTTCTCTGGATGTGCAACCGAAAAGGTAAGTGCACTTTGGTGACATAGGTAGCCAAATCAATTCTTTTAACCTCTCCACATATTCCAGAAATCAGGATGTTACAATTTACCCCACTCACAGAGAGCGCAACGTCCTCGTTGCGCACCACAACAGGTCCTAAGACGCCTCCCAGGTCAGAACTGGGCGGCTAACCAGCTCTGATACCACTTATAACGCCCAACCGCCCCTACCAGTGAACCACCATGCCCTTCTCACTAGGCTCATGGGCCGGCCGACCCCTGTCCGACGGTCGGACCGTTAACCGGGAGGTTCGAAAGTCATGATATACTGACACTGCAATCACCACGTGACCGTTCCCCGTATTTTGGCCTCACTCACACGGTACCGCAAATGACTTCCCGGTAGGTCACCCATCCTTTGACAAAAACATCCCGATTTCTGGAATATGTGGAGTGGTTAAAAGAATTGATTTGGCTACCTATGTCACCAAAGTGCACTTACCTTTTCGGTTGCACATCCAGAGAAAACCCCAGGGTTAAGCTTGCTTGAGCTGGAGTAGTCAAATGATGGGTGACCTACCGGGAAGTCATTCGCGGTACCGTGTGAGTGAGGCCAAAACACGGGGAACAATCATGTGGTGATTACAGGGTCAGTATATCATGACTTTCAAATCTCCCGGTTAACGCACCGACCGTCAGACATGGGTGGGCCGGCCCATGGGCCTAGTGAGAGGACATGGGGGCTCACTGGTAGGGGCGGTTGGGGAATATGTTTATATAAACTTTTTTTTATAATAAGGAGCTTAATGTTTCAAACGGTGATCACAGTTAGTTATGTATTTCTGGTTCAATATGAGAGAGTGAGATACTAGCTTATCTTGCTAAGTTTCGAAGAAACTGAGGTATGTTTATATAAAGTTTTGTTTATCATATGGAGTTTAATGTTTTAAATGTTCATCAAACTTAGAGATGTGTTTTAGGTTCAGTATAAGAGGATCAAATACTAGTTTATCTTACATGGTTTTTGAAGAAACTGAGGTATATGTTTATATAAATTTTTTTTATTATAAGGAGTTTAAAGTTTCAAATGATGATCATCGTTAAAGATGTGTTTCAGGTTTAATATGATAGAATGAGATACTAGTTTGTCTTGCTAAGTTTTGAAAAAAACTGAGGTATATGTTTATATATAGTTTTGTTTATCATATGGAGTTTAATGTTTCAAATGTTCATCATAGTTAGAGATGTATTTCAGGTTCAGTAAGGCAGAATGAGATACTAGTTTATCTTACAAAGTTTTTGAACAAACTTAGGAACATGTTTATATAAAGCTTTGTTCATCATAAGGAGTTTAATGTTTCAAATGGTGATCATGGTTAGTAATGTGTTTCAGGTTCAATATGAGAGAATGAGATAATAGCTTATCTTGCTAAGTTTTGAAAAAAACTGAGGTATATGTTTATATGTAGTTTTGTTTATCATATGAAGTTTAATGTTTCAACTGTTCATCATAGTTAGAGATGTGTTTGAGGTTCAGTATGACGGAATTAGATACGAGTTTATCTTACAATTTTTTTGAAAAAACTGAGGTATTCCTTTATATAAAGTTTTGTTTTTCATAGGGAGTATAATGTTTCAAATGTTCATCATAGTTAGAGATGTGTTTCAGGTTCAGAATGACAGAATGAGAAACTAGTTTATCTTATAAAGTTTTTGAAGAAACTGAGGTATACGTATATATAAAGTTTTGTTTATTATATGGTGTTTAACGTTTCAAATGTTCATCATAGTTAGAGATGTGTTTCTGGTTTAATATGAGGGAATGATATACTAGTTATTCTTGCTACGTTTTGAAGAAGGAAAGGTATATGTTTATATTAACTTTTGTTTTTCATATGTAGTTTAATGTTTTAAATGGCGATCATAGTTAGAGACGTGTTTCCGGTTCAGTATGAGAGAATGACATACTAGTTTATCTTACAAAGTTTTTGAAGAAACTGAGGTATACGTTTATATAAAGTTTTATTTATCATATGGAATTTAATTTTCAAATGTTCATCATAGTTAGAGATGTGTTTTAGGTTTAGTATGACAGAATGAGATACTATTTTATCTTATAAAGTTGTTGAAGAAACTAAGGTATATATATTTATATAAAGTACTCTTTTTCAAATGGTGTTTTTTAATGTTTCAAAGGTTCAACATATTTGGAGATGTGTTTCACGTTCAATATGAGTGAATGAGATACTAGTTTATGTTATAAAGTTTTTGAAGAAATTGAGGTACATATTTATATCAAGTTTTGTTTAACATTAGGAGTTTAATGTTTCAAATGTTGATCATCGTTAGAGATGTGTTTCAGGTTCAATATGAGAGAATGAGATACTAGCTTATCTTGCTAAGTTTTAAAGAAACTAAGGAATATGTTTATATAAAGTTTTGTTTATAATAAGGAGCTTAATGCTACAAATATTGATCACAATTAGATATGTGTTTCTCCTTCAATATGAGAGAGTGAGATACTAGCTTATCTTGCTAAGTTTTGAAGAAACTGAGGTATATGTTTATATGAAGTTTTGTTTTCAATTTGGAGTTTAATGTTTCAAATTGTGATCATAGTTAGATTTGTGTTTCAGATAAAATAAGAGAGAATGAGATACTATTTTATCTTGCTAAGTTTTTGAAGAAACTGATGTATATGTTTATAAGTTTTGATTTTTATATGGAGTTTAATGTTTCAAATGGTGATCATAGTTAGAGATGTATTTCAGGTTCAATAAGAAAAAATGAAATTCAAGTTTATCTTGCATAGTTTTAGACAAAACAAAGATATATATTTATATATAAAGTTTTGTTTATCATATGGAGTTTAATGTTTCAAATGTTAATCAAAGTTAGGGATGTGTTCCAGGTTCAGTATGAGATACTAGTTTATCTTACAATTATTTTGAAGAAACTGAGGTATATGTTTATAAAATGTTATGTTTATCATATAGAGTTTAATGTTTTAAATGTTCATCAAATTTAGAGATGTGTTTCAGGTTTAGAATGACAGAGTGAGATACTAGTTTATCTTACAAAGTTTTTGAAGAAACTGAGGTATTCTTTTATATAAAGTTTTGTTTATCATATGGAATTTAATGTTTCAAATGTTCATCATAGTTAGGGATGTGTTTTAGGTTCAATATGACAGAATGAGATACTAGTTTATCTTATAAAGTTTTTGAAGAAACTAAGGTATATATATTTGTATAAAGTTTTTTTTATCATAAGGAGTTTAATGTTTCATATGGTGGTTATCGTTAGAGATTTGTTTCAAGTTTAATATGAGAGAATGAGATACTAGTTTATCTTGCTATGTTTTGAAGAAACTGAGGTATATGTTTATATAAACTTTTGTTTTTCATATAGAATTTAATATTTCAAATGGCGATCATAGTTACATATGTGTTTCAGGTTCAATATGTGAGATACTAGTTTGTCTTGTTAAGTTTTGAAGAAATAATGGTATATGTTGATATAAAGTTTTGTTTTTCAAATGATGTTTAGTGTTTCAACGGTTCATCATATTTTGAGATGTGTTTCAGGTTCGATATGAGAGAATGAGATACTAGTTTATCTTACAAAGTTTTGGAAGAAATTGAGGTACATATTTATATAAAGTTTTTTTTAACATAAGGAGTTTAATGTTTCAAATGGTGATCACAGTTAGATATGTGTTTCTGGTTCAATATGAGAGAGTGAGATACTAGCTTATCTAGCTAAGTTTTGAAGAAACTGAGGTATATGTTTATATAAGGTTTTGTTTTCCATATGGAGTTTAATGTTACAAATGGTGATCATAGTTAGAGTTGTGTTTCAGGTACAATAATAGAGAATGAGATACTAGTTTATCTTTCTAAGTTTTTGAAGAAACTGAGGTATATGTTTATATAAAATTTTGTTTTTGATATGGATTTTATTGTTTCAAATGATGATCATAGTTTGAGATGTGTTTATGGAGTTTAATGTTTTAAATTTTCTTCAAAGTTAGAGATGTGGTTCACGTTCAGTATGACAGAATGAGATATTAGTTTATCTTACAAAGTTTTTGAAGAAACTGAGGTATTCGTTTACATAAAGTTTCGTTTATCATGTGGTGTTTAATGTTTCAAATGTTCATCATAGGTAGAGATGTGTTTCAGGTTCAGTATGACAGAATGAGATACTAGTTTTTCTTACAAAGTTTTTGAAGAAACTGAGGTATACGTTTATATAAAGTTTTGTTTATCGTATGGAATTTAATGTTTCAAATGTTCATCATAGTTAGAGATGTGTTTCAGATTTTATATGAGAGAATGAGATACTAGTTTATCTAGCTAAGTTTTTGAAGAAACTGAGGTATATGTTTATCTAAAGTTTTGTTTTTCATATGGAGTTTAATGTTTCAAATGGTGATCATAGTTAGAGATGTGTTTCAGGTTCAATAAGAGAGAATGAGATACTAGTTTATCTTGCAAAGTGTTAAACAAAACTAAGATATATATTTATATATTGTTTTGTTTATCATGTGGAGTTTAATGTTTCAAATGTTCATCAAAGTTAGAGATGTTTTCCAGGATCAGTATGACAGAATGAGATACTAGTTTATCTTACAAAGTTTTTGAAGAAACTGAGGTATATGTTTATACAAAGTTTTGTTTATCATGTGGAGTTTAATGTTTTAAATGTTCATCAAACTTTCAGATGTGTTTCAGGTTCAGTATGAGAGGATGAAATACTAGTTTATCTTTCATAGTTTTTGAAGAAACAGAGGTATTTGTTTATCATAAGTAGTTTAATGTTTCAAATGATGATCATAGTTAAAGATGTGTTTCAGGTTTAATATGATAGAAAGAGATACTAGTTAATCTTGCTAAGTTTTGAAGAAACTGAGGTATATGTTTATATGAAGTTTTGTTTTTCATATGGAGTTTAATGTTTTAAATGTTCATCATAGTTAGAGATGTGTTTCAGGTTCAGTATTAGCGAATGAGATACTACTTTATCTTACAAGGTTTTTGAAGAAACTGAGGTATATGTTTATATAAAGTTTTGTTTATCATTTGGAGTTTAATGTTTCAAATGTTCATCATAGTTAGAGATGTGTTTCAGGGTTAATATGAGAGACTGATATACTAGCTTATCTTGCTAAGTTTTGAAGAAATTAATGTATATGTTTATATAAAGTTTTGTTTATTATATAGAGTTTAATGTATCAAATGTTCATCATAGTTAGAGATGTATTTCAGGTTTAGTAAGACAGGATGAGATATTAGTTTATCTTACAAAGTTTTTGAAGAAACTTACGTACATGTTTATATAAAGCTTTGTTTATCATAAGGAGTTTAATGTTTTAAATGGTTATCATAGTTAGTGATGTGTTTCAGGTTCAATATGAGAGAATGAGATACTAGCTTATCTTTCTAAGTTTTGAAGAAACCGAGGAATATGTTTATATAGTTTTATTTATAATAAGGAGCTTAATATTTCAAATGACGATCATATTTAGATTTGTGTTTCAGGTTCAATATGACAGAATGCGATACTATCTTATCTTGCTAAGTTTGAAGAAACTGAGGTATATGATTATATAAAGTATGGTTTTCCATATGGAGTTCAATGTTTCAGATGGTGATCGCAGTTAGAGATGTGTTTCAGGTTCAATAAAAGAGAATGGCATACTAGTTTATCTTGCTAATTTTTTGAAGAAACTTAGGTATATGTTTATACAAAGTTTTGTTTATCATAAGGAGTTTAATGTTTCAAATGCTGATCATAGTTAGAGTTGTGTTTTTGGTTCAATATGAGAGTATGAGATACTAGTTTATCTTACTAAGTTTTCGAAGAAACAAAGGTATATTTATATATAAATTTTTGTTTATCATATGGAGTTTAATGTTTCAAATGTTCATCATAGTGAATGATGTGTTTCAGGTTCAGTGTGACAAAATGGGATACTAATTTATGTTATAAAGTTTTTGAAGAAACTGAGGTGTATGTTTATATTAAGTTTTGTTTTTCATATAGAGTTTAATGTTTCAAATGGTGTTCATTGTAAGAGATGTGTTTCAGGTTCAATATGAGAGACTGTGATGTGATCATGGATGGCACCAAGAAAGAAGAGCTTGAACCAGAACCAGAAGCTGAGCTTAAGGCCGTGGAAGAGCATGGACCAGAAGGTGGTGAGCTTCAAGATGAGGATGCTTTGCATGTACCGGCTGGAGCCATGACCAGGGTGCGGACCAGGCAGCTGTCTCAAACGCTAAGTTCTTTACTTAGTTCTGCCAATGTTCAGGTCAACCTTAAGTAGGAAGATGTGCAACACATGTGATATGAACTCCCTTGATCACTCTAAAGGAAAGGCTGACGTCCTGTGAATGATGGATGATGAGATTGAGCACGAATTTGGTGATGAGGGGGGGGGGGATTCCGTGAGTTTTATGGATTGAGGGTGAAGATTAGGATTGGATACAATGGTTTTATGGATTGAATTCAGATGATTAGATGATTAGAACAGATAGAAGAGTTTCAAGGTCACGAGGTGTAATGAAACTCGGATTTCATGAACTCATTAAAGGAATCAAAGGTGAGAGAAGAGATGCAATCTATTGCTTTTCATTAATGTTCTTCGCTGATCTTACATTGGAGGCTAATTACAACTCTCAGATTACCTAAAACTAAACAACATGCTGTTTTAAAACATTCAGGAAACAGCATGGTGTTTTAAAAGTTTAAAACAACAAGCATTCTAAACACAAATTAAAGAAACAACAAGGTGTCCCAACCCACAGGTTCCTAATTGGTGCACCTTTTAAATCTAAGTACAAGCCATTGTGACTTGTACATTATTACCCAAAGGTAATGACTCATAAGCAACTCAACATAGTGACTCATCTGCCTCATTAAAAACCATGCTGAGAAAACCCAGTGGGACAAAACTCATCATGGGAAAAAGAGTACAGACTCATCACCTTAAGTTACTTAGTTATCATTACTGGGTGGAGTCTTCTGGCTGAAGATATTGAACACTTGGATAGTAGGTAGGGTAAGTAATCCTTCAGCTAGAAGGGAATGAACTTCCTTAGCTAGTTCTTTAGCTCTGGATCGTGTGACTCTTCCTACTATCTCTGGCTCTTCCTTTGGCTCCTTAGATGTTGTGCTATCCATGATTACATCATCCTCTCCCTCTTGAAAAGGATTTGTCCTCAAATCTGTATCTGCAACATAAGGGAGCAAGTCAGAAACATTGAATGTTGTAGAGATGTTATACTTACCTTGAAGATCAATCTGGTAGGCATTGTTGTTGATTCTCTTGACAACTTCAAATGGCCCATCCATCCATGGCATGAGCTTGCTTTTCCTCTCCTCTGGAAACCTGTCTTTCCTCAAATGGATCCACACCATGTCTCCTTCTTCGAAGATCAACTCCTTTCTGCCCTTGTTTGCGTGTTTCTCATACTGTTTAGTCTTCTTCTCTATGTTCTCCTTGGCCTTAGCATGTATCTTCCGCACCTGTTCAGCTTTTTCCTTTCCATCTAAACTGCTTTTCACACTTAAAGGCAAAGGGATCAAAAGGGGAAAAGAGAGAAGCAGAGTGCTTAGCATGGTTGTAAGCAAACTCCACGTGGGGTAGACACTCTTCCCATGACTTGATGTTGTTTTTAACTAAGGTTCTGAGGAGTGTAGACAATGTTCTGTTCACCACCTCTGTCTGTCCATCAGTTTGGGGGTGACATGTAGTAGAGAATGCAAGCTTTGTTCCTAGCTTAGCCCATAGGGTTCTCCAGAAATGTCCTAGAAACTTAGTGTCCCTGTCTGATACTATCTCTTGAGGCATTCCATGTAGTCTTACTACTTCCCTGAAAAACAAGTTAGCTACACAGACAGCATCATCTGTCTTGTGACTGGCAATGAAGTGTGCCATCTTGCTGAACCTGTCAACAACTACAAAAATAGAGTCTCTACCATTCCTAGTTCGGGGTAAGCCAAGTACAAAATCCATAGAGATATGAGTCCAAGGTTGAGAAGGAATAGGGAGAGGGGTGTACAAACCGTGTGGTTGCACCTTACTCTTTGCCATCTTACAGATAGCACATCTAGAACAAACCTTCTCCACATCGGTCTTCATGTTAGGCCAATAGAAGTGGTCTTGCAATCCAAGTAATGTCTTGGCAACTCCAAAGTGTCCAGCTAGTCCACCTCCATGAGCTTCTCTTACTAATAGTTCCCTGATTGAGCCTCGTGGTATGCACAGGCGGTTATTGTAGAACAAATACCCTTCCTGTCTATGATACTTTTCAAAAGCAAACTTATGGCACTTGCCATAGCTCTCAGCAAAATCAGTGTCAGTTTCATAAAGATCTATTATGTGATCTAACCCATCTAACTTAGAAGTCAAGGTAGATACAAGTGTGTACCTTCTGGATAATGCATCTGCAACTACATTATCCTTACCTTTCTTGTATCTAATGATGTATGGGAAGGTCTCTATGAACTCCATCCATCTGGCATGTCTTTTGTTGAGCTTCTGTTGTCCTTTAAGATGCTTTAAAGACTCATGATCTGTGTGAATAACGAATTCCTTGGGCCACAAGTAGTGCTGCCACATTTGGAGAGCTCTAACCAAAGCATATAGTTCTTTGTCATAGGTTGGATAGTTAGCTGTTGTTCCTCCTAACTTCTCACTGAAGTATGCCACTGGTTTCCTATCCTGCATCAACACAGCACCAATACCAACTCCTGAAGCATCACATTCAATTTCACATGTTTTAAGAAAATCAGGAAGAACTAAAAGGGGAGCATTGATAAGCTTCTCTTTAAGGGCTTTAAAGGCCTGTTCTTGGGCGTCCTCCCATCTGAACCCAACTTCTTTCTTGATGACCTCAGTTAAGGGTGCGGCCAGAGTGCTGAAGTTTGGAACAAATCTTCTGTAGAACCCTGCTAACCCATGAAAGCTCCGAACTTCTCCAATACTCTTAGGTGTAGGCCATTCTTTGATTGCTTTAACCTTCTCTTCATCAACTTTAACTCCTTCTGCACTAACAACAAAGCCTAGAAAAACAACCTCAGTAGTACAGAATGAACATTTAGAGAAGTTAGCAAAGAGAGATTGAGAACGAAGAACCTCCAGAACTTGGCGGATATGTTCCAGGTGTTCTCTCAAACCTTTGCTGTAGATGAGAATGTCATCAAAGTAGACTACCACAAAAACTCCAATGAATGGTCTCAAGGCATGATTCATGAGGCGCATGAAGGTACTGGGAGCATTGGTGAGACCAAATGGCATGACTAGCCACTCATACAAGCCTTGCTTGGTCTTGAAAGCAGTCTTCCACTCATCCCCTTCCTTCATTTTGATCTGGTGGTAACCACTCTTCAAATCGATTTTAGAGAAGATTGTGGAACCACATAACTCATCTAGCATGTCATCAAGCCTTGGAATAGGATGTCTGTACTTCACTGTGATATTGTTGATAGCTCTGCAGTCTACACACATCCTCCATGTTCCATCTTTCTTAGGAACCAATAGAACTGGTACTGCACAAGGGCTGAGACTCTCTCTGATGTGGCCTTTGTTCATCAACTCTTCCACTTGCTTCTGAAGTTCCTTGGTCTCCACAGGGTTGGTTCTGTAAGCTGGTCTGTTTGGTAGCACTGACCCTGGTACTAGATCAATTTGGTGCTCAATCCCACGGACTGGAGGTAAGCCTGGAGGTATCTCCTCTGGAAAAACATCCTTGTACTCCTCACTGATCTCTACCATCTCTTGTGGCAGTTCCTTTATGGGTTTGGTGCTAGCAAGTGTCTCCTTGTAGACAAACATGAAGGTTGTCATCTCTGGATCAAAGAGTTTGTTGAACTCACTGTGATTGATATACAAGTTGTTTGAGACCCTTTCCTTATCCTTGCGGTTCATGTGGAGCTGATCTTTGTAGATTTCGCTGGGTGATAAGGGTAGGAGAGTGACCTTGCGCCCTTTAAATTCAAAAGACTGCTTGTTGGTGTAGCCATCATGAAGAACTCTTCTGTCAAACTGCCATGGCCGGCCCAACAACAGGTGACTGGACTTCATTGGGATCACATCACAGAGTAGCTCATCCTCATACTTACCAATGGCTAGCTTGACAAGTACTTGCTGAGAGACAGTTAAGGCTCCTTTGTTGTCCAACCAGTGAAGCTGATAAGGTCTTGGGTGTGAAGTGGTTTTAAGGTTGAGTTTCTTCACCATCTCTTCACTTGCGGCATTGGTGCAGCTTCCTCCATCTACAATCAGTGTGCAAACCTTATCCTGGACCACACATCTAGTGTGAAAGAGATTCTCACGCTGGCCTCTATCATCTGGATGGATCTGAACACTCAAGGTTCTGCGTGCCACTAACATCTCCCCAACTGCTGCTGGCTCTTCTTCTTCTTCTGTGCCAACATCGATTTCACTCTCTGAACTGTCTTGAGGTACTATCTCTCCTCCTTCTTGTAGCAGGAACATCTTCTTGTTAGGACAGTCTCTGGAGTAATGCCCCATGTGATATGAACTCCCTTGATCACTCTAAAGGAAAGGCTGACGTCCTGTGAATGATGGATGATGAGATTGAGCACGAATTTGGTGCTGAGGGGGGGGGGATTCCGTGAGTTTTATGGATTGAGGGTGAAGATTAGGATTGGATACAATGGTTTTATGGATTGAATTCAGATGATTAGATGATTAGAACAGATAGAAGAGTTTCAAGGTCACTAGGTGTAATGAAACTCGGATTTCATGAACTCATTCAAGGAATCAAAGGTGAGAGAAGAGATGCAATCTATTGCTTTTCATTAATGTTCTTCGTTGATCTTACATTGGAGGCTAATTACAGCTTAAATACAACTCTCAGATGACCTAAAACTAAACAACATGCTGTTTTAAAACAATCAGGAAACAGCATGGTGTTTTAAAAGTTTAAAACAACAAGCATTCTAAACACAAATTAAAAGAAACAACAAGGTGTCCCAACCCACAGGTTCCTAATTGGTGCACCTTTTAAATCTAAGTACAAGCCATTGTGACTTGTACATTATTACCCAAAGGTAATGACTCCTAAGCAACTCAACATAGTGACTCATCTGCCTCATTAAAAACCATGCTGAGAAAACCCAGTGGGACAAAACTCATCATGGGAAAAAGAGTACAGACTCATCACCTTAAGTTACTTAGTTATCATTACTGGGTGGAGTCTTCTGGCTGAAGATATTGAACACTTGGATAGTAGGTAGGGTAAGTAATCCTTCAGCTAGAAGGGAATGAACTTCCTTAGCTAGTTCTTTAGCTCTGGATCGTGTGACCCTTCCTACTATCTCTGGCTCTTCCTTTGGCTCCTTAGATGTTGTGCTATCCATGATTACATCACCATGCCTTGGCATTTAAAGCATCTGATGTTGCTTGTAGAAGTCCCACTCCTTGGTTTAAACTCGATCTTAACCTCTTCCTTGACTGTGGTAGAAGATGGTTTGTGATCCTTGGTGTAAGCTGGTTTGCTGAGCTCCTTAGGCTTCGGAATGTTAGAGGAGAAGTTTGATCTGCCCATTCTCCTCTTGATCTGTGATTCAATCAACTCGGCCTTATGCACCATCTCTTGTACATCTTCATAGTTTTGTAACTCCACTTTGTCCTGAATATCTCTGTTAAGTCCCCCATGGAACCTAGACATCACCATGTCTTCTCCTTCTCTCAGATCAGCTCTGATCAGTAAGGTCTCCAACTCTTGGTAATAGTTCCAAACTGACTTAGTTCCTTGTATAAGGCGTCGGAGTTTGTTGAGGATCTCCCTCTGGTAGTGTGCAGGCACAAACTTCTTTCTCATTTGCGTGACCAGTTGCTCCCAGGTGGTGATAGGAAGCTCTCTGTGTCGTTCCCTGGTGATTCCCAATTGCTCCCACCACAAAAGTGCATAACCATTGAATTCTGATACAGCTATCTTCACCTTGTTAAGCTCATAGGTTCCCTGTACCAAGAAGTTCGATTCCATCTTCCTCTCCCAATCTAGGTAGGCTTCTGGATCATTGGTACCATGGAAAGAGGGAAACTGAATCTTAATGTGCCTCAGCTGCTGGCCTAATGGATCATAGTCTCTGCCATGGCCTCGGTTTTGATCCCTCCTGATGGTGTGAAGACTGTCATCTGACCTCTCTTCTTCTTCTGAGTACTCAGGTTCTGTCTCCAAGGGGTTTCGGTGTCGTGGTGTTCTGTGTGATCTGCGACTTCCTCTCCCTGTGCCCTGAGTATTTCTGGTCTGATGGGTGTTGGGTTCCCTTCCTCCTGTAGGTGGTCGGAATGTGTTGCCTCTAGGTTGCTTAGAAGAGGTTCCCACATGTGCTTTCCCCTTGGCAAGGCGGATTGCTTCTCTAGGGCTTGGTGGTTCTGTTGAGGCAGTCTCTGCTGTGCTATGCTCCTTCAACAGATCCTTGAATCGCACCTCAAACTTGTTGTTGAGTTGTTCTATCTGTTGCATAAGTTGAGTAGCCACAGATTGATTTGCCTCTCTGATCTGTTGAGCCATGGTTTGATTCAGAGCTTCCATAGCTTCTGCTGAAAGCTCCATGGTACCTGAAACAATCAAAACAGCTCACAGTAAAAAGCCCTAAAACAAAATTTCTGTATATTTAAAACTCTTTAAAACTTGTTGCATAAGATGAATGAAAACACAAAAAGGAAAAGAGGGGGTTTCTAGAGTTTGCTCAGCCTTTGGTTCAGAGTTGGCTCTGATACCACCTGATATGAACTCCCTTGATCACTCTAAAGGAAAGGCTGACGTCCTGTGAATGATGGATGATGAGATTGAGCACGAATTTGGTGATGAGGGGGGGGGGATTCCGTGAGTTTTATGGATTGAGGGTGAAGATTAGGATTGGATACAATGGTTTTATGGATTGAATTCAGATGATTAGATGATTAGAACAGATAGAAGAGTTTCAAGGTCACTAGGTGTAATGAAACTCGGATTTCATGAACTCATTCAAGGAATCAAAGGTGAGAGAAGAGATGCAATCTATTGCTTTTCATTAATGTTCTTCGCTGATCTTACATTGGAGGCTAATTACAGCTTAAATACAACTCTCAGATGACCTAAAACTAAACAACATGCTGTTTTAAAACAATCAGGAAACAGCATGGTGTCTTAAAAGTTTAAAACAACAAGCATTCTAAACACAAATTAAAAGAAACAACAAGGTGTCCCAACCCACAGGTTCCTAATTGGTGCACCTTTTAAATCTAAGTACAAGCCATTGTGACTTGTACATTATTACCCAAAGGTAATGACTCCTAAGCAACTCAACATAGTGACTCATCTGCCTCATTAAAAACCATGCTGAGAAAACCCAGTGGGACAAAACTCATCATGGGAAAAAGAGTACAGACTCATCACCTTAAGTTACTTAGTTATCATTACTGGGTGGAGTCTTCTGGCTGAAGATATTGAACACTTGGATAGTAGGTAGGGTAAGTAATCCTTCAGCTAGAAGGGAATGAACTTCCTTAGCTAGTTCTTTAGCTCTGGATCGTGTGACCCTTCCTACTATCTCTGGCTCTTCCTTTGGCTCCTTAGATGTTGTGCTATCCATGATTACATCAACAAACCGTGAGGTTGCACCTTACTCTTTGCCATTTTACAGACAGCACATCTAGAACAAACCCTCTCCACGTCAGTTTTCATGTTAGGCAAATAGAAGTGGTCTTGCAATCCAAGTAAAGTCTTTGCAACTCCAAAGTGTCCAGCTAGTCCACCTCCATGAGCTTCTCTTACTAACAGTTCTCTGATAGATCTATGTAAAGGCTCCTTAGATGTTGTGCTATCCATGATTACATCAACATGACCTTAGTAAGGATCAGTAAGGGTTCGGGAACCCCTTCCTAAAATCGACTTTTTAGTAAGGTTTCATGAAGACTTAGGTGGACCTTCCTTTATGGCGATTCGCATAGCACCCAGGCCGCGTGTTCACATCAGTTGAAGAGTCAGTCAACATGGAATCAATTCAGTCAAGTCTTTACTTCATTAATGTTTTGTTTTCCGTGTTATGTTGTCTTGTTTTCTGAAACACAAACACTATATATGTATTTCGGAAACCATTGAATGAATAAGAAGTTAAGTTTGATCATTGCGATTGTCTTGGAGAGTGAATCTTTGTTGTTCCTTGTGAACAAACCCCTGTTGCTTGGTGAGTCATATCCAAACAACAACCCCTCTTCGGTCGTCTAAGTGAGTCATATCTTACGACTGCAGAGGTTTGAAATATCAAGGGCCTTCCGCATCCCTTGTGCGACCTAACGATCCATTCCTTTGTTCTTGAGAGCTAGTAGCTCAATTGAGTTCAAAGTTTATCCAGACCAACTTCGAAGTATAATCCGTGGGAGAGAGTGATCCTCGTATCAAGTGGTATCGGAGCCCACTTTGAAGTTTGGTATCTATTTCGATCCATCTTTCTCACCTCTTCATCTTCTTCAATCAAAAAAAAAAAAAGTTCTTATCTGTCTATCTGTTCTCTGGGTGAGCTGCCTGATATTCAAAAAAAAAAGAGAGTACACAAAAGAAAAGTGTTTAAGGAACTAGGAAAAATC
This sequence comes from Iljinskaea planisiliqua, assembly GCA_900108845.1. Classification (NCBI taxonomy): domain Eukaryota; kingdom Viridiplantae; phylum Streptophyta; class Magnoliopsida; order Brassicales; family Brassicaceae; genus Iljinskaea; species Iljinskaea planisiliqua. The sequence continues at coordinate 779,437 of FNXX01000027.1, forward strand.
GGTTTCAAGGGTTGGTTAATCATCCGGAACCAAAAATCTTGCAATCTATCTATCTACCCCTTCATCTACTTTGGTTGTTTTGATAGATTCATTGGGTTTGACAGATTTGTTCTATTGGAACTCTTGAGATTTCACCGAGGGATAAACACCTGTGAGGAAGAGGGTTTTTGATTAACTCGTTTGTTTAAGTGCTTGCAGGAAAATCCACAAGGGGGAACCGGCCGTTAAAGAATTTGGATCGGCCGTTGAAGAGTTTCTGTTTCTTTAACTTGTTTGTTCTTGTTCGTAGGAAAAGATGTCCGATCCAAGTAATGATGAACGGGAGGACAATCAGAACACTGGCCTTTCTAAAATCCAAATGAGGGCCTTGATGGGAGAAATGAAAAGAATGATGAGATCAGAACTTGAGGAGATCAACGTTCGGCTTGATCGGGTCCAAGAGGACAGCCAAACCAGACCACCACCAGAGGGAGCAACTGGTAAATCACGAACCACACAAAGGCGATCCAGAGCCAATGAAGAGTTCTATGAACACTCCTCTAATGATAGCCAAAGAAGGACCAGACGGCCTAGAGAGATCAGGGGAAGACAAGATGATAACCTAGGTGGCCTTAAGTTGAAAATTCCGTCCTTCCATGGTAAAAACGATCCAGATGCTTACCTAGAGTGGGAAAAGAAGATCGAACTGGTCTTTGATTGGCAGAATTATTCTGAACTTAAAAAGGTAAGGTTGGCCGCAACTGAGTTCTATGGTTATACTACTAACTGGTGGGATCAAATTGTGACCAACAGGAGGAGAACAGGTGAAAGACCCGTAGCCACATGGGATGAGATGGTCACTCTCATGAGAAAGTGTTTTGTGCACAGCCACTACAACCGAGACTTGCATCAGAGACTAAGGAGACTAGTTCAAGGAACTAAGAGCGTTGAGGATTACTTCCAAGAGATGGAGACGCTAATGATCAAAGCAGATGCTGATGAAGATCTGGAGGCTACAATGGCTAGATTTCTAGGAGGACTCAACCGTGACATCCAAGATAGGTTGGAGATGCAAGAGTATGACTGCCTAGAAGAGATGCTACACAAGGCGATCTTGGTTGAGCAGCAGGTTAAGAGAATGAGTCTACCCAAGTCAACTTATACACCGGTTGCTAAGACTAGCTACCAAGACAAGGGTAAAGCTCTAACCAAACCTAATTCTAATTTTAAAACTAATCCATCTTCTAGTAGTGTCAAGGAAAAGGCGGAAGCTCCTACTGCACGAGCCAGGGACATGAGGTGCTTTAAATGCCAAGGGCTTGGACACTATGCCAAGGATTGTACCAACAAGAGGGTCATGATTGTTCTGGAGAACGGTGACATAGAATCTGAGGACGAGAAGCCGCAAACAGATTCTGAGGAAGAGCAAATAGATTATCCTGCTCACGGGGAACTTTTGGTTACTAGAAGGAGATTGAGTGCCCAACTCAAACCCAAGGAGCATGAGCAGAGAGAGAACCTCTTTCACACTAAATGCTATGTCAATGACAAAGTATGTAGCCTGGTCGTGGATGGAGGCAGCTGTACCAACGTGGCTAGGGAGACAATGGTTAAGAAACTCGGCTTGAGTATGAGGAAACACCCTCAGCCATACTCTCTTCAGTGGCTTAATGAAACAAGAGAGATGAAGGTAAGAACCCAAGTCCTAGTTCCAATCACCATTGGAAGATACAAGGATGAGATCCTTTGCGACGTTCTACCTATGGAGGCCGGTCACATTCTTTTAGGAAGGCCTTGGCAATATGACAAAAGGGTCATACATGATGGGTACACAAATCGCCACACCTTTGAACACCAAGGGAAGAAGATTATGTTGGCACCACTGTCACCACAAGAGGTACATCAGGATCAAAAGCTTTTAAAGGAAAGAAGAGAACAAGCCAATAGAGATCAGGAATCCAAATCATTCAAGGAAAGAGATTCCAAGCAAGTAAGGCATTCCAATTTCTTTGCTAAAACTAGTGAGATCAAGAAAACTTTGTTTTCCGATCAACCAATGCTTTTGCTAGTTTTTAAGGAAACACTAATGTCTTCTTCTAACAATGCACTGGAGCTTCCAAGAGAGTTTGAATCTCTTTTGCAAGGTTTTAGGGATGTGTTTCCGGATGAAAACCCGAATGGTCTACCTCCAATCAGAGGCATTGAGCACCAGATTGATTTCATACCAGGCGCTTCTCTTCCAAACAGACCAGCATACAGGACCAATCCTGTTGAGACAAAAGAGCTGCAAAATCAAATCAACGAGCTCATGGAGAAAGGATACATCAGAAAAAGCATGAGTCCATGCGCAGTTCCAGTTCTCCTTGTGCCCAAGAAAGATGGCAGTTGGCGTATGTGTGTGGATTGTAGAGCAATCAACAACATCACAGTTAAGTACAGACATCCCATCCCTAGATTAGATGATATGTTGGATGAACTTCATGGATCATGCATCTTTTCTAAAATTGATTTGAAAAGTGGATATCATCAAATTAGGATGAAAGAAGGGGATGAATGGAAAACCTCTTTCAAAACTAGGCTAGGATTGTATGAATGTATAGTTATGCCTTTTGGTTTAACCAATGCACCTAGTACTTTCATGAGGTTGATGAATCATGTCCTGAGAGCTTTCATAGGAGTCTTTGTTGTAGTATACTTCGATGACATTCTTGTCTACAGCAAAACACTTAGTGAGCACATTGATCATCTAAAATCGGTTTTAGGAGTGCTTAGGAAGGAAAAGCTCTATGCTAACTTGAAGAAATGCACTTTTGGGACAGATAATTTCGTGTTTCTAAGTTTTGTTTTGAGTGCAGATGGCATTAAATTGGATGAGGAAAAGGTTAAAGCTATTAGGGAATGGCCAAATCCGAAAACCGTAGGAGAGGTCAGAAGCTTTCATGGCCTTGTGGGATTCTACAGAAGGTTTGTGAAGGACTTCAGCACAATAGCAGCCCCTCTCACCGAAGTCATTAAGAAGAATGTGGGATTCAAGTGGGAGTAAGCACAAGAAGACTCATTCCAGACATTGAAAGGGAAACTTACGAATGCACCTCTTCTTGTTTTGCCTGATTTCCTGAAAACTTTTGAGATTGAGTGTGATGCCTCAGGAGTTGGAATTGGTGTTGTCTTGATGCAGGATAGGAAACCGATTGCCCACTTCAGTGAAAAGTTAGGAGGAGCCACTCTCAATTACCCAACATATGATAAGGAGCTTTATGCACTAGTGAGAGCTTTGCAAACTTGGCAACATTATCTTTGGCCGAAGGAGTTTGTAGTGCATACTGATCATGAGACTCTCAAGCACTTGAAAGGACAGCACAAGCTCAACAAAAGACATGCCAGATGGATTGAATTCATTGAAACATTTCCCTATGTCATTCGGTACAAGAAAGGTAAAGAAAATGTTGTGGCTGATGCTTTGTCTCGAAGGTATGTGCTCATCTCTACTCTAGATGCTAAGTTTCTCGGATTTGAGTGAGTTAAGGAGTTATATGAGTCTGAGCTAGACTTCAAAGAACCATTTCTTGCTTGTTCTAGAACCGCAAGTGGCAAGTTCTATAGGAATGATGGTTACCTGTTTTATGCAAACCGCTTATGCATTCATAACTGTTCTTTGAGAGAGTTACTTGTAAGGGAAGTCCATGGAGGAGAATTGATGGGGCATTTTGGGATAGCGAAGACTCTGAAGGTAGTGCAAGAACACTTCTTTTGGCCGCATCTCCAAAGGGATGTTGAAAGGATCTGTGGCAGGTGTTTAATTATAAACAGTCTAAGTCCAAAGTGCAGCCTAATGGTATGTATACTCCCTTGCCTATTCCTACTCATCCGTGGAATGACATATCAATGGATTTTGTGCTTGGATTGCCTAGAACTAGAACAGGAAAGGACTCTATCTTTGTGGTTGTAGATAGATTTTATAAGATGGCTCACTTTATTCCATGTCATAAAACTGATGATGCATTGCACGTAGCTGATTTGTTCTTTAGAGAGATCATTTGTTTGCATGGCATGCCTAGAACAATAGTTTCTGATAGGGACACTAAGTTCTTGAGTTACTTCTGGAAAACTCTTTGGTCTAAGTTAGGTACTAAGTTGTTGTTTTCAACTACTTGTCACCCACAAACTGATGGACAAACGGAAGTAGTCAATAGGACTTTTTCAACTTTGTTAAGGGCTGTCATTAAAAAGAACCTTAGAACATGGGAAGAGTACTTACCACATGTAGAGTTTGCATACAATCATGCAGTTCATTCGGCTACAAAGTACTCTCCATATGAGATTGTTTATGGTTTCAATCCTTTGTCTCCTTTGGATCTAATCTCTATGCCTTTGAGTGAAAGAACAAGTTTAGATGGCGAGAAGAAAACTAAACTTGTTAAACAGATCCATGAGAAAGCAAGGATCAACATTGAGGAGAAGACTAAGCAGTATGCTAAGAAAGCCAACAAGGGCCGACGCGAGCTAGTCTTTGATGTTGGAGATCAAGTATGGGTTTACTTGAGGAAGGACCGATTTCCGGCTGAAAGGAAGAGCAAACTTATGCCTAGGGTTGATGGACCATTCAAGATAGTCAAGCGGATCAACAACAATGCCTATCAAGTTGATTTGCAAGGTAAGTATCAAGTTAGTTCAAGTTTTAATGTTTCTGACTTAATTCCTTTTGTGGCAGATGATCAAGATTTGAGGTCAAATCCTTTTCAACCGGGAGGGGATGATGTGATCATGGATGGCACCAAGAAAGGAGAGCTTGAACCAGAACCAGAAGCTGAGCTTAAGGCCGTGGAAGAGCATGGACCAGAAGGTGGTGAGCTTCAAGATGAGGACGCTTTGCAAGTACCGGCCGGAGCCATGACCAGGGCGCGGACCAGGCAGCTGTCTCAAACGCTAAGTTCTTTACTTAGTTCTGCCAATGTTCTGTTCAACCTTAAGGAGGAAGATGTGCAACACATGACCTTAATAAGGATCAGTAAGGATTCGGGAACCCCTTCCTAAAATCGACTTTTTAGTAAGGTTTCACGAAGACTTAGGAGGACTTTCCTAAATGGTGATTCGCATAGCACCCAGGCCGCGTGTTCACATCAGTTGAAGAGTCAGTCAACATGGAATCAATTCAGTCAAGTCTTTACTTCATTAATGTGTTGTTTCCGTGTTATCTTGTCTTGTTTTCTGAAACACAAACACTATATATGTATTTCGGAAACCATTGAATGAATAAGAAGTTAAGTTTGATCATTGCGATTGTCTTGGAGACTGAATCTCTGTTTTTCCTTGTGAACAAACCCCTGTTGCTTGGTGAGTCATATCCGAACAACAACCCCTCTTCGGTCGTCTAAGTGAGTCATATCTTAGGACTGCTGAGGTTTGGAATATCAAGGGCCTTCCGCATCCCTTGTGCGACCTAACGATCCATTCCTTTGTTCTTGAGAGCTAGTATCTCAATTGAGTTCAAAGTTTATCTAGACCAACTTCGAAGTGTAATCCGTGGGAGAGAGTGATCCTTGTATCAGACTGAGATACTAATTTATCTTATTAAGTTTTGAAGAAACTTAGTTTTATGTTTATATATGGTTTAGTTTATCATATGAAGTTTAATGTTTCAATTGTTCATCATAATTAAAGATGTGTTTATGGTTCAGTATGAGATAATGAGAAACTTGTTTACCATACATGGTTTATGAAAAAACTGAGATATATGTTTATATAAAGTTCTTTTTTTTCTTATGGAGTTTAATGTTTCAAATGGTGATCAAAGTTAGAGTTGTGTTTAAGGTTCAATATGCGAGAATGAGATACTAGTTTTTGTAGAAATTGAGGTATATGTTTATATAAAGTTTTGTTTATCATATGGAGTTTAATGTTTCAAATGTTCATCATAGTTAGATATGTTTCAGGTTCAGTATGACAAAATGAGATACAAGTTTATGTTACAAATTTTTTGAAGAAACTGAGGTATATGTTTATGTAAATTTTCATTTATCATATAGAGTATAATGTTTCTAATGTTCATCATAGTTAGAGATGTGTTTCAGGTTCTGTATGAGAGAAAAAAATACTAGTTTATCTTACATGGTTAGCGAAGAAACTGAGGTATATGTTTATATAAAGTTTTCTTTATCATAATGAGTTTAATGTTTAAAATGGTGATCATAGTTAGATATGTGTTTATGGTTCAATATGAGAGAATGAGATACTACCTTATCTTGCTATCTTTCGAAGAAACTGAGGTATATGTTTATATAAAGTTTTGTTTTCCATATGGAGTTCAATGTTTCAAATGGTGATCATAGTTAGAGATGTGTTTCAGGTTCAATAAAAGAGAATGGCATACTAGTTTATCTTGCTAATATTTTTGAAGAAACTTAGGTATATGTTTATAAAAGGTTTTTTTTATCATAAGGAGTTTAATGTTTCAAATAGTGATCCTAGTTAGAGTTGTGTTTCTGGTTCAATATGAGAGTATTGTGAGATTTATGCGGAATATAGAAGGAGATTAGAGAGTTTGTAAGAGAGATTCACGAGAGAACTAGAGAGAACAAGCGAGAACGGGAGTAAACAAACGATTTCATTATTCAAGACTTAGAAGATTAAAGTTTACAAATGGTTGTAATCGTTTATAAGAAGGAACTCTGGCAAGAATATGCCAGAGGATCTAGTGACTCATAGGGACGCGTCATAAAGGAGGGGACAGACCGAATCTTTGGTCAAAAAGGAGACGAGGACGGCTTGACCAGCTGGCCTTATCCACAAACGGTCATGACCAGCTGGCTCATCGGTCTTTAGGAAGCTTCCTATAAACTTCCTTCTTGTCTTCTTGTGCCCAGGCTTTGCACATCGCCCACAACCTTCTGAGAAGCTTCCTGGAACGGTACGGTCTAGCTTGTAGGGCCGGCCTCGTACGGACGGTGTGGCCGTACGGTATGGACAGTGCGGCCGTACAGTATGGACGGTGCGGCCGTACAACCCAAGGTAAACACTTCTGAGAAGTGATGGAAAATCTCCCAAGGATTATGCACTCTAAGTTGGAATTGGATAAGCTTTGCACCCAAGAAACCGTGAAGTCTCAAAGATCAAAGGATGTGGAGCGAATGGTCGCACAGAAGCTGCGGAAGACTTCTGATATACCGGTTGATCCCTTGGATATGACGCACCAAGACGGATCGAAGTGGATCGAAGGGAGCGTCAAGGGTTGCGGAAGACCCTTGGTATACCCACTCAATGTCCTAGGATATGACGCACCTAGACGACAAAGAGGATTTGATCAATGATGTAACCCATCATGACCAGAAAATGAGAGAACCTCTCAAATAGTTCCAAAAATAACAAAAAGGCTTATTTTTATTCCTTGCACGAAATGGTGCTTAAATAGGTTACAGTTGTGTTAAAAAGTAGGATAAATGTGTTAAAAACAATGCAACCTAGAAACTAGAACAAAGACCATAGACTTTGACTACATTAAACACTTGTTTGAATGACTCTTCAGTTCAATTGTCTCTTGGTCTTCAGTCCACGCCTGACCTTGTAGAATTGGGCTGAATCCACTTTGCTAGCTTCTCTGATGGACCATGATTGTAGAACAATTGGTCCTGTAGCTTAATTCAACCTGGTTTGGTCGGAATTCTTCACTGAATGGTCGCAGGTCTCAATTCGCGTATGATTGGAATCACCCAATTTGAAAATGGCATAACTCCTTCATCTGAACTCTGTTTGAGCTGATTCTTCTTCGAGGAGCTTCGTATTTGAGCTTAGCACATTCTCAAAGTAGTTTTATGCATAGAAGCCTCGTGGTTAAGAAGATATGAACCGAAAAATTGAACGTATGTCTTTTCTGCCTCCCATTATTCTATCAAGAAGCTTCCCGGGATGGTACGGTCGAACTTGTACGGCCGGCGTCGTACGGATGATGTGGCCGTACGGTACGGACGGTGCGGCCGTACAACCAAAGGTCAACACTCCCCCTCAAGCTAAGCATTCTGGAATCTGTAAGAGTTCTCATGCGGAAGCGTTAAGAACCGAACACATACCTTAGCCCGGTTTAGTGACGAAGATGACTTGGTACGATCTGGAAATGGACGCAGGAGTCAGGATTGAGATCCCAGACGGAAATCAACCACTAGCCACCGTCCAAGTGCCCTTCCGGTTGATTTCTCCAAGCTTTCTCTTACAATAACGTTTTTTTCTTTCTCTAGATTTCTCTCTTTGTGTATTGTTTCTTTGTGTTTTGTCTTTTTTTTTATCTCTCTGCGATGTTCTCTATTTATAGAGAGACTAGTGCATTTTCGTAGAGACACAAACAGAGAGACACAAACAAGGAGACACAAACAGAGAGTCACAAACTGAGAGATACAAACGTTGGTATGAAAAGTTATGACTTTCCATAGATATCGGTTCGGTATGCTGCTAGATCATAGGCGCTAACCGACAGTAAACTAACATCTCCCACTCCCATATGATTGGGAGCATAACTATTAGAGAAGTTATAGATATTAAGCTTGAGAATTATAACACGAAAATCATACGGCAAATGAACCATGCGACTCTGCGAGAACACCTGCACTTGGGAGCTAAATTAAGCACCTGTTAGGGATACATAACTGCTACAACCTAAAAAAAAATATCTTCATTTCAGCATGTCTCACTGTTCCCCAAACTTATTTGTCTTTTATATCGGTCTTAACATACCTTATCCCTAAAGCATATGTTAGACTTTTCATACATCATGTGTTCACTATATCCAAACTCCAATCGAGTGATATAATGGCTGGCCAGCAAACACATATGTCAATATAAAAACAAAAATTTTCCCTTCCATTCTCATGTCTATCGGTTCTGAACTAACTGCTTTCCTAGCATGTCCCATAAGGCTAATTATTTCATCGTCGTTGGAAAAACAAACTAAAGTAGCAAACATTAGATCTTCCCTTCAAGAACATAGCCGAAGGTTCAAGGGTAAACTTGTAACCTTAAGTAGGTTTATAGGATCTCACATTACAAGTGATAGGTATTATAATAATATGATCACTTGCTTCCTATATTGTTGTAATAGCACATGTGGTATGACTCACATGTCATAGTGGTTTACTTTTCTCTCCAGAGTATATGTCGATTGGATTAACCAAACACCACTATGTGGATCAAGTTACTATCAGCTCGCTCTCTAGCGCCTGATTATGTACTTATCCAGCTCACCCAAGTATTCATGATTCTGGGGCAATCATGATCGATATCTTAAAGGCTTATCTCATCTTAACTCTTTAAGAAGGCGACATTGATAAGCATTACGAGGCAAGCTCCCACTAGCGCCAAGCTTATCACGTCTCATCTCAGCTTTTCACTAAGAAATCTGAGGCGATTGTTCATGTGAGTGAACCAATCTCCTACTTGGTGACATTTCTCAATATATATGTGTAAGTGTGCAAAATAATATTGATCATCATACATAATGTCTGAAATATTCATAAATTGAACATCAAACGTTATAAGTATAATGTCAAATAGCAAATTTCCATAAGTACATTCATCAAATTCTACGCAAACCTAAAGCTCGAACATGAGCAAGAAACACATCCCTAGGGATTGGTTTAGTAAATGGATCAGCAACCATTCTATGCGTATATATGTACTTAAGGACCACTTCTTTCTTTGCCACAATATCTCACGAAATTTCCTTTAATTTCAATGTGCTTTGTCCTCCCCTGATACTTTGGATCCTTCATATAAGCAATACAAGCTTGACTATCACAATGAATAGTCACAGGACACGAAGTCTCACTTGTGACTTGTAAGCTTTGTAGAAATCTCCTCAACCATACAACCTCTTGAACTAATTCTGAACATGCAATGAACTCAGCTTCCATCGTGGATAAAGCTGTACAAGATTGCTTCTTGCTACTTGATGCGACCATGGATGGCACCAAGAATGGAGAGCTTGAATCAGAACCAGAAGCTGAGCTTAAGGCTGTGGAAGAGCATGGAGCAGAAGGCGTGAAGCTTGTAGCTGAGGACGCTTTGCAAGTACCAGCCGGAGCCATGACCAGGGTGCGGACCAGGCAGCTGTCTCAAACGCTAAGTTATTTACTTAGTTCTGCCAATGTTCAGTACAACCTTAAGGAGGAAGATGTGCAACACACGACTTTAGTAAGGTTCAGTAAGGATTTGGGAACCCCTTCCTAAATCGACTTTTAGTAAGGTTTCATGAAGATTTAGGTGGACCTTCCTAAATGGACGATTCGGATAGCATCAAGAGACCGCGTGTTCACATCAGTTGAAGAGTCAGTCAACATGGAATCAATTCAGTCAAGTCTTTACTTCATTAATGTATTGTTTTCCGTGTTGTCTTGTCTTGTTTTCTGAAACACAAACACTATATATGTATTTCGGAAACTATTGAATGAATAAGAAGTTAAGTTTGATCATTGCGATTGTCTTGGAGAGTGAATCTCTGTTGTTCCTTGTGAACAAACCCCTGTTGCTTGGTGAGTCATATCCAAACAACAACCCCTCTTTGGTCGTCTAAGTGAGTCATATCTTAGAACTGCTGAGGTTAGGAATATCAAGGGCCTTCTGCATCCCTTGTGTGACCTAACGATCCATTTCTTTGTTCTTGATAGCTAGTAGCTCAATTGAGTTCAAAGTTTATCCAGACCAACTTCAGAGTGTAATCCGTGGGAGGGAGTTGATCCCCATATCAAGTGGTATCAGAGCCCACTTTGAAGTTTTGTATCTATTTCGATCCATCTTTCTCACCTCTTCATCTTCTTCTTAAAACCAAAAAAAAAAAAAAAGTTCTTTTCTGTCTATCTGTTCTCTGGGTGAGCCGCCTGATATTCAAAAAAAAAAAAGAGTACACAAAAGAAAAGTGTTTAAGGAACCAGGAGAAATCGGTTTCAAGGGTTGGTCAATCATCCAGAACCAAAAATCTTGCAATCTGTCTATCTACCTCTTCATCTACTCGGGTTGTTTGGATAGATTCATTGGGTTTGACAGATTTGTTCTATTGGAACTCTTAAGATTTCACTGTGAGAGATAAACACTTGTGAGGCAGAGGGTTTTGATTAACTCGTTTGTTTAAGTGCTCGCAGGAAAATCCACACAGGAGAACCGGCTGTTGAAGAGTTTGGACCGGCTGTTGAAGAGTTTCTGCTTCTTTAACTTGTTTGTTCTTGTTTGTAGGAAAGATGATGTCCAATCCAAGTAATGATGAACAGGAGGACAACCAGAACGTTGGCCTTTCTAGAATACAAATGAGGGCCTTGATGGGAGAAATGAAAAGAATGATGAGATCAGAACTTGAGGAGATCAACGTTCGACTTGATCGGGTCCAAGAGGACACCCAAACTAGACCACCACCAGAGGAAGCAACTGGTAGGTCACGAACCAGACAAAGGCGTACCAGGGCCAATGAAGAGTTTTATGAACACTCCTCTAGTGACAGCCAAAGAAGGACCAGACGGCCTAGAGAGACCCGGGGAAGACAAGATGATAACTTAGGTGGCCTTAAGTTAAAAATTCCATCCTTCCATGGTAAAAACGATCCAAATTAGGATGAAAGAAGGGGATGAATGGAAAACCTCTTTCAAAACTAAGCTAGGGTTGTATGAATGGTTAGTTATGCCTTTTGGTTTAACCAATGCACCTAGTACTTTCATGAGATTGATGAATCATGTCCTGAGAGCTTTGTTGTAGTATACTTCGATGACATTCTAGTTTACAGCAAAACACTTAGTGAGTACATTGATCATCTAGAATCGGTTTTAGGAGTGCTTAGGAAGGAAAAGCTCTATGCTAACTTGAAGAAATGCACTTTTGGGACAGATAATCTCGTGTTTCTGGGTTTTGTTTTGAGTGCAGATGGCATTAAATTGGATGAGGAAAACGTTAAAGCTATTAGGGAATGGCCAAATCCGAAAACCGTAGGAGAGGTCAGAAGCTTTCATGGCCTTGTGGGATTCTACAGAAGGTTTGTGAAGGACTTTAGCACAATAGCAGCCCCTCTTACCAAAGTCATCAAGAAGAATGTGGGATTCAAATGGGAGCAAGCACAAGAAGATTCATTTCAGACATTGAAAGGGAAGCTTACGAATGCACCTCTTCTTGTTTTGCCTGATTTCCTAAAAAAATTTGAGATTGAGTGTGATGCCCAGGAGTTGGAATTGGTGCTGTCATGATGCAGGATAGGAAACCGATTGCTTACTTTAATGAAAAGCTAGGAGGAGCCACTCTCAATTACCCAACGTATGACAAGGAGCTTTATGCACTAGTGAGAGCTTTGCAAACTTGGCAACATTATCTTTGGCCTAAGCAGTTTGTAGTGCATACTGACCACGAGACGCTCAAGCACTTGAAAGGACAGCACAAGCTCAACAAAACACATGCCAGATGGATTGAATTCATTGAAACCTTTTCTTATGTCATTCAGTACAAGAAAGGTAAAGAAAATGTTGTGGCTGATGCTTTGTCTCGAAGGTATGTACTCATCTCAACTCTAGATGCTAAGTTTCTCGGATTTGAGCAAGTTAAGGAGATATGAGTATGATCTAGACTTCAAAGAACCATTTCTTGCTTGTTCAAGAACTGCAAGTGGCAAGTTCTATACGAATGATGGTTACTTGTTTTATGCAAACCGCTTATGCATCCCTAACTGTTCTTTGAGAGAGTTACTTGTAAGGGAAGCCCATGGAAGAGGATTGATGGGGCATTTTGGAATAGAAAAGACTCTGAAGATAGTGCAAGAACACTTCTTTTGGCCGCATCTACAAAGGGATGTTGAAAGAATCTGTGGCAGGTGTGTTACTTGTAAACAGTCTAAGTCCAAAGTGCAGCCTAATGGTATGTATACTTCCTTGCATATTCCTAATCATCCGTGGAATGACATATCTATGGATTTTGTGCTTGGATTGCCTAGAACTAGGACAGGAAAGGATTCTATCTTTGTGGTTGTAGATAGATTTTCTAAAATGGCTCATTTTATTCCATGTCATAAGACTGGTGATGCATTGCACGTAGCTGATTTGTTCTTTAGAGAGATCATTCGTTTGCATGGCATGCCTAGAACAATTGTTTCTGATAGGGACAATAAGTTCTTGAGTTACTTCTGGAAAACTCTTTGGTATAAGTTAGAAACTAAGTTGTTGTTTTCAACTACTTGTCATCCGCAAACTGATGGACAAACAGAAGTAGTTAATAGGACTTTGTCAACTTTGTTGAGGGCTATCATTAAAAAGAACCTTAGAACTTGGGAAGGATGCTTACCACATGTAGAGTTTGCATACAATCATGCAGTTCATTCGGCTACAAAGTACTCTCCATTTGAGATTGTTTATGGTTTCAATCTTTTGACTCCTTTGGATTTAATCTCTTTGCCGTTGAGTGAAAGAACTAGTTTAGATGGCGAGAAGAAAGCTAAACTTGTTAAACAGATCCATGAGAAAGCAAGGATCAACATTGAGGAGAAGACTAAGCCGTATGCTAAGAAAGCCAACAAGGGCCGACGCGAGCTAGTCTTTGATGTTGGAGATCAAGTTTGGGTTTACTTCAGGAATGACCGTTTTTCGGCTGAAAGGAAGTCCAAACTTATGCCAAGGGTTGATGGACCATTCAAGATAGTCAAGCGGATCAACAACAATGCCTATCAAGTTGATTTGCAAGGTAAGTATCAAGTTAGTTCAAGCTTTAATGTTTCTGACTTAATTCCTTTTGTGGCAGATGATCAAGATTTTAGGTCAAATCCTTTTCAACTGGGAGGGGATGATGCGATCATGGATGGCACCAAGGAAGGAAAGCTTGAACCAGAACCAAAAGCTGAGCTTAAGGCCGAGGAAGAGCATGGACCAGAAGGTGTGGAGCTTGTAGATGAGGACGCTTTGCAAGTACCGGCCGGAGCAATGACCAGGGTGCAGACCAAGCAGCTGTCTCAAACACTAAGTTCTTTACTTAGTTCTGCTAATGTTCAGTTCAACCTTAAGAAGAAAAATGTGCAGCACACGACTTTAGTAAGGTTCAAAGAGGATTCGGGAACCCCTTCCTAAACTCGACATTTTAGTAAGGTTTCATGAAGATTTAGGTGGACCTTCCTTAAATGGGTGATTTGGATAGCATCAAGAGGCCGCGTTCACATCACCTGAAGAGTCAGTCAACAAGGAATCAATTCAGTCAAGTCTTTACTTCAATTAATGTATTGTTTTCCGTGTTGTCTTGTCTTGTTTTCTGAAACACAAACACTATATATGTATTTCGAAAATCATTGAATGAATAAGAAGTTTAAGTTTGATCGTTGCGATTATCTTGGAGAGTGAATCTCTGTTGTTCCTTGTGAACAAACCCCTGTTCCTTGGTGAGTCATATCCAAACAACAACCCCTCTTCGGTCGTCTAAGTGAGTCATATCTTAGGACTGCTGAGGTTTGAAATATCAAGGGTCTTCCGCATCCCTTGTGCGACCTAACGATCCATTCCTTTGTTCTTTAGAGCTAGTAGCTCAATTGAGTTCAAAGTCTATCTAGACCAACTTTAGAGTGTAATCCGTGGGAGGGAGTTGATCCCCGTATCAGTAGACAAAAGTCATTAAAACTTTTTTGCCATCAAAAGTGGTGGCTATATCAATCATACGATCATCATAATAGGAAATAGAAACTTTAGGATCATCCATATAAAAAAAGGCTAGACCTCCGCTACGCCCACGTGGTTCTACAGTGAATACATGATCATAACCAAAAGAAACTTGCAAATCTTGCAGAAAATAGCGGTTGTTTTTTTTTTCTCTGATAAAAATTAAAAACTAGGAAAAAAACATCGATGTAGTTCTTCTAGATGTTCCTTGGTCAGGCTGGTTCCTGCCCCCTGACAGTTCCATGCGATCACATTCATACTCATAGCTTGGCGTGTTTTGGATTACTAGATGGGCCTTCCCCATGCAACTTAGCCTTTTCTCCTTTCATTGGGCCTTTTAAGGCATGAGCACCCTTTTTAATTTTAAATGGGCTGGCTGCAGCAAGCCCAATTATCTCACTTTTATTTTTTGTTTTTGGAGATATACGACCCATCACCAGATCCTTCTTCTTCTTTGCCATGAAACCCACAAGCGACGGATTCCCCAGAATTTTCTTTTTGACCAGTCCCGATCTCTTCTTCTGATGACTGCTCTTCCCCGGGCTAGGGCCTTTAAGCGCGGCAGGAGGGCGTTCAGAATATGGGTCCTACGGTAGCATCAGATTTGCTTCTATCTCCTTCCCTGATTCTGTATCGATCGGGATCAGATCCTCCGCCATTTCCAACATGAGCTCTTCATCTATTAAATCCTCCTCCAAAGGGAATTCTTCATCCAGCAGGTCATCGTTGCCCAACCAATTTTCGCCTTCATTATCGATCCCCGCCTATGCCATTAACTCATCCTCCTTATCGTTCTGGTCTTCCTCCATTGGTGTTAATAATCTTTCCTTCTCCCCATCCCCTTTCTCCGTAAAGGTTTCTTTTTCCTCCATAAACTCTTGTTTTCCAAGAGCTTCTTCTTCTTCTTCTTCCTCCATAGTAATTTCATACCAGCTTTTTTCAGGTTCTCTTTCTGCACCGAAACTTCTCCGGTTTTGGTGGAATGTATAGGGCCCTCTGCACATGCAGGAATGTCTTCCCCAAAGGTAAGACTTTTTTCACAGAGCTTGTAGTTTCCGATGACTCTCCCTTCTCATTGTTCTTTCCATCTTCACCTGCAACTGATCGTTTTTGAAGGTTCAGGCGAAAAGGACATCGTCGTTGATGATCCGGGGACACCCACACTTGCTTAGCCGACGGGGAGGGGGGGGGTCCCTAGATGCATCCGGTGCCGCTCTCGTGTTAGATGATTTTTGATTTTCCAAAGCAGGCGGCTTGTTCTCCCTAGGTTGGTAGCTCCTCCCTTTAGATGAGGTATAAGTGGCCTCATGGCGTCGCTTACGGTATGGCTCTTCCTGAGCACGTGAGTGACTAATCTTTTACGCAGGTTGTGTCTCTTTTCTTCGCTCGTCACGTGAATCGAGACACCTCCACACGCTTTACCTCCTAAAGTGATCTGTACCAGCTTGATCCTTCACATCAATCGGGTAATCTGCAGGGAGCCGTCTCACCGTAGAGGAGTGGGGGATATCAGCATGATTCCGAGGTGGAGCTTCCCTTGTCCGGAACCGTTCATCTCTCACTTCACAGTTGTTTAAAGTAAGATTTCTTTTTGCTTCTCTAAGAGCCATCTTTTCTCTACGTTGTTCCACGGTGAGATGAGGACATGAATTCTCGTCATGTGAGATGTACCCACAAGTAAAGCACCATCCGAAAAGTTTTTCATACAATAACACGATCTTCACTATTTCTCCAGTTGGAATGATGGGAATCAGGACAAGGACTACACCTCCGGACGGGGCACTGGAGCAATGGGACCACGGATAGAGGTTGGCCAGGGTAGTACGGGAGCCATCGACCGTGGTACGGAAGCCATCGACCGTGGTACGGGAGACATCGACCGTGGTACGGGAGACATCGACCGTGGTACGGGAGACATCGACCGTGGTACGGGAGACATCGACCGTGGTACGGGAGACATCGACCGTGGTACGGGAGACATCGACCGTGGTACGGGAGACATCGACCGTGGTACGGGAGGAATCGACCGTGGTACGGGAGGCATCGACCGTGGTACGGGAGGCATCGACCGTGGTACGGGAGGCATCGACCGTGGTACGGGAGGCATCGACCGTGGTACGGGAGACATCGACCGTGGTACGGGAGACATCGACCGTGGTACGGGAGACATCGACTGTGGTACGGGAGCCATCGACAGTGGTGCGGGAGCCATCGACCGTGGTACAGGAGTCATCGACCGTGGGACCGGAACCAACAACCGTGTCGTCTACCGTATCGACCCGATGCGACCCGGGAGCGAACTGAGGAAGGATCATCGACCGAACGACCGAATTCTTCGTCTTAGAACTCAGAACTCACATCCAAGTGACCAAGAAAATGAGAACGGTCATGACAGAATGGCCTTGGTACGAGGGAAAACAGAAGACGGACGGGAGACCCCCTTTGTCAAACGAGAAGTGCAGCCGGACAAAGAGACGAACGTACTACGAGGACCATTCACCAAGACCAAGCTTAAGAAACTTCAGACTCAAGTTCAAGCCATGGTTCAAGGACCCGGGCTTAGGCCGGAACAGACAGAAGACCCCCACAGACCGGCCTGGTGGACCGTGATCCATGCTGACGCGACCGAGTAGCTTAAGGATCACATTTGGGATAGTTTAAGGGTCAACTTAGACTAGTCAACTCCTTAACTGTTTGCGAGTTTTCTATGCCTATTTTTCTGTATTTTCTATTTATCGTCTTTGACTAGAAAACTCTATAAGTACCCTCATTTTCGAATTCAATAACAAAAAACCTTTGATCTTTTTATGAACTTTTGTTCTCTTTGAGAATTCTGGAAATTCTCTTTGTTCTCTTGGATTAGTCCAACTGTCGGTAAGGGTTACTTCCGCAGTGAACCTCCCAAGGGCGACGTGGTGCGTCATATCCACGGTCCAAAGGAGTGAGAATACTAGAGGCCTTCCGCAACCTCTAACGGTCCCAAGCGATACACCGCAAACCATAAGTGCTAGTAGCCTTCGGTCCAAAAACTATCCATCTTTCGTACCACCTGAAGTGTTATTCCGGGGCTAAGGTTCTATCAAGTGGTATCAGAGCCACTTCTGGTTGGTACCATCAAATCCACCTTCTCATCTTCCCAAAGAAATTTCTTCTATACATAAAAAAAAAAAAAAAATTCTTATCTATCTATCTGTTCTAGCTTGCTGAGCCAACAAAAAAAAAAGGGTAAAATCTAGGAAAAATCGGATCTGGTTTGGTCAATCAGCTGGCAAAGAAAATATTGCAATCTGTCTAACTCTTTCTTGGTTGGAGTTGCTTACCGGTTGGTTGGGATTGTTCGTTTAGAACATTGAGAGGCAGAACAGCGAGTAACCTTAAATTGTGAGCTAAACACTTAAGAGATTAAAACATCTTTTGGTTACCTAACTCGTGGCTTCAGTGTTTCAGGAAAACCAGATGGCTAGGAGTGAGAGAGATTTGACGGAAGTTGGTTTGACTAATGAACAACTAACATACTTGAATGAACATTTTATTCAGGTTATTAACGCAGGTCTAGAAGGTATCCACAAGAGACTGGACCGAGTCCAGGAGGATCAACAGGGCCGGCATGGTCATGCTCCAAGGAGTAACAGGACCAGAGGAAGAACCCAACATTCGGATGAGGAAGATGAAGAGTAGGAACGAGTTGAGACTCACTCCATTCAACCTAGTAGAGGCCAGAGAGTGAGAGAAGAGAAAAATCCATTTGCCAGAAGAGTGAGCGATGACGGTCTTGGAGGAATAAGACTGGAGATCCTGTCTTTTCTAGGCAAGAATGATCCAGACGCTTACTTGGAATTAGAAAGGAATGTAGAACTTACCTTTGACTGCCAAAATTTTTCCGAGATCAAAAAGGTAAGGTTGGCCGCCTCTAAATTTGGGGGCTATGCGATCAACTGGCATGTTCATGTAGTAGCTTTACGAAGAAGGGCTGCCAAACCATCCCTTTCTATTTGGGATGAACTAACCTCGCTGATGAAAAAACGTTTTGTTCCTAGTCACTACCACAGGGAACTTCATCAGAAGTTGAGGCGACTGACCCAAGGAACCAGGAGTGTTGAGGACTACTTCCAGGATATGGAAACTCTTATGTTGAAGGCCGACATCGAGGAAGAAGATGAGGCGACCATGGCCAGGTTTCTATCTGACATCAACCGAGAGATCATGGACCGGATGGAGCTACAGGAATTCGAGAGAATCGAGGAAATGCTCCATAAGACTATTCTTATTCAGCAGCAGACCAAGAGGTGGGTTTCAACAAGCCGACCTATCCTCCCAGAGCTAGCTATCAGGCCACGACATCCACGAGACCTGTCTCGCAAGAAAAGGGTACAGTACCAAGTCAAAATCCAGTTTCTATGTTTAAAACTAACCCATCTTCTCGGTTTGACAAAGGCAAAATCGTGGACTCCACGAGTATGGCTAGATATATACGATGTTTTAAATGCCAGGGACTGGGGCATTACGCAAACAAGTGTCCAAACCAGAGGGTGATGATTCTACTTGAGAATGGAGAGGTCGAGTCAGAAGAAGAGAAAGAAGACACTGGACCAATTTTTGATGAAGAAGAGGAGCCAGTCAATATTCCGGCTCAGGAGCAGCTACTGGTTACCAGACGCACCCTTAGCATGCAAACACTACCTGAAGAGCTAGAGCAAAGGGAAAATATTTTTCATTCACTATGTGTCGTGCAAGGCAAGGTATGTTCTCTGATTATAGACAGAGGGAGTTGCACTAATGTAGCTAGCGTTTCACTTGTCAGGAAACTCGGACTACCCACGCGACCACACCCTCGACCATTTAAGTTGGAATGGTTGAATGAGGATGGGGAACTACAGGTCAAGGAGCAAGTTACCATCCCACTGACCATTGGAAGATACACGGACGAGGTGGAATGCAATGTACTGCCGATGGACGCAAGTCACATACTACTCGGATGACCGTGGCAGTTTGATAAGAAGGCCGTACATGATGGTTTTGCCAACCGGCATTCTTTTGACCATGACGGTAAGAAAATCACGCTGGTTTCCATCACCCCTTCTGAGGTACACCAGGACCAACTTCAGCTTTGGGCCAGCCGGGAGCTAGACAAGAAAGGTAAGGCCCCGGTTAGAGAAGCCAGCCTTCTGATCAAATAAAACCAGGCCAGAAAGTCTAAGCCTTCTCAAACTCAGTATATTATACTTGCTTATCAAGACAAGTTAACGGTTACTGACCTATCCCCTGAAATCTCGAGTGAGCTTAAGGCTTTGTTGGACAGGTTTAGGGACGTGTTTCCGGAAGAGAACCCCAGTGGACTACCTCCCATACGCGGGATCGAGCATCAAATCGATCTAGTCCCAGGAGCGTCACTACCTAACCGACCAGCCTTCAGGACTAACCCCGTGGAAACCAAGGAACTGCAAAGGCAACTGGAGGAGCTCATGGACAAAGGCTTTATCCGGGAGAGCTTGAGCCCGTGTGCCGTGTCAGTTCTATTGGTACCCAAGAAAGATGGCTCTTGGAGAATGTGCGTGGATTGCAGAGCCATCAATAACATCACAGTTAAGTACCGCCATTCCATCCCTAGGCTAGACGATATGCTAGACGAACTGTATGGATATATGATTTTCTCTAAGATAGATCTTAGGAGTGGTTACCATCAGATTATGATAAAAGAAGGGGATGAGTGGAAAACCACATTCAAAACCAAGCAAGGGATATATGAATGGTTGGTCATGCCTTTCGGTCTGACCAATGCACCAAGTATCTTCATGCGGTTGATGAACCATGTTCTTAGGTCGTTCATAGGAGAGTTTGTAGTGGTCTATATCGATGATATCCTGGTATACAGCCGTAGCCTGACAGACCATGTACAACATTTAGGCAAGGTCCTAGAAGTTCTAAGGAAAGAACGTCTGTTTGCTAATGCAGCCAAGTGTACTTTTGGAATGGATAACCTAGTCTTCTAAGGCTTTGTTGTAGGAGCAGATGGCATCCGCGTGGATGAAGAAAAGGTCAAGGCTATCCGAGCCTGGCCAAGTGCCAAGACCGTGGGAGAGGTTAGAAGCTTCCATGGCCTAGCTGGGTTCTATAGAAGGTTTGTACAGGAATTCAGTACAATCGCAGCTCCCCTGACCGAGGTGATCAAGAAGGACGTTGGGGTCCTGCACAGGAAGAAGCTTTCCAAACCTTAAAAGGGAAGTTGACTAACACCCCTTTGCTTGTTCTACCCAATTTTCTTAAGACATTTGAAATAGAATGCGATGCCTCTGGTATTGGGATCGGTGCTGTTCTTATGCAGGAAGGAAAGCCGGTCGCTTAATTCAGTGAAAAGCTAGGAGGAGGTACTCTCAACTATGCTACTTACGACAAAGAACTCTATGCGGTTGTGAGGGCTCTTCAGACTTGGCAGCATTACCTCTGGCCGAAGGAGTTCATCATCCATACCGACCACGAGTCATTGAAGCATCTCAAGGGCCAGCAGAAGCTTAGCAAGTGGGATGCACGATGGGTGGAGTTTATAGAGACATTCTCGTATTTCATCAAGTATAAACAAGGTAAAGAGAATGTAGTGGCTGATGCCTTGTCCCGTAGGTATAACCTACTCTCTACACTTGGAACCAAACTTTTGGGATTTGAGTTCATTAAGAGCTTGTACGAAACTGACTTGGACTTTAAGATTCCCTATTTGGCTAGTGCTAGACATGCAGTCGGTAAGTACCATCGGATGGAAGGATACCTGTTTTATGACAATCGACTCTGTGTACCTAACTTCTCTTTGAGGGAGTTGTTCTGCAGGGAAGCCCATGGAGGAGGTCTAATGGGGCACTTCGGACCAGTCAAGACACTAAAGGTCCTCCAAGATCACTTCTATTGGCCGGGCCTACGAAAGGATGTGGACCGCATCTGCAGCCGGTGTGTTACCTGCAAGGAAGCTAAGTCCAAAAACTCCAGACAAGGTCTGATTCTCATTTACCCATTTCTACTCACCCCTGGACCGATTTGTCTATGAACTTTGTTTTAGGACTGCCTAAATCTAGAACTGGTAGGGACTCTATCTTTGTAGTAGTAGATCGGTTCTCTAAAATGGCACACTTTATTCCATGCTTGAAATCAAATGATGCCTCGCATGTAGCCGAACTGTTCTTTAGGGAGATAGTTAGTTTGCATGGAATGCCTAGGAATCTTGTGTCTGACCGTGATGCCAAATTTCTTAGTTACTTCTGGAAAAATTTGTGGACCAAGCTAGGTACTAGGCTCTTGTTTTCAACTACCTGCCATCCGCAGACTGATGGACATACTGAGGTAGTAAATAGGACCCTCTCGGCTTTGCTTAGAACTTTGGTTAGCAAGAACTTAGGAACTTGGGAAGAACATTTGTCTCATGTGGAATTCGCCTATAATTATTCGGTACATTCTGCAACCAAGTTCTCTCCTTTTCAAATTGTCTATGGTCTTAACCCTTTGTCTCCTTTGGATCATTTACCTTTGCCTATTAATGATCGTGGAAGTGTTGATGGTAGAAAGAAATCTGAGGCAGTCAAGAAGATTCATGAGCAGGTTAAAGCAAACATCGAGGCAAAAACGAGGCAGTACGAAAAGTATGCTAACAAAGGGAGGAACAAGGTGGTTTTTCAGCCAGGAGATCAAGTGTGGATACAACTGAGGAAGGAACGGTTTCCAAGCTCATGCCAAGAAAGGATGGACCATTTACTGTTCCCAAGCGCTTGCATGACAACGCCTATCAGATAGACCTCCGAGGTAAGTACGATGTGTCCACAAGTTTTAATGTCTCTGACCTGTCTCCTTTTGTGGCAGATGATCCGGATTCGTGGACAAATCCTTTTCAAGAGGAGGGGAATGATGGGAATGAGGACACGGACTACACCTCCGGACGGGCCACTGGAGCAATGGGACCACGGATGGAGGTTGGCCAGGGTAGTACGGGAGCCATCGACCGTGGTACGGGAGCCATCGACCGTGGTACGGGAGTCATCGACCGTGGGACGGGAACCAACGACTGTGTCGTCTACCGTATCGATCCGATGCGACCCGGGAGCGAACTGAGGAAGGATCATCGACCGAACGACCGAATTCTTCGTCCTAGAATTCAGAACTCACATCCAAGTGACCAAGAAAATGAGAACGATCAAGACAGAATGGCCTTGGTACGAGGGAAAATAGAAGACGGACGAGAGACCCTCTTTCTCGGACGAGAAGTGCAGTCAGACCAAGAGACGGGCGTACTACGAGGACCATTCACCAAGACCAAGCTTAAGGAACTTCAGACTCAAGTCCAAGCCATGGTTCAAGGGCCTGGGCTTAGGCTGAAACAGACAGAAGACCCCCACGGACAGGGCTGGTTGACCGTGATCCATGCTGACGCGACCGAGTAGCTTAAGGATCACATTTGGGGTAGTTTAAGGGTTAACTTGGACTAGTCAACTGCTTAACTGTTTGCGAGTTTTCTATGCCTATTTTTCTGTATTTTCTATTTATTGTCTTTGACTAGAAAACTGATGCGATCATGGATGGCACCAAGGATGGAGAGCTTGAACCAGAACCAGAAGCTGAGCTTAAGGCCGTGGAAGAGCATGGACCAGAAGGTGGGGAGCTTCAAGTTGAGGACGCTTTGCGAGTACCGGCCGGAGCAATGACCAGGGCGCAGACCAAACAGCTGTCTCAAACGCTAAGTTCTTTACTTAGTTCTGCCAATGTTCAGTTCAACCTTAAGGAAGCTCTGCATGTTAGGCTCTTAATTAGGACTTAAATGACTTGTAATTCTCTATATAAAGAGACCTCAAGATAATGAATAATAATAAGTTTTGTTTTCAGTAAAAATCAGAGAAGTTTCTCTCTTGCAAGATGTGATGTCTTGTAATTTTTGGAACTCCATGTTCATGGTGTGTCATATCTATGTTCATGGTTGGTTTAGACTTATCATAGATCATTTCACAGATCTTTGTGGCGTCTCTCGATCCATCTCTCTATCCATTCCTTGTTGGTGCGTCATATCCAGCAAGCTGTCGATCCCCTCTGGTGCGTAATATCCGGAGAATCGATCCACCGGTTAATCAGAAGTCTTCCGCAGCTTCTGTGTTACCATTCAATCCCCATCTCCTTGTTCTTCGTGGCTTCACAGTCTGTTGAACGAAGGCTTATCCCTTTTACCAACTTCAGAGTGCATCATCCTTGGGAGGTTTTCATCATTGTCCCTACACACCACAACAAAACAGTGTGGCTGAGAGGAAGAACAGACACTTGATGGAGGTGGCCAGATCGATGATGTTCCATACTAGTGTTCCAAAGAGGTTTTGGGGAGATGCGGTCATGGCCACATGCTATCTTATCAACCGGACCCCTACACGAGTTTTGGGTGACCGGTCACCCTTTGAGGTACTACACAGCACCAACCCTTCCATTGATCATTTGAAAGTCTTTGGGTGTGTGTGTTTTGTTTTGGTTCCAGGTGAACTTAGGACTAAACTTGATGCTACAAGTCGGCGGTGTATGTTCATTGGTTATTCACCAACTCAGAAGGGTTACAAGTGTTTTGATCCAAGCACCAACCGCATGCATGTCTCAAGCTCTGTTCATTTCCTAGAAGACACGGCCTTTCATTCTACCAAAGATTGGAGCGAATTCAAGGACCTGACTCAGTCACCTTCAGGAATTGCTTCTAGCCTACGGTTTCTTTTGGAACATCTTGGCAACACTCCCGGAAATGGAACTCAACCTGCCCCGGTTGTCCAAGGAATGGTGGCTCCTGAATCGTCTGAGCCGGCTCCAATCCCTGTACCTAATGAGGCCGGTCATGGAAACACCACCGTGGAGGAGTCAGCAGAGTCGGTCCTTGCTCCATCCGAGGACTCTGATGATGAGGCTAACAATGCTCCAGCTGAATAACTGGCAGTTCCTCTGCGTCGAAGTACAAGGATCAGAAGAGACCCTTCTAACTGGATCAACACTCGTGTCTACTACAACAGTCAGGCCGTTGCTCATCCAGAAATTGAAGTCGTGTGCTCTCTTGCCCTTTTGCCATCTGAGCACCTTGCATTCCTGATATGATCATGGACAAAGAGGAACAGTTTGAACCTGAGGAGCATAATCAAGGTGAGCTTGAACGTGAGGAGCAAGGACAAAGCAAGCTTGAACCTGAGGAGCATAATGAAGATCAGCTTGAACCTGAGGAGCAAGGACAAAGCAAGCTTGTAGCTGAGGAGGATCTTAAGGTGCCAAGAGGACAAATGACGTGGTCAAGGACTAAGGCATTCCACAAAGCATTGGAGACTTTACTTAATCAAATCAAGACTAATGAAGATCCGGCCAAGTTCAGCTTGATGATGTGCATCCAAGCTAGATAGCTCATGAGCCGTTAAAGCATTGTGTGCTCTTTTTCCCTTGTCAAGCTTTTGTCCCATTGGGTTTTACTTGACAAGGTTTTTAATGAGGCCATTGCTTTGCCCACCCTATGCTCATGATGCTATCTGTGGTACTTAGGCATATGTTATTAAGTTTAAGACATTTTCCGGCTTGTTTCATTTTATTTGCTAGGGTTGGCTTGGTGCGTGTACCATAGCCTGCCTATAAATACTTGTGTGCCACAGACTTGTTTTCTCATCTATCTTTTTATTCTAAAACCTTCTAAGTTAGATCATCTTCTCTGGTGCGTAATATCTGATGCGAGGCTGGCCAGGTTCGGACAGAATCGCAGTCCCAAGATGAACACTCCGAGTTGGGCAGGATAATCCTAAGCTTCTTTGGCTCGTGAAGATCCAACAATGGGCATATTAAAGCCAAGGCCTGATACTTTCTTAAACGTTCCGAAAGGAGATAGGCGGTGGAACCTTGGAATGAGTTAGACAGGTAGCTCCAACAAGAGGTGTATTAAACCTAATGCCTGATACTATCTAGGCCGCCTAAGACAATCTTTGGTAAGATAGAATGGTCACACAAGTGTTGTGGATACACTTGATACACCGAAGGTTCTTGGATATTACACACCATGAAGATCGAATAGTTCCAGAGGAACAAAGAGAATCACTCTCTCACAAAACACAAGGTTTCAACTCAAAACATGTCTTTTTTCATTAACCACGAAATTGTGTTTAAATAGCATACAAAGGTATTAAAAACTAGGTAGAATGTGTTAAAAACAAGGCAACTCGAAACTAGAACCTAGTTAATGCCTTAGACTAGTTTTTAATGAAGTTTGAATGACTTTTCAACTTTAAATGACTCTTGATCTGATTAAATTCGCCTGGCCTTTGTAGAATTGAGAAGTAGGCTTCTGAAATGGGCTTTGACAAGTATTCAGCAGGTCTGGTCGAATGTTGATCAAATCCAAAGTAGTTTCGATTTCCATTGTTGAGAAGTTGAAGAGTTTGTAGGAAGGCTTTAGGAAGGGCTTCCTGAAAATGGATTTAAGAAGGGGTTCCTAAAATCTGAATGCACATTATGCTTACCTTGGTTGTCATGGTCCGGTTTCAAGACTTGAAATTGGCCCATCTTCAGGTAGACTGATTGCTTGGGTCGATCTGGTGCAATCTTAAACTTTCTGATCCTCTTAGATTGTGGTATGGTCTGTGGTTGATCTGAGAAGTGCATTGCATCATGAAATCCAAATGTAGTCTCATGAAGTTGTTCGGGTGGCCGAACTAGCTTACTATGGCCGAGAAGGGTAGATCCTCGACCACCTCTTGATCCAACACGCCCCATGTGTGTTTTGGCTTGGCCAACTGGTTGATGACACACACTTAGTCGAAGGAAATGTCCTATGCTGCCTGAGAAGAAGTCGGGATCACATGGTTGCATGAATGGCTCTATAAGTGGATGAGGAGAAGGTGAAAGCTATTAAAGAGTGGGCTAGTCCTAAAAACGTGGGAGAAGTGAGGAGCTTCCATGGGCTAGCTGGGTTTTACAGACGTTTTGTGCAAAACTTTAGCACCATAGCTGCACCCTTAACTGAAGTAATCAAGAAAGATGTGGGATTCAAGTGGGGTGTGGCTCAAGAAGAAGCTTTCCAACTCCTTAAAGAGAAGCTTACTCATTCTCCTGTTCTTGCTATACCTGATTTCTTAAAAATATTTGAGATAGAGTGTGATGCATCAGGTATAGGGGTGGGAGCAGTGCTTATGCAAGAGAAGAGACCCATTGCCTACTTCAGCGAGAAGCTTGGAGGAGCTACCCTCAATTATCCAACTTATGATAAGGAATTATATGCTCTTGTCTGTGCTTTGCAAACATGGCAACACTACCTATGGCCAAAGGAATTTGTCATTCATACGGATCATGAATCATTGAAACACATCAAGGGACAAGATAAGCTCAACAAGAGACATGCGAGATGGATTGAGTTTATATAAACATTTCCTTACGTGATCAAATATAAGCAAGGTAAAGACAATGTGGTTGCTGATGCATTGTCCAGAAGGTATACTCTCCTATCGACTCTAGAAGTTAAACTACTAGGCTTTGATCACCTTAAGGAGCTGTATCCATTAGATGATGACTTTTCAGAAACTTATGTTGCCTGTTCTAAAGCACCTTCGGGTAAATTCTTTAAGCAAGATGGGTTTCTCTTCTTTGAGAACCGTCTTTGTGTACCCAATTGTTCTTTGAGAGACTTGTTTGTTAGAGAAGCACATGGTGGAGGCTTAATGGGGCATTTTGGCATTGCCAAAACTCTGGAGATTGTCAAGGACCACTTCTATTGGCCTCGTATGAAAAGAGATGTGGAACGTGTGTGTGGGAGGTGTCCAACTTGTACGCAAGCTAAGTCTAAGGTGCAAACACACGGTTTGTATACTCCTTTGCCCATTCCTTTTCATCCTTGGCATGATATTTCAATGGACTTTGTCATGGGTTTGCCTCGCACTAAGACTGGTAGAGATTCTATTTTTGTGGTTGTAGACAGATTCTCTAAAATGGCTCACTTCATTGCTTGCCATAAGACTGATGATGCATTGTATATAGCCAACTTGTTCTTTAAGGAAATAGTGTGAATTCATGGCATGCCTAGGTCCATTGTGTATGATAGAGATACTAAGTTCTTAAGCTATTTTTGGAAGACTTTGTGGTCTAAGTTAGGAACTTAGCTTATGTTTTCCACCACATGTCATCCACAAACTGATGGGCAGACCGAAGTAGTTAATAGAACTCTAGGTACTCTCTTGCGTGCTTTGATTAAGAAGAACTTGAAGTCGTGGGAAGAATGTTTGCCACATGTAGAGTTTGCATATAATCATGCTGTTCATTCTGCTTCGAAGTATTCTCCTTTTCAAATTGTTTATGGGTTCAATCCCATCTCTCCTTTGGATTTGATGCCTTTGCCTGTGAGTGAAAGGGTTAGTATGGATGGGAAAAAGAAAGCAGACTTGGTCCAGCGGATTCACCTAGACGCAAGAAAGAATTTGGAGGAGAAGACTAAGCTTTATGCTAAACATGCAAACAAAGGAAGGCATGAGCAGGTCTTTGAGGTTGGGGATCAAGTGTGGGTTCACCTTAGAAAGGAAAGGTTTCCGGCTGAAAGAAAATCGAAGCTGATGCCAAGAGTGGACGGAACATTTCGGATCACCAAAAAGATCAACAATAATGCTTATCAATTAGACCTCCAAGATAAGTATAACATTAGTTCTAGTTTTAATGTTACTGACCTTGTGCCTTTTGTTTCAGAGAGCTTGGATTTGAGGTCAAATCCTTTTCAAGATGGAGGGGATGATATGATCATGGACAAAGAGGAACAGTTTGAACCTGAGGAGCATAATCAAGGTGAGCTTGAACGTGAGGAGCAAGGACAAAGCAAGCTTGAACCTGAGGAGCATAATGAAGATCAGCTTGAACCTGAGGAGCAAGGACAAAGCAAGCTTGTAGCTGAGGAGGATCTTAAGGTGCCAAGAGGACAAATGACGCGGTCAAGGACTAAGGCATTCCACAAAGCATTGGAGACTTTACTTAATCAAATCAAGACTAATGAAGATCCGGCCAAGTTCAGCTTGATGATGTGCATCCAAGCTAGATAGCTCATGAGCCGTTAAAGCATTGTGTGCTCTTTTTCCCTTGTCAAGCTTTTGTCCCATTGGGTTTTACTTGACAAGGTTTTTAATGAGGCCATTGCTTTGCCCACCCTATGCTCATGATGCTATCTGTGGTACTTAGGCATATGTTATTAAGTTTAAGACATTTTCCGGCTTGTTTCATTTTATTTGCTAGGGTTGGCTTAGTGCGTGTACCATAGCCTGCCTATAAATACTTGTGTGCCACAGACTTGTTTTCTCATCTATCTTTTTGTTCTAAAACCTTCTGAGTTAGATCATCTTCTCTGGTGCGTAATATCCAGGGAAAACCCTTGTTGGATTCTTCGTGTGTCATATCGGTGAATCCTTCAAGCCTCTCAACCAAGTTCGTCATTCCTTGTTTGAGAGCCATCTCTACCTTCTATCCATCACATTTTCCCTTTCCAGTGGACGAAACTTCACCTGACCCATCAGCTACCCGACCATCCGTTCTGTCCCTCGAACCAAACCCCTCAGACCAACCGGCCGGCCGACCATCCGATCCATTTCCCTTGTCTCGCCTGTGTTTGTCAAAGTTGAATCCTAGGGAGATCGTGTCAATTCCTCACCAAGATCGAAGCTGAAGTCCTTCCATCCACATATGAGGAGGCCATGGCCGACCCACACTGGAGGGATGCAATTGTAGCCGAGGTAGGTGCTATGGAGAAGAATCATACTTGGGATGCTCCGGTCCTTCCTAAGGGCAAGAAGGCGGTCACGTCCAGATGGGTCTTTACCATCAAGTACAAGACAAACGGAGACATTGACCGCTACAAGGCAAGGCTGGTGGCTCGAGGCTTCACACAGACCTATGAGAATGACTACAAGGACACCTTTGCGCCGGTCGCCAAACTACCCACGGTAAGGGTTGTTTTAGCTTTAGCTGCTAACCTATCTTGGGAGCTGTGGCAGATGGACGTCAAGAACGCCTTCTTGCAAGGTGATCTTGAGGAGGAAGTGTACATGCGACCACCTCCGGGCCTGGAGGATACCATTAATCCAGGACAAATTCTGCGATTGAGGAAGGCCATCTACGGCCTTAAACAATCACCAAGGGTGTGGTACCACAAGCTCAGCCGCACATTGTGGGATCAAGGGTTCAGGCGCTCCGAAGCTGATCACAGCCTGTTCACTCATAAATCCCCTCACGGTATAGTGGTTGTTGTCGTGTATGTAGATGACTTGATCATCTCTGGCGACAACAAGGAAGGTATCCTCGCACTCAAAACCTCTCTTCAAGCTTCATTAGACATTAAGGACCTTGGTGAGCTCAAGTATTTCTTGGGTATAGAAGTGATATGAACTCCCTTGATCACTCCAACGAAAGGCTGATGATCGTGTGAGACTGGATGGTGTCTATGCAATGAGATGAATGAAGAATGAGGATCCCATGGGGGATCTATGGCGTGATGATGGGGTTAGGGTTATTGATCAGGGGATTTATGGATAGTATTCAGATGATCAGATGATTAGGAATGATAGCAGAGTTTAAGAATCACTTGGTGTATAGAAACTCGGATTACAAGAACGAATTCAAGGAATCAAAGGTGAGAGAAGAAGGGCAATCTATTGCTTTTCATTTATGTTCTTCGCTGCCTTATCATGGAAGGCTGATTACAGTTTAAATACAACTCTCAGGCAACCCTAAAACTCAACAACATGCTGTTTTAAAACAATCAGTAAACAGCATGGTGTTTTTAAAAAGTTAAAACAACAAGGTGTTCTAAAAACAAACAAAAGAAACAACAAGGTGTCCCAACCCTCAGGTTCCTAATTGGTGCACCTTTAAAATCACTAAGTACAAAGCCATAGTGACTTGTACATTATTACCCAAAGGTAATGACTCCTAAGCAACTCAACGTAGTGTCTCATCTGCCTCATTAAAAACTATGTTGAGAAAACCCAGTGGGAAAAAACTCATCATGGGAAAAAGAGTACAGACTCATCACCTTAAGTTACTTAGTTATCATTACTGGGTGGAGTCTTCTGGCTGAAGATGTTGAACACTTGAATAGCAGGTAAGGTAAGTAATCCTTCTGCTAGAAGTGAATGAGCTTCCTTAGCCAGTTCCTTAGCTCTGGATCGAGTGACCCTTCCTACTATCTCTGGCTCTTCCTTTGGCTCCTTAGATGTTGTGCTATCCATGATTACATCATCCTCTCCCTCTTGAAAAGGATTTGTCCTCAAATCTGTATCTGCAACATAAGGGAGCAAGTCAGAAACATTGAATGTTGTAGAGATATTATACTTACCTTGGAGATCAATCTGGTAGGCATTATTGTTGATTCTCTTGACAACTTCAAATGGTCCGTCCATTCGTGGCATAAGCTTGCTTTTCCTCTCCTCTGGAAACCTGTCTTTCCTCAAATGAATCCACACCAAGTCTCCTTCTTCGAAAATCAACTCCTTTCTGCCCTTGTTTGCGTGCTTCTCATACTGTTTAGTCTTCTTCTCTATGTTCTCCTTGGCCTTAGCATGTATCTTCCGCACCTGTTCAGCTTTTTCCTTTCCATCTAAACTGCTTTTCACACTTAAAGGCAAAGGGATCAAGTCTAGAGGTGATTGTGGATTAAAGCCATATACAATTTCAAAAGGGGAAAAGAGAGATGCAGAGTGCTTAGCATGGTTGTAAGCAAACTCCACGTGAGGTAGACACTCTTCCCATGACTTGATGTTGCTTTTAACCAAAGTCCTGAGGAGTGTAGACAAGGTCCTGTTCACCACCTCTGTTTGTCCATCAGTTTGGGGGTGACATGTAGTGGAGAATGCAAGCTTTGTTCCTAGTTTAGCCCATAAGGTTCTCCAAAACTGTCCTAGGAATTTAGTGTCCCTGTCTGAAACTATCTCTTGAGGCATTGCATGCAGTCTTACTACTTCCCTGAAAAACAAGTTAGCTACACAGACAGCATCATCTGTCTTGTGACTGGCAATGAAGTGTGCCATCTTGCTGAACCTGTCAACAACTACAAAGATAGAATCTCTACCATTCCTAGTTCGGGGTAAGCCAAGCACAAAATCCATAGAGATATGAGTCCAAGGTTGAGAAGGAATAGGAAGAGGGGTGTACAAACCGTGAGGTTGCACCTTACTCTTTGCCATTTTACAGACAGCACATCTTGAACAAACCCTCTCAACGTCAGTCTTCATGTTAGGCCAATAGAAGTGGTCTTGCAATCCAAGTAAAGTCTTTGCAACTCCAAAGTGTCCAGCTAGTCCACCTCCATGAGCTTCTCTTACTAACAGTTCTCTGATTGAACCCCGTGGTATACATAGGCGGTTGTTATAGAACAGATATCCTTCCTGTCTATGATACTTTTCAAAAGCAAACTTATGGCACTTGCCATAGCTCTCAGCAAAATCAATGTCAGTTTCATAGAGATCTATTATATGATCTAACCCATCTAACTTTGAAGTTAAGGTAGATACAAGTGTGTACCTTCTGGATAATGCATCTGTAACTACATTATCCTTACCTTTCTTGTATCTAATAATGTATGGGAAGGTCTCTATAAACTCCATCCATCTGGCATGTCTTTTATTGAGCTTCTGTTGTCCCTTAAGGTGCTTTAAAGACTCATGATCTGTGTGAATGACAAATTCCTTGGGCCACAAGTAGTGCTGCCACATTTGGAGAGCTCTAACCAAAGCATATAGTTCTTTGTCATAGGTTGGGTAGTTGGCTGTGGCTCCTCCTAACTTCTCACTAAAGTATGCCACTGGTTTCCTATCCTGCATCAACACAGCACCAATACCAACTCCTGAAGCATCACATTCAATTTCAAATGTTTTAAGAAAATCAGGAAGAACTAAAAGGGGAGCATTGATAAGCTTCTCTTTAAGGGCTATAAAAGCCTGTTCTTGTGCATCCTCCCATCTGAACCCGACTTCTTTCTTGATAACTTCAGTTAATGGTGCAGCCAGAGTGCTAAAGTTTGGCACAAATCTTCTGTAGAGCCCTGCTAACCCATGAAAGCTCCGAACTTCTCCAATACTCTTAGGTGTAGGCCATTCTTTGATGGCTTTAACCTTCTCTTCATCAACCTTAACTCCTTCTGCACTAACAACAAAACCTAGAAATACAACCTCAGTAGTACAGAATGAACATTTAGAGAAGTTAGCAAAGAGAGATTGAGAACGAAGAACCTCCAGAACTTGTCGGATGTGTCCTAGATGTTATCTCAGACCTTTGTTGTAGATGAGGATGTCATCAAAGTAGACTACCACAAAGACTTCAATGAATGGTCTCAAGGCATGATTCATGAGGCGCATGAAGGTACTGGGAGCATTGGTGAGACCAAATGGCATGACTAGCCACTCATACAAGCCTTGCTTGGTTTTGAAAGCAGTCTTCCACTCATCCCCTTCCTTCATTCTGATCTGGTGGTAACCACTCTTCAAATCGATTTTAGAAAAGATTGTGGAGCCACATAACTCATCTAGCATGTCATCATGCCTTGGAATAGGATGTCTGTACTTCACTGTGATATTGTTGATAGCTCTGCAGTCTACACACATCCTCCATGATCCATCTTTCTTAGGAACCAATAGAACTGGTACTGCACAGGGGCTGAGACTCTCTCTGATGTGGCCTTTATTCATCAACTCTTCCACTTGCTTCTGAAGTTCCTTGGTCTCCACAGAGTTGGTTCTGTAAGCTGGTCTGTTTGGTAGCACTGACCCTGGTACTAGATCAATTTGATGCTCAATCCCACGAATTGGGGGTAAGCCTGGAGGTATCTCTTCTGGAAAGACATCCTTGTACTCCTCAATGATCTCTATCATCTCTTGTGGCAGTTCCTTTAAGGGTTTGGTGCTAGCAAGAGTCTCCTTGTAGACAAACATGAATGTTGTCATATCTGGATCAAAGAGTTTGTTGAACTCACTGTGATTGATGTACAAGCTATTTGAGACCCTTTCCTTATCCTTTCGGTTCATGTGGAGCTGGTCTTTGTAGATTTCTCTGGGTGATAAGGGTAGGAGAGTGACCTTGCGCCCTTTAAACTCAAAGGATTGCTTGTTGGTGTAGCCATCATGAAGAACTCTTCTGTCAAACTGCCATGGCCGGCCCAACAACAAGTGACTAGACTTCATTGGGATCACATCACAGAGTAGCTCATCCTCATATTTGCCAATGGCTAGCTTGACAAGTACTTGCTGGGAGACAGTTAAGGCCCCTTTGTTGTCTAACCATTGAAGCTGATAAGGCCTTGGGTGTGAAGTGGTTTTGAGGTTGAGTTTCTTCACCATCTCTTCACTTGCTGCATTGGTGCAGCTACCTCCATCTACAATCAGTGTGCAAACCTTATCCTGGACCACACATCTGGTGTGGAAGAGATTCTCACGCTGCCCTCTGTCATCTGGATGGATCTGAACACTCAAGGTTCTGTGTGCCACTAACATTTCTCCAACTGCTGCTGGTTCTTCTTCTTCTTCTGTACCAACATCGGTTTCACTCTCTGAGCTATCTTGAGGTACTATCTCTCCTCCTTCTTGTAGCAGGAACATCTTCTTGTTGGGACAGTCTCTGGAGTAATGCCCCATGCCTTGGCATTTAAAACATATGATGTTGCTAGTAGAAACCCCATCCCTTGGTTTAAACTCGATCTTGACCTCTTCCTTGACTGTAGTTGAAGATGGTTTGTGATCCTTGGTGTAAGCTGGTTTACTGAGCTCCTTAGGCTTTGGGATGTTAGAGGAGAAGTTTGATCTGCCAATTCTCTCCTCTTGATCTGTGATTCAATCAATTCGGCCTTATGCACCATCTCTTGTACATCTTCATAGTTTTGTAACTCAACTTTGTCCTGAATCTCTCTATTAAGTCTCCCAAGGAACCTGGACATCACCATGTCTTCACCTTCTCTCAGATCAGCTCTGATCAGTAAGGTCTCCAACTCTTGGTAATAGTCTCGAACTGACTTAGTCTGATACGAGGATCAACTCGCTCCCACGGATTACACTCTGAAGTTGGCCTGGATAGACTTCGAACTCAATTGAGCTACTAGCTCTCAAGAACAAAGGAATGGATCGTTAGGTCGCACAAGGGATGCGGAAGACCCTTGATATTCCAAACCTCAGCAGTCCTAAGATATGACTCACTTAGACGACCGAAGAGGGGTTGTTGTTTGGATATGACTCACCAAGCAACAGGGGTTTGTTCACAAGGAACAACAGAGATTCACTCTCCAAGACAATCGCAATGATCAAACTTAACTTCTTATTCATTAAGGTTTTCCGAAATACATATATAGTGTTTGTGTTTCAGAAAACAAGACAAGACAACACGGAAATCATTACATTAATGAAGTAAAGACTTGACTGAATTGATTCCATGTTGACTGACTCTACAGTTGATGTGAATACGCACGCGGTCTCTTAATGCTATCCGAATCGCCCATTTAGGAAGGTAAACCTAAATCTTCATGAAACCTTACTAAAAAGTCGATTTTAGGATGGGGTTCCCGAATCCTCTTTGAACCTTACTAAAGTCGCGTGTTGCACATCTTCCTCCTTAAGGTTGAACTGAACATTGGCAGAACTAAGTAAAGAACTTAGTGTTTGAGACAGCTGCTTGGTCCGCGCCCTGGTCATTGCTCCGGCCGGTACTTGCAAAGCGTCCTCATCTACAAGCTCCACAACTTCTGGTCCATGCTCCTCCACAGCCTTAAGCTCCATCCTTGGTGCCATCCATGATCGTATCATCCCCTCCCGGTTGAAAAGGATTTGACCTCAAATCTTGATCATCTGCCACGAAAGGAATTAATTCAGAAACATTAAAGCTTGAACTAACTTGATACTTACCTTGCAAATCAACTTGATAGGCATTGTTGTTGATCCGCTTGACTATCTTGAATGGTCCATCAACCCTTGGCATAAGTTTGGACTTCCTTTCAGCCGGAAAGCGGTCCTTCCTTAAGTAAACCCAAACTTGATCTCCAACATCAAAGATTAGCTCGCGTCGGCCCTTGTTGGCTTTCTTAGCATACTGCTTAGTCTTCTCCTCAATGTTGATCCTTGCTTTCTCATGGATCTGTTTAACAAGTTTAGCTTTCTTCTCGCCATCTAAACTAGTTCTTTCACTCAAAGGCAAAGAGATTAGATCCAAAGGAGTCAAAGGATTGAAACCATAAACAATCTCAAATGGAGAGTACTTTGTAGCCGAATGAACTGCATGATTGTATGCGAACTCTACATGTGGTAAGCACTCTTCCCAAGTTCTAAGGTTCTTTTTAATGACAACCCTTAGCAAAGTTGACAAAGTCCTATTGACTACTTCAGTTTGTCCATCAGTTTGCGGTTGACAAGTAGTTGAAAACAACAACTTAGTACCTAACTTAGACCAAAGAGTTTTCCAAAAGTAACTCAAGAACTTAGTGTCCCTATCAGAAACAATTGTCCTAGGCATGCCATGCAAACGAATGATCTCTCTAAAGAACAAATCAGCTACGTGCAATGCATCATCAGTCTTATGACATGGAATGAAATGAGCCATTTTAGAAAATCTATCTACAACCACAAAGATAGAATCCTTTCCTGTCCTAGTTCTAGGCAATCCAAGCACAAAATCCATAGATATGTCATTCCACGGATGAGTAGGAATAGGCAAGGGACTACACATACCATTAGGCTGAACTTTGGACTTAGACTGTTTACAAGTAACACACCTGCCACAGATTCTTTCAACATCCCTTTGTAGATGCGGCCAAAAGAAGTGTTCTTGCACTATCTTCAGTGTCTTTTCTATTCCGAAATGCCCCATTAATCCTCCTCCATGGGCTTCCCTTACAAGTAACTCTCTCAAAGAACAGTTAGGAATGCATAAGCGGTTTGCATAAAACAGGTAACCATCATTCCTAAAGAACTTGCCACTTGCGGCTCTAGAACAAGCATGAAATGGTTCTTTGAAGTCTAGATTAGACTCATACAATTCCTTAACTCGCTCAAATCCAAGAAACTTAGCATCTAGAGTAGTGATGAGCACATACCTTCGAGACAAAGCATCAGCCACAACATTTTCTTTACCTTTCTTGTACCGAATGACATAGGGAAAGGTTTCAATGAATTCAATCCATCTGGCATGTCTTTTGTTGAGCTTGTGTTGTCCTTTTAAGTGCTTGAGGGTCTCGTGGTCAGTATGCACTACAAACTCCTTAGGCCAAAGATAGTGTTGCCAAGTTTGCAAAGCCCTCACTAGTGCGTAAAGCTCCTTGTCATACGTTGGGTAATTGAGAGTGGCTCCTCCTAACTTCTCACTGAAGTAAGCAATTGGTTTTCTATCCTGCATTAAGACAGCACCAATTCCAACTCCTGAGGCATCACACTCAATCTCAAAAGTTTTCAGGAAATCAGGCAAAACAAGAAGAGGTGCATTCGTAAGCTTCCCTTTCAATGTCTGGAATGAATCTTCTTGTGCTTGCTCCCATTTGAATCCCACATTCTTCTTGATGACTTCGGTAAGAGGGGCTGCTATTGTGCTGAAGTCCTTCACAAACCTTCTGTAGAATCCCGCAAGGCCATGAAAGCTTCTGACCTCTCCTACGGTTTTCAGACTTGGCCATTCCCTAATAGCTTTAACCTTTTCCTCATCCACTTTAATGCCATCTGCACTCAAAACAAAACCCAAAAACACGAGATTATCTGTCCCAAAAGTGCATTTCTTCAAGTTAGCATATAGCTTTTCCTTCCTAAGCACTCCTAAAACCGATTCTAAATGATCAATGTGCTCACTAAGTGTTTTGTTGTAGACAAGAATGTCATCGAAGTATACTACAACAAAGACTCCTATGAAAGCTCTCAGGACATGATTCATCAATCTCATGAAAGTACTAGGTTCATTGGTTAAACCAAAAGGCATAACTAACCATTCATACAACCCTAGCTTAGTTTTGAAAGCGGTTTTCCATTCATCCCCTTCCTTCATCCTAATTTGATGATATCCACTTTTCAAATCAATCTTAGTAAAGATGCATGATCCATGAAGTTCATCTAGCATATCATCTAATCTAGGGATGGGATGTCTGTACTTAACTGTGATGTTGTTGATTGCTCTACAATCCACACACATACGCCAACTGCCATCTTTCTTGGGCACAAGGAGAACTGGAACTGCGCATGGACTCATGCTTTCTCTGATGTATCCTTTCTCCATGAGCTCATTGATTTGTTTTTGCAGCTCTTTAGTTTCAACAGGATTGGTCCTGTATGCTGGTCTGTTTGGAAGAGAAGCGCCTGGTATGAAATCAATCTGGTGCTCAATGCCTCTGATTGGAGGTAAGCCATTCGGGTTTTCATCCGGAAACACATCCCTAAAACCTTGCAAAAGAGATTTAAACTCACTTGGAAGCTCCAGTGCATTGTTAGAAGAAGACATTAGTGTTTCTTTAAAAACTAGCAAAAACATTGGTTGATTAGAAAACAAAGCTTTCTTGATCTCACTAGTTTTAGCAAAGAAATTGGAATGCCTTACTAATTTTGAATCGCTTTCCTTGGATGATTCGGTTTCTTGATCTCGCTTGGCTTGTTCTCTTCTTTCTTTTAAAAGCTTTTGATCCTGATGTACCTCTTGTGGTGACAGTGGTGCCAGCGTAATCTTCTTCCCTTGGTGATCAAAGGTGTGACGGTTTGTGTACCCATCATGTATGACCCTTTTGTCATATTGCCAAGGCCTTCCTAAAAGAATGTGTCCGGCCTCCATAGGTAGAACGTCGCAAAGGATATCATCCTTGTATCTTCCAATGGTGATTGGAACTATGACTTGGTTGCTTACCTTCATCTCTCCTGCTTCACTAAGCCACTGAAGAGAGTATGGCCGAGGGTGTTTCCTCATACTCAAGCCGAGTTTCTTAACCATTGTCTCGCTAGCCACGTTGGTACAGCTGCCTCCATCCACAATCAGACTACATAGTTTGTCATTGACATAGCATCTAGTGTGAAAGAGGTTCTCTCTCTGCTCATGCTCCTTTGGTTTGAGTTGTGCACTCAAGGTTCTTCTAGTAACCATAAGTTCACCGTGAGCGGGGTAGTCTATTGGCTCTTCCTCAGAATCTGTTTGCGGTTTCTCATCCTCAGATTCTATGTCACCGTTTTCCAGAATAATCATGACTCTCTTGTTGGTGCAATCCTTAGCATAGTGTCCAAGCCCTTGGCATTTGAAGCACCTCATGTCCCTGGCTCGTGCAGTAGGAGCTTCTGCCTTTTCCTTGACACTACTAGAAGATGGATTAGTTTTAAAATCAGAAATAGGTTTGGTTAGAGTTTTACCCTTGTCTTGGTAGCTAAGTTTAGCAACCGGTGTGTAGGTGGACTTAGGTAGACTCTTTCTCTTAACCTGCTGCTCAACCAAGATCGCCTTGTGTAGCATCTCTTCTAGGCACTCGTACTCTTGCATCTCCAACCTGTCTTGGATGTCACGGTTGAGTCCTCCTAGAAATCTTGCCATTGTTGCCTCCGGATCTTCATCAGCATCTGCTTTGATCATTAGCGTCTCCATCTCTTGGAAGTAATCCTCAACGCTCTTAGTTCCTTGAACTAATCTCCTTAGCCTCTGATGCAAGTCTCGGTTGTAGTGGCTGGGCACAAAACGTTTCCTCATGAGAGTGACCATCTCATCCCATGTGGCTACGGATCTTTCACCTGTTCTCCTCCTGTTGGTCACAATTTGATCCCACCAGTTAATAGCATAACCATAGAACTCAGTTGCGGCCAACCTTACCTTTTTAAGTTCGGAATAGTTCTGGCAGTCAAAGACCAGTTCTATTTTCTTATTCCACTCTAGGTAAGCATCTGGATCGTTTTTACCATGGAAGGATGAGATTTTTAACTTCAGGCCACCTAGGTTATCATCTTGTCTTCCCCGGGTCTCTCTAGGCCGTCTTGTCCTTCTTTGGCTGTCACTAGAGGAGTGTTCATAGAACTCTTCATTGGCCCTAGTACGCCTTTGTCTGGTTCGTGACCTTCCAGTTGCTTCCTCTGGTCGTGGTCTAGTTTGGGTGTCCTCTTGGACTCGATCAAGTCGAACGTTGATCTCCTCAAGTTCCGATCTCATCATTCGTTTCATTTCTCCCATCAAGGCCCTCATTTGAATTTGAGACAAGCCAGCGTTCTGATTGTTTTCCCTTTCATCATTGCTTGGATCGGACATCTTTCCTACAAACAAGAACAAATAAGTTAAGGAAATAGACACTCTTCAACGGCCGGTTCTAAACTCTTCAACGGCCCGGTCCTCCTTTGTGAATTTTCCTGCAAGAACTTAGACAAACGAGTTAATCAAAACCCTCTGCCTCACAAGTGTTTATCTCTCACAGTGAAATCTCAAGAGTTCCAATAGAACAAATCTGTCAAACCCAATGAATCTATCCAAACAGCCCGAGTAGATGAAGAGGTAGATAGACAGATTGCAAGATTTTTGGTTCTGGATGATTACCCAACCCTTGAAACCGATTTCTCCTGGTTCCTTAAACACTTTTCTTTTGTGTACTCTCTTTTTTTTTTGAATTTCAGGCGGCTCACCCAGAGAACAGATAGACAGAAAAGAACTTTGTTTTTTTTTTTTTTTTATTAAGAAGAAGATGAAGAGGTGAGAAAGATGGATCGAAATAGATACCAAACTTCAAAGTGGGCTCTGATACCACTTGATACGAGGATCAACTCGCTCCCACGGATTACACTCTGAAGTTGGTCTGGATAGACTTTGAACTCAATTGAGCTACTAGCTCTCAAGAACAAAGAAATGGATCGTTAGGTAGGGATGTCAACTGGGCCGGCTCGACCCGGCCCGGCCCAAAACCCGCAAAGCCCATGTATATTTAAGCCCGGCCCCGCCCGGCCCGATAATTTTTTGGGCTTATATTCTAAAGCCCGGCCCAGCCCTAATAGGGCTTTTCGGGTTTTTTGGACTTTCTCTTAAAAAAAAAACCAAAATCAAATCCAATTTAAATTAAAATAAAAATCTCACCAAATAAATCCACAAAAATTGTAATACCAAATAAATAAAATAAATAAATAAAAATATATTTCTAACTAATAGAAATTTCAGGATCTTTTTCAGTGCTTTCCAAATTCTCAACATCTTCCAAATTATCATCGTCATCAAAAACTACATTTAAAAAAAAATATTAAATTTTCACATATATAAATCATATATATAAAATTCTATAAATATGGTTACCTGGATCAGAGAACGTAAATCCATCCAACCAAGTGCGGGTACAAATCAATGCTTCAATATGTCTTGGTAAAAGACGATTTCTATACTTATTTAAAACATGTGCACCAATACTAAAACTAGATTACGATGCCACTGTAGTTATGGGAATACTTAAAACATCACATGCCATACGAGATAATTCACCATAACATTGTGTCTGAGATTATATCATTATTTTAGGAAATTAAAATCTTAGATAATATAGGTAGTATATTAATTTTATTTGAAATTATAAAATATCGGGCTTTTCGGGCTGACCCTAGCCCGACCGGACTTAAGCCCAAAAAACCATAGCCCAAATGGGTTTAGGCCGGAAAGCCCAATTTTTTTTGGGCTTAGATATATAAACCCAAGCCCGATATTTTAAGGGTCGGGCCGGGCCGGGCTACGGGCTTTGGCCCTAATTGACATCCCTATCGTTAGGTCGCACAAGGGATGCGGAAGGCCCTTGATATTCCAAACCTCAGCAGTCCTAAGATATGACTCACTTAGACGACCGAAGAGGGGTTGTTGTTTGGATATGACTCACCAAGCAACAGGGGTTTGTTCACAAGGAACAACAGAGATTCACTCTCCAAGGCAATCGCAATGATCAAAACTTAACTTCTTATTCATTAAGGTTTTCCGAAATACATATATAGTGTTTGTGTTTCAGAAAACAAGACAAGACAACACGGAAATCATTACATTAATGAAGTAAAGACTTGACTGAATTGATTCCATGTTGACTGACTCTTCAGTTGATGTGAATACACACGCGGTCTCTTAATGCTATCCGAATCGCCCGTTTAGGAAGGTCCACCTAAATCTTCATGAAACCTTACTAAAAAGTCGATTTTAGGAAGGGGTTCCCGAATCCTCTTTGAACATTACTAAAGTCGCGTGTTGCACATCTTCCTCCTTAAGGTTGAACTGAACATTGGCAGAACTAAGTAAAGAACTTAGTGTTTGAGACAGCTGCTTGGTCCGCGCCCTGGTCATTGCTCCGGCCGGTACTTGCAAAGCGTCCTCATCTACAAGCTCCACAACTTCTGGTCCATGCTCCTCCACAGCCTTAAGCTCAGCTTCTGGTTCTGGTTCAAGCTCTCCATCCTTGGTGCCATCCATGATCGTATCATAGTCCCTTGTATGAGACGCCTGAGCTTGTTGAGGATCTCTCTCTGGTAGTGTGCAGGCACAAACTTCTTTCTCATCTGCATAGTCAGCTGCTCCCAGGTAGTGATAGGAAGCTCCCTGTGTCGGTTTCTGGTGATTTCCAACTGTTCCCACCACAAGAGTGCATAGCCATTGAATTCAGACACAGCTATCTTCACCTTGTTGAGCTTATATGTTCCTTGTACCAAAAAGTTTGATTCCATCTTCCCCTCCCAATCTAGATAGGCTTCTGGATCATTGGTACCGTGGAAAGAAGGGTACTGGATCTTAATATGCCTCAGCTGCTGTCCTAACGGATCATAGTCTCTACCATGGCCTCTGTTTCGATCCCTTCTTATGGTGTGAAGACTGTCATCTGACCTCTCTTCTTCCTCGGAGTACTCAGGTTCTGTCTCCAGCTGAACTCGGTGTGTTTGGCGTCGGGGGGTTCTGTTAGCTCTGCGT
Source organism: Iljinskaea planisiliqua (assembly GCA_900108845.1). NCBI lineage: Eukaryota > Viridiplantae > Streptophyta > Magnoliopsida > Brassicales > Brassicaceae > Iljinskaea > Iljinskaea planisiliqua. The sequence goes on from FNXX01000027.1 coordinate 821,937, forward strand.
CTTTCTCTCCCCATACCCTCGGTGTCTCTGGTCTGATGGGTGTTGGGTTCCCTACCTCCTGTAGGTGGCCGGACGGTGTTGCCTCTAGGTTGCCTGGAAGAGGATCCCACATGAGCTTTCCCCTTGGCAAGGCGCATAGCCTCTCTAGGGCTTGGTGGTTCTGATGAGGCAGTCTCTGTGGTGCTATGCTCCTTCAACAGATCCTTGAAGCGGACCTCAAACTTGTTGTTGAGCTGTTCTATCTGTTGCATAAGTTGAGTAGCCACAGATTGATTTGCCTCTCTGATCTGTTGAGCCATGGTTTGATTCAGAGCTTCCATAGCTTCTGCTGAAAGCTCCATGGTACCTGAAACAATCAAAACAGCTCACAGTAAAAAGTCATAAAAACAAACTTTTGTATACCTAAAACTTTTAAAAACTTGTTGCATAAAAGGAATGAAAACACAAAAGGAAAAGAGGGGGTTTTCTAGGGTTGCTCAGCCTTTGGTTCAGAGTTGGCTCTGATACCACCTGATATGAACTCCCTTGATCACTCCAACGAAAGGCTGATGATCGTGTGAGACTGGATGGTGTCTATGCAATGAGATGAATGAAGAATGAGGATCCCGTGGGGGATCTATGGCGTGATGATGGGGTTAGGGTTATTGATCAGGGGATTTATGGATAGTATTCAGATGATCAGATGATTAGGAATGATAGCAGAGTTTCAGAATCACTTGGTGTATAGAAACTCGGATTACAAGAACGAATTCAAGGAATCAAAGGTGAGAGAAGAAGGGCAATCTATTGCTTTTCATTTATGTTCTTCGCTGCCTTATCATGGAAGGCTGATTACAGTTTAAATACAACTCTCAGGCAACCCTAAAACTCAACAACATGCTGTTTTAAAACAATCAGTAAACAGCATGGTGTTTTTAAAAAGTTAAAACAACAAGGTGTTCTAAAAACAAACAAAAGAAACAATAAGGTGTCCCAACCCTCAGGTTCCTAATTGGTGCACCTTTAAAATCACTAAGTACAAAGCCATAGTGACTTGTACATTATTACCCAAAGGTAATGACTCCTAAGCAACTCAACGTAGTGACTCATCTGCCTCATTAAAAACCATGTCGAGAAAACCCAGTGGGACAAAACTCATCATGGGAAAAAGAGTACAGACTCATCACCTTAAGTTACTTAGTTATCATTACTGGGTGGAGTCTTCTGGCTGAAGATGTTGAACACTTGAATAGCAGGTAAGGTAAGTAATCCTTCTGCTAGAAGTGAATGAGCTTCCTTAGCCAGTTCCTTAGCTCTGGACCGAGTGACCCTTCCTACTATCTCTGGCTCTTCCTTTGGCTCCTTAGATGTTGTGCGATCCATGATTACATCAAGAAGTATGTAGGTGTACTGACGGCATCTTTCTTTCCCAAAGAAAGTATGTTCTTGATTTGTTGAATGAGACAGGTACAATGGAGGCCAAGCCGGCTGTGAGTCCCCTTGAAGATGGCTACAAGGTCAATCGAGAGGGGGAGAAAGAGGATGAGCCATTTGAAGATCCTGCCTTATACCGCAAGCTAGTTGGTAAGTTGATCTACTTAACACTTACTAGACCTGACTTGTGCTTTTGCGTGAACCAGGTTAGTCAGCACATGAAGGTTCCTACAAAGTATCATTGGACCATGGTTAAGAGAATTCTCAGATACCTCAGGGGGAGCTTGGACCATGGCATTTGGATGGGAAAGAATGCAAGTACCGAGATCGTGGGATACTGTGACGCTGACTGGGCCGGAGATAGAGTGGACAGGAGGTCCACAACCGGTTATTGCACGTTCATTGGAGGCAACATGGTGACCTGGAAGACCAAGAAGCAGAAGGTGGTGGCGTGCTCAACGGCTGAAGCAGAATACCGGGCCATGAGGAAGCTGACAAATGAGTTGACATGGTTGAAGAGTCTGCTGGCCGATCTTGATATTCAGCAAACCACACCTATGGTGATGCACTGTGACAACCAGGCGGCCATTCATATTGCCTCAAACTCTGTCTTCCACGAACGCACCAAGCATATAGAGGTGGACTGCCACAAGGTTCGAGAAAAGATCGTGGACGGGACAATTCTTCCGTGCTTCACAAGGAGTGAAGATCAGCTCGCCAACATATTCACTAAGGCCGCAAGACCAAAGTGTGAGATTATGCTGAATATAGAGTGAGAATAGGAGAGATTAAGGAAGATTGGGTGAGAGTTTTAGCAAGAACGAAAGAGAGAACACGAGATAGAACGAGAGTGGTAAAGAGATTTCATTGTAACATGAAGATTAACGTTTACAAGAGGTGATACAAACGTTTATAAAGAAGAACTCTGGCAAGTATATGCCAGAGGATCTAGTGACTCATAGGGACGCGTCATAAAGCAGGGAGCAGGCCGAATCTTTGGTCAAAAAGGAGAAAGGGACGTCTTGACCAGCTGGCCTTATCCACAAACGGTCATGACCACCTGGCTCGTTGGTCTTCTAGGAAGCTTCCTATAAGCTTCCTTCTTGTCCTCTTGTGCCCGGGCTTTGCACACGCCTTTGACCTTCTAGGAAGCTTCTTAGGACGGTACGGTCAAGCTGGTACGGCCGGCGTTGTACGGACGGTGAGGCCGTATGGTACGGACGCCCGGACTTTGCACATCCTCCACACTTCTTCCAAAGAGCTTCCCCGGACAAACGGACGTGGATGTACGGCCAGCCTTGTACGGACGGTGAGGCCGTACAGTACGGACGGTGCGGCCGTATGTCCCAAGGTCAACACTCCCCCTCAAGCTAAGCATTCTGGAATCACCCTAGAATGCTCAGCTTGGAGTTCCCATGAAGATACACCTCGTTAAAAACCTTAACAGATAAACCCCATTGGGAAAAACTCTGTTTAAGGAAAAGAGTATGTACTTCATGGGCAGGGAAGCGCTTACCCCCGGGCCAAGCTCATTAGGCCCAACTTGCTGAAGATGTGGTCACACACCTTCGGTCTTGCGGCCTTAGTGAATATGTCGGCAAGCTGATCCTCACTCCTTGTGAAGCATGGAAGGATTGTCCCGTCCACGATCTTTTCCCGAACCTTATGGCAGTCCACCTCTATATGCTTGGTGCGTTCGTGGAAGACTGAGTTTGACGAAATATGAATGGCTGCCTGGTTGTCACAATGCATCACCATAGGTGTGGTTTGCTGAATGTCAAGATCGGCAAGCAGACTCTTCAGGTCAACTCATTTGTCAGCTTCCTCATGGCCCGGTACTCTGCTTCAGCCGTTGAGCACGCCACCACCTTCTGCTTCTTGGTCTTCCAGGTCACCATGTTGCCTCCAATGAACGTGCAATAGCCAGTTGTGGACCTCCTGTCCACTCTATCTCCGGCCCAGTCAGCATCACAATATCCCACAATCTCGGTACTTGCATTCTTTCCCATCCAAATGCCATGGTCCAAGCTCCCCCTGAGGTATCTGAGGATTCTCTCGACAATGATCCAATGATACTTCGTAGGGGCCTTCATGTGCTGACTGACCTGGTTCACACAAAAGCACAAGTCAGGTCTAGTAAGTGTTAAGTAGATCAACTTACCAACTAGCTTGCGGTATAGGGCAGGATCTTCAAAGGGCTCATCCTCTTTCTCCCCCTCTCGATTGACCTTGTAGCCATCTTCAAGGGGACTCACAGCCGGCTTGGCCTCCATTGTACCTGTATCATTCAACAAATCAAGAACATACTTTCTTTGGGAAAGAAAGATGCCGTCAGTACACCTACATACTTATATACCCAAGAAGTATTTGAGCTCACGAAGATCCTTAATGTCTAAAGAAGCTTGAAGAGAAGTGTTGAGTGCGAGGATACCTTCCTTGTTGTCGCCAGAGATGATCAAGTCATCTACATACACGACAACGACCACTATACCTTGAGAGGATTTGTGGGTAAACAGGCTGTGATCAGCTTCAGATCGCCTGAACCCTTGATCCCACAATGTGCGGCTGAGTTTGTGGTACCACGCCCTTGGCGATTGTTTAAGGCCATAGATGGCCTTCCTCAACCGCAGCACCTGGCTGGGATCAATTGTGTCTTCCAGGCCTGGAGGCGGTCGCATATACACTTCCTCCTCAAGGTCGCCTTGCAAGAATGCATTCTTGACGTCCATCTGCCACAACTCCCAAGATAAGTTAGCAGCTAAAGCTAAAACAACCCTTACCGTGGATAGTTTGGCGACCGGTGCGAAGGTGTCCTTGTAGTCATTCCCATAGGTCTGTGTGAAGCCTCGAGCGACCAGCCTTGCCTTGTAGCGGTCAATGTCTCCATTTGTCTTATACTTGATGGTAAATACCCATCTGGACGTGACCGCCTTCTTGCCCTTAGGAAGAATCGAAGCATCCCAAGTGTGATTCTTCTCCATAGCACCCACCTCAGCTACAATCACATCCTTCCATTGTGGGTTGGCCATGGCCTCCTCGTATGTGGATGGAATGACTTCAGCTTCTATCTTGGTGAGGAATGCAAGGTGCTCAGATGGCAAACAGGCAAGCGAGCAAACAGCTTCAATGGCTGGATGAGCAACAGCCTGACTATTGTAGTAGACACGAGTGTTGATCCAGTTGGAGGGGTCTCTTCTAATCCTTCTACTTCGACGCAGGGGAACCACCAGTTCTTCAGCTGGAACATTGGCAGCCTCATCATCAGAGTCATCGGATGGGGCAAGGACCGACTCTGCTGACTCTTCCACGGTTGTGTTTCCCTGGCCGGCCTCCGTAGGGACAGGGACTGGAGCCGGAACAGAGGATTCAGGAGCCACCATTTCTTGGTCAACAGGAGCAGATTGAGCTCCACGTCCAGGATTGTTGCCAAGATGTTCTAAAAGAAACCGTAGGCTAGAAGCAATTCCTGAAGGTGACTGAGTCAGGTCCTTGAACTCGCTCCAATCTTTGGTAGCATGAAAGGTCGTGTCTTCTAGGAAATGCACCGAACTTGAGACGTGCATGCGGTTGGTGCTTGGATCAAAGCACTTGTAACCCTTCTGAGTTGGTGAATAGCCAATGAACATACATCGCCGACTTGTGGCATCAAGTTTGGTCCTAAGTTCTCCTGGAGCCAAAACAAAACACACACACCCAAAGAATTTCAAATGATCAATGGAAGGAGTGGTGCCGTGTAATACCTCAAAGGGTTACCGGTCACCCAAAACCCGTGTAGGGATCTGGTTGATAAGATAGCATGCGGCCATGACCGCATCTCCCCAAAACTTCTTTGGAACACTAGTATGGAACATCATAGCCCTGGACACTTCCATCAAGTGTCTGTTCTTCCTCTCAGCCACACCATTTTGTTGTGGTGTATAGGGACAACTTGTTTGATGAAGAATTCCGTGTTTGGACAAGTGATTCTTGAATCGTTGACTGATGTATTCACCACCATTATCTGTTCTTAACACTTTCAACTTGGTTTTAAACTGATTAGTAATGTAGTTATGAAAGTTTAAGAATGCATCAAACACTCTATCCTTAGATGGAAGCAATGTAATCTAGGTATATTTTGATTTCTCATCTATGAATGTGACAAAGTATTTCTTATTATCTCTAGATAGACAGGGTGAAGTCCAAACATCAGAATGCACAAGATCAAAGCAGTTCTCATATATTGTTTTAAAAGTAGGGAAAACGGTTCTACAATGTGTACCTAAGATACAAGCCTCACAAGACAAATGATCAAAGACAACATTGGGCAACATCATTTTAAGAGCTCGCACATGCGGATGTCCTAATCTAGCATGCCACAACTTATTTAAAACAACTGAATTACAAGAAGCAGATAAAACGGTGCTTGGTGAAGTGTCTTCTAACACATAAAGATCATCCTTTGTTCCTCCTTTACCAAGCAATCTCATAGTTTCAATATCCTGAAAGTGCACATTGTTAGGACCAAAGATAGCATAGCAATTAAGATCAGTGGTAGCTTGCTTAACAGATAACAGATTTGGTGTGAACTTAGGCATGTATAGAGCTTTAGAATGTTTATCAAACAGTTTAAGATTCCCTATACCACTAACTGATATCTTATCACCATTAGCTATTTCAACACTACCTAAGGCCAGTTTAATATCACTAAGCAAATCAGGATTACTAATCATGTGATGGGAAGCACCCGAATCAATAACTAGAGATTTACTAGGTCTAGAAGTTAGGAATGATATACCAGACTCCTTGAGTGACACAATGGATTTGATAAGAGCCTCCAGGTCGGACTTCCTCACCACATCATTGTTTGACCCACTCGTAACACCATATGCACCACCGGTTTCTCCAGGTCCTTTGTAAGCAATCATGGCAAGAGGATTGTTGTCAACTTGTCCTGAACCACCATGACCTCCTTGTGTTCCTCCATTAGGGCAATGAACACCCACAGCTTTGGTAAGATGAGCTTTAGCACCTTTGAACTTGGCTGGCTTGAGATGAGGATGAAGGATCCAACACTTGTCCTTTGGATGGCCCTGCTTCTTGCAATGGTCACATATCACAATCTTGTGATCTTCTGGCTTGAAGAAGCCTTTGTTAGCTGTAGGAAGTTCATCTTTTCCACCACACAATCCAAGCGAAGTTCATCTTTTCCACCACACAATCCAAGCGACCCTTGCTCCTTCTGGATTTGACAACACACCTCATCAAGACTTGGAAGTTTGTCGGCTCTGAGGATGTGCTTGATGAGGTCATTGTACGCAGGGTTGAGAACCATCAACAGAGCAAAGACCTTGTCTTGCTCTTTGCGTTCATTCAGCACCAAGGGATCAACTGTTGCTGGTCGCAACATCTCGAACTCGGCCCATAGTGACCGAAACTTGCCGAAGAAGGCATTGAACTCCATGTCTGATTGGCACAGGTTGTTGATGGCACGCTTCACCTCAAACACCCTGGTAAGATTGGAGATATTACCAAAGACTGTCTGGAGGGTTTCCCACAGGGCTTTAGCTGTCTCGCAGTATGAGTAGGCTTCAAGGACTGGCGTGTCTAGACTTCCTTGAAGAATAGCTAGCACGGCCTGATCTTGTTGGAACCATTTTGCTCCTCCAACTGATGGTGAATCCTCATCTTGAGGAAACTTCTCACCGTCTAAGTCACTGACATGTGACCAGACTCCTCGGCGACAAAGGACCGCCTTTGCTGTCCTTACCCACAAGAGGTAGTTGCTTCCTCCTTTTAGTGTGACCGGCAAGGTGACTGACTTGTTGTTGGTGTTCTCCATGGATACCGGCTACAAGTTAAAGTCTTGAAGCTTGAAAGGTTCCTTCTTTAGACACACCTTAAAGATTGGCAACAAGGACCTCCCTTGAAGCTTGAGATGGATGGAAATGGCTTGGAAAGAGTAAAGGTGATACCTTTCCAACGAAGCGAGACAGAAACCAAGAGGTGATGAAGAACCGCGAACAAAGAGAATGAACAAGTATTCAAGAAGAAACCAGAAAGGTGATGAAGAGAATAGTGAGTATGATCGATTGCTCTGATACCATGTGAGATTGTGCGGAATATAGAGTGAGAATAGGAGAGATTAAGGAAGATTGGGTGAGATTTTTAGCAAGAACGAAAGAGAGAACACGAGATAGAACAAGAGAGGTAAAGAGATTTCATTGTAACATGAAGATTAACGTTTACAAGAGGTGATACAAACGTTTATAAAGAAGAACTCTGGCAACAATATGCCAGAGGATCTAGTGACTCATAGGGACGCGTCATAAAGCAGGGAGCAGGCCGAATCTTTAGTCAAAAAGGAGAAAGGGACGTCTTGACCAGCTGGCCTTATCCACAAATGGTCATGACCAGCTGGCTCGTCGGTCTTCTAGGAAGCTTCCTATAAGCTTCCTTCTTTTCCTCTTGTGCCCGGGCTTTGCACACGCCTTCGACCTTCTAGGAAGCTTCTTAGGACGGTACGGTCGAGCTGGTACGGCCTGCCTTGTACAGATGGTGAGGCCGTACGGTACGGATGCCTGGACTTTTCACATCCTCCACACTTCTTCCAAAGAGCTTCCCTGGACAAACGGATGTGGATGTACGGCCGGCCTTGTACGGACGGTGAGGCCATACAGTACGGACGGTGCGGCCGTATGTCCCAAGGTCAACACAAAGGTGTGTGACCACATCTTCAGCAAGCTCGGCCTAGTGAGCTTGGCCCGAGGGTAAGCACTTCCCTCGCCCATGAAGAACATACTCTTTTCCTTAAACAGAGTTTTTCCCAATGGGTTTTATCTGTTAAGGTTTTTAATGAGGTGTATCTTCATGGGCACTCCAAGCTAAGCGTTCTAGGGTGATTCCAGAATGCTTAGCTTGAGGGGGAGTGTTGACCTTGGGTCGTACGGCCGCACCATCCGTACTGTACGGCCTCACAGTCCGTACAAGGCCGGCCGTACAGTGTCGACCGTACTGACCCGGCAAGCTCTTTAAAAGGGTTTGGGCGATGTGCAAAGTCCGGGCGTCCGTACTGTACGGCCTCACCGTCCGTACAAGGCCGGCCGTACCAAATCGACCGTACCGTCCCGAGAAGCTTCTTAGAAGGTCGAGGGTGTTGTGCAAAGTCCGGGCACAAGAAGACAAGAAGAAAGCTTATAGGAAGCTTCCTAAAGACCGACGAGCCAGCTGGTCATGACCGTTTGTGGATAAGGGCAGCTGGTCAAGCCGTCCCTGTCTCCTTTTTGACCAAAGATTCGGTCTGTTCCCTGCTTTATGACGCGTCCCTATGAGTCACTAGATCCTCTGGCATATTCTTGCCAGAGTTCTTCTTTATAAACGATTGTATCTCCTTTGTAAACGTTGAATCTTTTTGGTTAACAATGAAATCTCTCTATCTCTCTCGTTCTCTCTCGTGTTCTCTCTTCCATTCTTGCTAAACTCTCACTTAATCTCTCTTAAACTCCTTTAATCTCCTTATTCTCATCATATATTCCGCATAATCTTACACCTCTTAGCAAAGCCATTCAATCCATTCCATATTCCATTCTTCACAGTTCTGTTCCATAAGTTCCAGAACCTTTTCAACTTCAGACTGGGTGATTCAAGGGAGTTTATATTAGGGTATATTAAACCCAATGCCTGATACTATCTAGGCCGCCTAATGTAAGAATTGTGGAAGTAAACTAAGAGATTTGGTAGAGAATTAGTGAAGAACTAGAAGGAGAATTCATGGAGAACGAAGAGAGAAGAACACAAATGTTTATTACTTAGATAAGGATAGTTTGCATACATTGTTACATGTCTTTAAATAGACCAACAAGGAGATACAAATCATATACAACAGCAAAAGGAAGTGACAGTGACTTGTACGCAGATCCATATGCCTTGGTACACCTGTGACTCTTGCTCTCTCTAACGGTCATATACACACGTGATCTTTCTTCCCATTTAAGAGGAGTTAACCACTTTCCCTAGCTGTCTAGTTTAGGGAAACCTCACGTGTGCTAAAACCCCTTCTTGATATCTTCCTTCAACAGCTGTCACACAAGATGGCGTGTTGATATGAACTCCCTTGATCACTCTAAAAGAAAGGCTGACGTCCTGTGAATGATGGATGATGAGATTGAGCACGAATTTGGTGATGAGGGGGGGGGGATTCCGTGAGTTTTATGGATTGAGGGTGAAGATTAGGATTGGATACAATGGTTTTATGGATTGAATTCAGATGATTAGATGATTAGAACAGATAGAAGAGTTTCAAGGTCACTAGGTGTAATGAAACTCGGATTTCATGAACTCATTCAAGGAATCAAAGGTGAGAGAAGAGATGCAATCTATTGCTTTTCATTAATGTTCTTCGCTGATCTTACATTGGAGGCTGATTACAGCTTAAATACAACTCTCAGATGACCTAAAACTAAACAACATGCTGTTTTAAATCAATCAGGAAACAGCATGGTGTTTTAAAAGTTTAAAACAACAAGCATTCTAAACACAAATTAAAAGAAACAACAAGGTGTCCCAACCCACAGGTTCCTAATTGGTGCACCTTTTAAATCTAAGTACAAGCCATTGTGACTTGTACATTATTACCCAAAGGTAATGACTCCTAAGCAACTCAACATAGTGACTCATCTGCCTCATTAAAAACCATGCTGAGAAAACCCAGTGGGACAAAACTAATCATGGGAAAAAGAGTACAGACTCATCACCTTAAGTTACTTAGTTATCATTACTGGGTGGAGTCTTCTGACTGAAGATATTGAACACTTGGATAGTAGGTAGGGTAAGTAATCCTTCAGCTAGAAGGGAATGAACTTCCTTAGCTAGTTCTTTAGCTCTGGATCGTGTGACTCTTCCTACTATCTCTGGCTCTTCCTTTGGCTCCTTAGATGTTGTGCTATCCATGATTACATCATCCTCTCCCTCTTGAAAAGGATTTGTCCTCAAATCTGTATCTGCAACATAAGGGAGCAAGTCAGAAACATTGAATGTTGTAGAGATGTTATACTTACCTTGAAGATCAATCTGGTAGGCATTGTTGTTGATTCTCTTGACAACTTCAAATGGCCCATCCATTCGTGGCATGAGCTTGCTTTTCCTCTCCTCTGGAAACCTGTCTTTCCTCAAATGGATCCACACCATGTCTCCTTCTTCGAAGATCAACTCCTTTCTGCCCTTGTTTGCGTGTTTCTCATACTGTTTAGTCTTCTTCTCTATGTTCTCCTTGGCCTTAGCATGTATCTTCCGCACCTGTTCAGCTTTTTACTTTCCATCTAAACTGCTTTTCACACTTAAAGGCAAAGGGATCAAGTCTAGAGGTGATTGTGGATTAAATCCATATACAATTTCAAAAGGGGAAAAGAGAGAAGCAGAGTGCTTAGCATGGTTGTAAGCAAACTCCACGTGGGGTAGACACTCTTCCCATGACTTGATGTTGTTTTTAACTAAGGTTCTGAGGAGTGTAGAAAATGTTCTGTTCACCACCTCTGTCTGTCCATCAGTTTGGGGGTGACATGTAGTAGAGAATGCAAGCTTTGTTCCTAGCTTAGCCCATAGGGTTCTCCAGAAATGTCCTAGAAACTTAGTGTCCCTGTCTGATACTATCTCTTGAGGCATTCCATGTAGTCTTACTACTTCCCTGAAAAACAAGTTAGCTACACAGACAGCATCATCTGTCTTGTGACTGGCAATGAAGTGTGCCATCTTGCTGAACCTGTCAACAACTACAAAAATAGAGTCTCTACCATTCCTAGTTCGGGGTAAGCCAAGTACAAAATCCATAGAGATATGAGTCCAAGGTTGAGAAGGAATAGGGAGAGGGGTGTACAAACCGTGTGGTTGCACCTTACTCTTTGCCATCTTACAGATAGCACATCTAGAACAAACCCTCTCCACATCGGTCTTCATGTTAGGCCAATAGAAGTGGTCTTGCAATCCAAGTAATGTCTTGGCAACTCCAAAGTGTCCAGCTAGTCCACCTCCATGAGCTTCTCTTACTAATAGTTCCCTGATTGAGCCTCGTGGTATGCACAGGCGGTTATTGTAGAACAAATACCCTTCCTGTCTATGATACTTTTCAAAAGCAAACTTATGGCACTTTCCATAGCTCTCAGCAAAATCAGTGTCAGTTTCATAAAGATCTATTATGTGATCTAACCCATCTAACTTAGAAGTCAAGGTAGATACAAGTGTGTACCTTCTGGATAATGCATCTGCAACTACATTATCCTTACCTTTCTTGTATCTAATGATGTATGGGAAGGTCTCTATGAACTCCATCCATCTGGCATGTCTTTTGTTGAGCTTCTGTTGTCCTTTAAGATGCTTTAAAGACTCATGATCTGTGTGAATAACGAATTCCTTGGGCCACAAGTAGTGCTGCCACATTTGGAGAGCTCTAACCAAAGCATATAGTTCTTTGTCATAGATTGGATAGTTAGCTGTTGCTCCTCCTAACTTCTCACTGAAGTATGTCACTGGTTTCCTATCCTGCATCAACACAGCACCAATACCAACTCCTGAAGCATCACATTCAATTTCAAATGTTTTAAGAAAATCAGGAAGAACTAAAAGGGGAGCATTGATAAGCTTCTCTTTAAGGGCTTTAAAGGCCTGTTCTTGGGCGTCCTCCCATCTGAACCCAACTTCTTTCTTGATGACCTCAGTTAAGGGTGCGGCCAGAGTGCTGAAGTTTGGAACAAATCTTCTGTAGAACCCTGCTAACCCATGAAAGCTCCGAACTTCTCCAATACTCTTAGGTGTAGGCCATTCTTTGATTGCTTTAACATTCTCTTCATCAACTTTAACTCCTTCTGCACTAACAACAAAGCCTAGAAAAACAACCTCAGTAGTACAGAATGAACATTTAGAGAAGTTAGCAAAGAGAGATTGAGAACGAAGAACCTCCAGAACTTGGCGGATATGTTCCAGGTGTTCTCTCAAACCTTTGCTGTAGATGAGAATGTCATCAAAGTAGACTACCACAAAAACTCCAATGAATGGTCTCAAGGCATGATTCATGAGGCACATGAAGGTACTGGGAGCATTGGTGAGACCAAATGGCATGACTAGCCACTCATACAAGCCTTGCTTGGTCTTGAAAGCAGTCTTCCACTCATCCCCTTCCTTTATTCTGATCTGGTGGTAACCACTCTTCAAATCGATTTTAGAGAAGATTGTGGAACCACATAACTCATCTAGCATGTCATCAAGCCTTGGAATAGGATGTCTGTACTTCACTGTGATATTGTTGATAGCTCTGCAGTCTACACACATCCTCCATGTTCCATCTTTCTTAGGAACCAATAGAACTGGTACTGCACAAGGGCTGAGACTCTCTCTGATGTGGCCTTTGTTCATCAACTCTTCCACTTGCTTCTGAAGTTCCTTGGTCTCCACAGGGTTGGTTCTGTAAGCTGGTCTGTTTGGTAGCACTGACCCTGGTACTAGATCAATTTGGTGCTCAATCCCACGGACTGGAGGTAAGCCTGGAGGTATCTCTTCTGGAAAAACATCCTTGTACTCCTCAATGATCTCTACCATCTCTTGTGGCACTTCCTTTATGGGTTTGGTGCTAGCAAGTGTCTCCTTGTAGACAAACATGAAGGTTGTCATCTCTGGATCAAAGAGTTTGTTGAACTCACTGTGATTGATATACAAGTTGTTTGAGACCCTTTCCTTATCCTTGCGGTTCATGTGGAGCTGATCTTTGTAGATTTCGCTGGGTGATAAGGGTAGGAGAGTGACCTTGCGCCCTTTAAATTCAAAAGACTGCTTGTTGGTGTAGCCATCATGAAGAACTCTTCTGTCAAACTGCCATGGCCGGCCCAACAACAGGTGACTGGACTTCATTGGGATCACATCACAGAGTAGCTCATCCTCATACTTACCAATGGCTAGCTTGACAAGTACTTGCTGAGAGACAGTTAAGGCTCCTTTGTTGTCCAACCATTGAATCTGATAAGGTCTTGGGTGTGAAGTGGTTTTAAGGTTGAGTTTCTTCACCATCTCTTCACTTGCGGCATTGGTGCAGCTTCCTCCATCTACAATCAGTGTGCAAACCTTATCCTGGACCACACATCTAGTGTGAAAGAGATTCTCACGCTGGCCTCTATCATCTGGATGGATCTGAACACTCAAGGTTCTGCGTGCCACTAACATCTCCCCAACTGCTGCTGGCTCTTCTTCTTCTTCTGTGCCAACATCGGTTTCACTCTCTGAACTGTCTTGAGGTACTATCTCTCCTCCTTCTTGTAGCAGGAACATCTTCTTGTTAGGACAGTCTCTGGAGTAATGCCCCATGCCTTGGCATTTAAAGCATCTGATGTTGCTTGTAGAAGTCCCACTCCTTGGTTTAAACTCGATCTTAACCTCTTCCTTGACTGTGGTAGAAGATGGTTTGTGATCCTTGGTGTAAGCTGGTTTGCTGAGCTCCTTAGGCTTCGGAATGTTAGAGGAGAAGTTTGATCTGCCCATTCTCCTCTTGATCTGTGATTCAATCAACTCGGCCTTATGCACCATCTCTTGTACATCTTCATAGTTTTGTAACTCCACTTTGTCCTGAATCTCTCTGTTAAGTCCCCCAAGGAACCTAGACATCACCATGTCTTCTCCTTCTCTCAGATCAGCTCTGATCAGTAAGGTCTCCAACTCTTGGTAATAGTCCCGAACTGACTTAGTTCCTTGTATAAGGCGTCGGAGTTTGTTGAGGATCTCCCTCTGGTAGTGTGCAGGCACGAACTTCTTTCTCATTTGCGTGACCAGTTGCTCCCAGGTGGTGATAGGAAGCTCTCTGTGTCGTTCCCTGGTGATTCCCAATTGCTCCCACCACAAAAGTGCATAACCATTGAATTCTGATACAGCTATCTTCACCTTGTTAAGCTCATAGGTTCCCTGTACCAAGAAGTTTGATTCCATCTTCCTCTCCCAATCTAGGTAGGCTTCTGGATCATTGGTACCATGGAAAGAGGGAAACTGAATCTTAATGTGCCTCAGCTGCTGGCCTAATGGATCATAGTCTCTGCCATGGCCTCGGTTTTGATCCCTCCTGATGGTGTGAAGACTGTCATCTGACCTCTCTTCTTCTTCTGAGTACTCAGGTTCTGTCTCCAAGGGGTTTCGGTGTCGTGGTGTTCTGTGTGATCTGCGACTTCCTCTCCCTGTGCCCTGAGTATTTCTGGTCTGATGGGTGTTGGGTTCCCTTCCTCCTGTAGGTGGTCGGAATGTGTTGCCTCTAGGTTGCTTAGAAGAGGTTCCCACATGTGCTTTCCCCTTGGCAAGGCGGATTGCTTCTCTAGGGCCTGGTGGTTCTGTTGAGGCAGTCTCTGCTGTGCTATGCTCCTTCAACAGATCCTTGAATCGCACCTCAAACTTGTTGTTGAGTTGTTCTATCTGTTGCATAAGTTAAGTAGCCACAGATTGATTTGCCTCTCTGATCTGTTGAGCCATGGTTTGATTCAGAGCTTCCATAGCTTCTGCTGAAAGCTCCATGGTACCTGAAACAATCAAAACAGCTCACAGTAAAAAGGTTCTAAAAACAATACTTCTATATACCTAAAACCTTTAAAACTTGATGCATAAAAGAAATGATATCACAAAAGAGAAAGAGGGGGTGTTAGGGTTTGCTCAGCCTTTGGTTCAGAGTTGGCTCTGATACCACCTGATATGAACTACCTTGATCACTCTAAAGGAAAGGCTGACATCCTGTGAATGATGGATGATGAGATTGAGCACGAATTTGGTGATGAGGGGAGGGGGATTCCGTGAGTTTTATGGATTGAGGGTGAAGATTAGGATTGGATACAATGGTTTTATGGATTGAATTCAGATGATTAGATGATTAGAACAGATAGAAGAGTTTCAAGGTCACTAGGTGTAATGAAACTCGGATTTCATGAACTCATTCAAGGAATCAAAGGTGAGAGAAGAGATGCAATCTATTGCTTTTCATTAATGTTCTTCGCTGATCTTACATTGGAGGCTGATTACAGCTTAAATACAACTCTCAGATGACCTAAAACTAAACAACATGCTGTTTTAAAACAATCAGGAAACAGCATGGTGTTTTAAAAGTTTAAAACAACAAGCATTCTAAACACAAATTAAAAGAAACAACAAGGTGTCCCAACCCACAGGTTCCTAATTGGTGCACCTTTTAAATCTAAGTACAAGCCATTGTGACTTGTACATTATTACCCAAAGGTAATGACTCCTAAGCAACTCAACATAGTGACTCATCTGCCTCATTAAAAACCATGCTGAGAAAACCCAGTGGGACAAAACTCATCATGGGAAAAAGAGTACAGACTCATCACCTTAAGTTACTTAGTTATCATTACTGGGTGGAGTCTTCTGACTGAAGATATTGAACACTTGGATAGTAGGTAGGGTAAGTAATCCTTCAGCTAGAAGGGAATGAACTTCCTTAGCTAGTTCTTTAGCTCTGGATCGTGTGACTCTTCCTACTATCTCTGGCTCTTCCTTTGGCTCCTTAGATGTTGTGCTATCCATGATTACATCACGTGTATCACACGGTCTGATGCCTTGGATCACACATCATGCCTCCTTTTGCTAAATACACCATTCCTTGCTCTTCCTTTGGTCAATACTCCCCATCAAGCTTAGCATGGGAACCGCTAAGCTTGAAACCTCTTGAAGCAATACCTCATTAAAAACCTTGTCATAGAAAACCACTTGGGACAAAACTATGTCAAGGGAAAAAGAGTGTATTGTTCAAGAGTTGGAAGAGCCTTGATCAAGCGTGTGTGAGGTCCACCAGTCCGAACTTGCTGTGGATATGAGAGCAAACCTTGAGGCTGGCGGATTTGGTGAAGATGTCTGCAAGTTGATCTTCACTCTTTGTGTAGCATGGCAATATGACTCCTTCTTCAATCTTCTCCCTCACCTTGTGACAATCAACTTCAATGTGTTTAGTTCTTTCATGGAAGACTGAGTTGCTGGCAATATGATGGCAGCTTGATTATCACAGTGCATGGTAATGGGATCAGCTTGATCAATGTTGAGGTCTTTAAGGAGCGCTTTGAGCCAGGTCAATTCGTTGGTGAGCTTCCTCATAGCCCGGTATTCAGCCTCAGCCGTGGAGCAGGCTACCACTTTTTGCTTCTTTGTTTTCCAAGTGACTAAGTTCCCTCCAATGAAGGTGCAATAACCGGTAGTAGACTTCCTATCCACTCTGTCTCCAGCCCAATCAGCATCACAGTATCCTACAATCTCAGTGCTTTCATTCTTACCCATCCATATGCCATGACCAAGAGTGCCATTGAGATATCTGAAGATCCTTTCCACCATACTCCAATGATATCTTGTTGGTGCCTTCATGTGCTGGCTAACCTGATTCACAGCAAAGCAAAGATCAGGCCTAGTAAGTGTTAAATAAATCATCTTACCTACTAGCTTGCGGTATTGTGCAACATCTTCAAAGAATTCAACTTCTTTCTCCCCCTCTCGGTTGACCTTGTAACCATCCTCCAATGGTGTCTTAGCCGGCTTGGCGTCAATGGTTCCTGTCTCACGTAGAAGTTCAAGTGTGTACTTCCTTTGGGATAGAAAGAGACCCTCAGGAGAGCGGCATACTTCTATACCAAGGAAGTACTTGAGTTCTCCCAAATCTTTAATATCAAAGACTGTTTTTAGTGAGTTGGATACCTTCCTTGTTGTTCCCAGAGATGATAAGATCATCCACATAGATGAGAACAACAACTATACCTTGGTCATTTTGGAGTGTGAAGAGTGTATGATCAGACTCAGACCGCCTGAAGCCATAGTCCCGGAGAGTGTGACTGAGTTTTTGATACCAGGCCCTTGGGATTGTTTTAAACCGTAGATGGCCTTCCTGAGCCTGAGGACATTCCCTGGACGCACGGTGTGTTCAAGACCTGGAGGGGGTGTCATATAAACTTCCTCCTCAAACTCCCCTTGAAGAAATGCATTCTTCACATCCATTTGCCAAAGTTCCCAAGATAAGTTGACCGCAAGGGAGAGGACCACACACACGATTGGGAGCTTAGCCACTGGTGCAAATGTATCCCTATAGTCTGCTCCATATGTTTGGGTGAACCCTCTGGCTACTAGCCGTGCCTTGTATCTCTCAATATCCCCATTGCTTTTGTATTTGATGGTGAACACCCACTTAGAGCTGACTGCTTTCTTGCCGTGAGGAAGCTGAGCTTCATCCCATGTATGATTGCGGTTCATGGCGTCCACCTCATCCCCCACAGCATCACACCATACCTTCTTCTCCTTGGCTTCTTCATAAGTAAGAGGAATCTGGTCCAGTTCAACCTTGCCAAGGAAGGCTAGATGGTCAGAGGGCAACCGAGCAAAGGAACATGTGGCTTGTATGGGATGAGCCACGGCTTGACTGTTGTAATAGACACGGGTGTTAACCCAGTTGGATGGGTCTTTGCGGATTCGAATACTCCGGCGAAGAGCAGGAACTGGTGGTTCATGAGCTTGGTCCTCAGTACCAGCGGTGGGTGTGTTGTCTTGGTCGGAGGCTTCCACCGGTTCTGTTCCAGTCTGTGGGTCGACTTCTATCGGTTCTGTGTCAAGAGAAGACTCCTCTGGGTCACCTGGGTCGGCAAGATCATCTGAAGTAGTGGTGTGTGTCTCATTGACCGTCTCTTTTGTAGCTGGGACGGTACCAAGATGATCGAGTAAGAACCGCAGGCTAGTGGCACGATCAGACGGAGATTGAGCTAAGTTCTTCAGACTTTCTCAGTCTTTCACAGGATGATACCCCTGCTCCTCCAAGAACTTGACGTCCCGGGACACCAAGACCCGGTTGGTGGTAAGATCATAACACTTATATGATATGGTGATCAACTCCCTCCCATGGATTACACTCTGAAGTTGGTCCGGATAGACTTTGAACTCAATTGAGCTACTAGCTCTTAAGAACAAAGGAATGGATCATTAGGTCGCACAAGGGATGCGGAAGGCCCTTGATATTCCAAACCTCAGCAGTCCTAAGATATGACTCACTTAGACGACCGAAGAGGGGTTGTTGTTTGGATATGACTCACCAAGCAACAGGGGTTTGTTCACAAGGAACAACAGAGATTCACTCTCCAAGACAATCGCAATGATCAAACTTAACTTCTTATTCATTCAATGGTTTCCGAAATACATATATAGTGTTTGTGTTTCAGAAAACAAGACAAGACAACACGGAAAACAATACATTAATGAAGTAAAGACTTGACTGAATTGATTCCATGTTGACTGACTCTTCAACTGATGTGAACACGCGGTCTCTTGATGCTATCCGAATCGTCCATTTAGGAAGGTCCACCTAAATCTTCATGAAACCTTACTAAAAGTCGATTTAGGAAGGGGTTCCCAAATCCTTACTGAACCTTACTAAAGTCGTGTGTTGCACATCTTCCTCCTTAAGGTTGTACTGAACATTGGCAGAACTAAGTAAAGAACTTAGCGTTTGAGACATCTGCCTGGTCCGCACCCTGGTCATGGCTCCGGCTGGTACTTGCAAAGCGTCCGGTAGTTGCAAAGCATCCTCAGCTACAAGCTTCACGCCTTCTGCTCCATGCTCTTCCACAGCCTTAAGCTCAGCTTCTGGTTCTGGTTCAAGCTCTCCATCCTTGGTGCCATCCATGATTGCATCATCCCCTCCCGGTTGAAAAGGATTTGACCTCAAATCTTGATCATCTGCCACAAAAGGAATTAAGTCAGAAACATTAAAGCTTGAACTAACTTGATACTTACATTGCAAATCAACTTGATAGGCATTATTGTTGATCCGCTTGACTATCTTGAATGGTCCATCAACCCTAGGCATAAGTTTGGACTTCCTTTCAGCCGGAACCGGAAATCGGTCCTTCCTCAAATAAACCCAAACTTGATCTCCAACATCAAAGACTAGCTCGCGTCGGCCCTTGTTGGCTTTCTTAGCATACTGCTTAGTCTTCTCCTCAATGTTGATCCTTGCTTACTCATGGATCTGTTTAACAAGTTTAGCTTTCTTCTCGCCATCTAAACTAGTTCTTTCACTCAAAGGCAAAGAGATTAGATCCAAAGGAGACAAAGGATTGAAACCATAAACAATCTCAAATGGAGAGTACTTTGTAGCCGAATGAACTGCATGATTATATGCAAACTCAACATGTGGTAAGCACTCTTCCCAAGTTCTAAGGTTCTTTTTAATGACAGCCCTTAGCAAAGTTGACAAAGTCCTATTAACTACTTCAGTTTGTCCATCAGTTTGCGGGTGACAAGTAGTTGAAAACAACAACTTAGTACCTAACTTAGACCAAAGAGTTTTCCAGAAGTAACTCAAGAACTTAGTGTCCCTATCAGAAAAAATTGTCCTAGGCATGCCATGCAAACAAATGATCTCTCTAAAGAACAAATCTGCTACGTGCAATGCATCATCAGTTTTATGACATGGAATAAAATGGGCCATCTTAGAAAATCTATTTACAACCACAAAGATAGAATCCTTTCCTGTCCTAGTTCTAGGCAATTAAAGCACAAAATCCATAGATATGTCATTCCACGGATGAGTAGGAATAGGCAAGGGAGTATACATACTTTTAGGCTGCACTTTGAACTTAGACTGTTTACAAGTAACAGACCTGCCACAGATCCTTTCAACATCCCTTTGTAGATGCGGCCAAAAGAAGTGTTCTTGCACTACCTTCAGTGTCTTTGCTATCCCGAAATGCCCCATTAATCCTCCTCCATGGGCTTCCCTTATAAGAAATTCTCTCAAAGAACAGTTAGGAATGCATAATCGGTTTGCATAAAACAGGTAACCATCATTCCTATAGAACTTGCCACTTGCGGTTCTAGAACAAGCAAGAAATGGTTCTTTGAAGTCTAGATCAGACTCATATAACTCCTTAACTTTCTCAAATCCGAGAAACTTAGCATCTAAGGTTGAGATGAGCACATACCTTCGAGACAAAGCATCAGCCACAACATTGTCTTTACCTTTCTTATACCGAATGACATAGGGAAAGGTTTCAATGAATTCAATCCATCTGGCATGTCTTTTGTTGAGCTTGTGCTGTCCTTTCAAGTGCTTGAGAGTCTCATGATCAGTATGCACCACGAACTCCTTAGGCCATAGATAATGTTGCCAAGTTTGCAAAGCTCTCACTAGTGCATAAAGCTCCTTATCATATGTTGGGTAATTGAGAGTGGCTCCTCCTAGCTTCTCACTGAAGTAAGCAATCGGTTTCCTATCCTGCATCAAGACAACACCAATTCCAACTCCTGAGGCATCACACTCAATCTCAAAAGTTTTCAGGAAATCAGGCAAAACAAGAAGAGGTGCATTCGTAAGCTTCCCTTTCAATGTCTGAAATGAGTCTTCTTGTGCTTGCTCCCATTTGAATCCCACATTCTTCTTGATGACTTCTGTAAGAGGGGCTGCTATTGAGCTGAAGTCCTTTACAAACCTCCTGTAGAATCCCGCAAGGCCATGAAAGCTTCTGACCTCTCCTACGGTTTTCGGACTTGGCCATTCTCTAATAGCTTTAACCTTTTCCTCATCCACTTTAATGCCATCTTCACTCAAAACAAAACCCAAAAACACGAGATTATCTGTCCCAAAAGTGCATTTCTTCAAGTTAGCATAGAGCTTTTCCTTCCTAAGCACTCCTAAAACCGATTTTAGATGATCAATGTGCTCACTAAGTGTTTTTCTGTAGACAAGAATGTCATCGAAGTATACTACAACAAAGACTCCTATGAAAGCTCTCAAGACATGATTCATCAATCTCATGAAAGTACTAGGTGCATTGGTTAAACCAAAAGGCATAATTAACCATTCATACAACCCTAGCTTAGTTTTGAAAGCGGTTTTCCATTCATCCCCTTCTTTCATCCTAATTTGATGATATCCACTTTTCAAATCAATCTTCGAAAAGATGCATGATCCATGTAGTTCATCTAACATATCATCTAATCTAGGGATGGGGTGTCTGTACTTAACTGTTATGTTGTTGATTGCTCTACAATCCACACACATACGCCAACTGCCATCTTTCTTGGGCACAAGGAGAACTGGAACTGCGCATGGACTCATGCTTTCTCTGATGTATCATTTCTCCATGAGCTCATTGATTTGTTTTTGCAGCTCTTTAGTTTCAACAGGATTGGTCCTGTATGCTGGTCTGTTTGGAAGAGAAGCGCCTGGTATGAAATCAATCTGGTGCTCAATGCCTCTGATTGGAGGTAGTCCCTTCGGGTTTTCATCAGGAAACACATCCCTAAAACCTTGCAAAAGAGTTTCAAACTCACTTGGAAGCTCCAGTGCATTGTTAGAAGAAGACATTAGTGTTTCTTTAAAAACTAGCAAAAGCATTGGTTGATCAGAAAATAAAGCTTTCTTGATCTCACTAGTTTTAGCAAAGAAATTGGAATGCCTTACTAATTTGGATTCGCTTTCCTTGGATGATTTGGATTCATGATCTCGCTTGGCTTGTTCTCTTCTTTCCTTTAAACGTTTTTGATCCTGATGTACCTCTTGTGGTGACAGTGGTGCCAACATAATCTTCTTCCCTTGGTGTTCAAAGGTGTGACGGTTTGTGTACCCATCATGTATGACCCTTTTGTCATATTGCCAAGGCCTTCCTAAAAGAATGTGACCGGCCTCCATAGCATCTAGTGTGAAAGAGGATCTCTCTCTGCTCATGCTCCTTAGGTTTGAGTTGTGCACTCAAGGTTCTCCTAGTAACCATAAGTTCCCCGTGAGCAGGATAATCTATTTGCTCTCCCTCAGAATCTTTTTGCGGCTTCTCATCCTCAGATTCTATGTCACCGTTCTCCAGAACAATCATGACTCTCTTGTTGGTACAATCCGTAGCATAATGTCCAAGCCCTTGGCATTTGAAGCACCTCATGTCCCTGGCTTGTACAGTAGGAGCTTCTGCCTTTTCCTTGACACTACTAGAAGATGGATTAGTTTTAAAATCAGAAATAGGTTTGGTTAGAGCTTTACCCTTGTCTTGGTAGCTAAGTTTAGCAACCGGTGTGTAGGTGGACTTAGGTAGACTCTTTCTCTTAACCTGCTGCTCAACCAAGATCGCCTTGTGTAGCATCTCTTCTAGGCACTCGTACTCTTGCATCTCCAACCTGTCTTGGATGTCACGGTTGAGTCCTCCTAGAAATCTTGCCATTGTTGCCTCCGGATCTTCATCAGCATCTACTTTGATCATTAGCGTCTCCATCTCTTGGAAGTAATCCTCAACGCTCTTAGTTCCTTGAACTAATCTCCTAAGCCTCTGATGCAAGTCTCAGTTGTAGTGGCTGGGCACAAAACGCTTCCTCATGAGAGTAATCATCTCATCCCATGTAGCTACGGGTCTTTCACCTGTTCTCCTCCTGTTCGTCACAATTTGATCCCACCAGTTAATAGCATAACCATAGAACTCAGTTGTGGCCAACCTTACCTTTTTAAGTTCAGAATAGTTCTGACAATCAAAGACCAGTTCTATCTTTTTCTCCCACTCTAGGTAAGCATCTGGATCGTTTTTACCATGGAAGGATGGAATTTTTAACTTAAGGCCACCTAAGTTATCATCTTGTCTTCCCCGGGTCTCTCTAGGCCATCTGGTCCTTCTTTGGCTGTCACTAGAGGAGTGTTCATAAAACTCTTCATTGGCCCTGGTACGCCTTTGTCTGGTTCGTGACCTACCAGTTGCTTCCTCTGGTGGTGGTCTAGTTTGGGTGTCCTCTTGGACCCGATCAAGCCGAACGTTGATCTCCTCAAGTTCTGATCTCATCATTCTTTTCATTTCTTCCATCAAGGCCCTCATTTGTATTCTAGAAAGGCCAACGTTCTGGTTGTCCTCCTGTTCATCATTACTTGGATTGGACATCTTTCCTACAAACAAGAACAAACAAGTTAAAGAAGCAGAAACTCTTCAACGGCCGGTCCAAACTCTTCAACAGCCGGTTCTCCTGTGTGGATTTTCCTGCGAGCACTTAGACAAACGAGTTAATCAAAACCCTCTGCCTCACAAGTGTTTATCTCTCACAGTGAAATCTCAAGAGTTCCAATAGAACAAATCTGTCAAACCCAATGAATCTATCCAAACAACCCGAGTAGATGAAGAGGTAGATAGACAGATTGCAAGATTTTTTGGTTCTGGATGATTGACCAACCCTTGAAACCGATTTCTCCTGGTTCCTTAAACACTTTTCTTTTGTGTACTCTTTTTTTTTTTTTTGAATATCAGGCGGCTGACCCAGAGAACAGATAGACAGAAAAGAACTTTTTTTTTTTTTTTTTGGTTTTAAGAAGAAGATGAAGAGGTGAGAAAGATGGATCGAAATAGATACCAAACTTCAAAGTGGGCTCTGATACCACTTGATATGGGGATCAACTCCCTCCCACGGATTACACTCTGAAGTTGGTCTGGATAGACTTTGAACTCAATTGAGCTACTAGCTCTCAAGTACAAAGGAATGGATCGTTAGGTCGCACAAGGGATGCGGAAGGCCCTTGATATTCCAAACCTCAGCAGTCCTAAGATATGACTCACTTAGACGACCGAAGAGGGGTTGTTGTTTGGATATGACTCACCAAGCAACAGGGGTTTGTTCACAAGGAACAACAGAGATTCACTCTCCAAGACAATCACAATGATCAAACTTAACTTCTTATTCATTCAATGGTTTCCGAAATACATATATAGTGTTTGTGTTTCAGAAAACAAGACAAGACAACACGGAAAACAATACATTAATGAAGTAAAGACTTGACTGAATTGATTCCATGTTGACTGACTCTTCAACTGATGTGAAAACACAGTCTCTTGATGCTATCCGAATCGTCCATTTAGGAAGGTCCACCTAAATCATCATGAAACCTTACTAAAAGTCGATTTAGGAAGGGGTTCCCAAATCCTTACTGAACCTTACTAAAATCGTGTGTTGCACATCTTCCTCCTTAAGGTTGTACTGAACATTGGCAGAACTAAGTAAAGAACTTAGCGTTTGAGACAGCTGCCTGGTCCGCACCCTGGTCATGGCTCCGGCTGGTACTTGCAAAGCGTCCGGTACTTGCAAAGCATCCTCAGCTACAAACTTCACGCCTTCTGCTCCATGCTCTTCCACAGCCATAAGCTCAGCTTCTGGTTCTGGTTCAAGCTCTCCATCCTTGGTGCCATCCATGATCGCATCATTATATCCCTTTTGTATGGAGGAATAGCCAATGAACATGCACTTAGTACTCCTAGCGTCCAGTTTGTTTCTCAATTCTCCTGGAACTAAGACAAAGCACACACAACCAAAAACTCTTAGGTGACCAATGGAAGGTTTAGACTTGTTAAGTACCTCAAAGGGTGAGGAGTCATGCAAGACTTTGGTCGGTACTCTGTTGATGAGATAGCAGGCCGTCATGACTGCATCCCCCCAAAACCTCTTAGGCACATTAGTGTGAAACATCATTGACCTAGCCACTTCCATGAGATGTCTGTTCTTCCTTTCAGCAACACCATTTTGTTGTGGTGTGTATGGGCAGCTGGTCTGATGGAGAATGCCATGCTTGTGAAGGTGATCCTTAAATCGGTGGCTGATATACTCCCCTCCATTATCTGTTCTCAACACTTTAATCTTAGCTTTGAATTGGTTAGTCACATATGTTTGGAAGTTTAAAAATGCCTCAAACGTTTTATCTTTGGAAGGTAACAAAGTGATCCAAGTGTATTTAGACTTCTCATCTATAAAGGTCACAAAGTGCTTATTATTGTCTCTAGATAAGCAGGGTGAGGTCCAAACATCTGAGTGAACTAAATCAAAGCAGTTCTCATAAATGGTACTAGACTTTGGGAAAACAGATTTGCAATGTTTGCCAAGAATACAAGCCTCACAATCAGAATGATCAAAGAAAATTTCAGGCAACAATAACTTAAGAGCACGCAAGTGTGGATGGCCAAGTCTAGCATGCCACATAGCATTTAGGGAAACAGAAAAACAAGAAATAGATTGCAGGTTGATAGGAGAAGTGTCTTCCAAGACATAAAGGTCATCCTTGGTCACTCCTTTTCCAAGTAATCTCATGGTCTCAATATCCTGAAAATGAACATCATTAGGACCAAATATAGCATAGCAATTTAAGTCTGAGGTAACCTTCCTAACTGATAGGAGATTAGACGTAAACTTGGGCATGTAAAGAGCCTTGGAGTTCTTGTCAAACAACTTAAGGGTACCAATACCATTCACGGGAACACTATCACCATTTGCTATAGTTATATTGCCTAAGGCTGGTTCAATGTTACTAAGGAGATCAGGATTACTTATCATATGGTGAGAAGCACCTGAATCAACAATCAAATTGTTACTAGACTGGAGGGTGAGAAACGTTTTACCAGATTCTTTAAGGGAGGCAATGGATTTGATGAGAGCCTCCAAGTCTGACTTTCTCACCACATCATCATGAGTTGACGCAGTCATTTCCTTCTCTGAGGCATTGTGTGACCCTGAAGCAATGGCAAGTTCACTGGGAGTGGAGATGTTGGCTCTAGGGTCCTTAAACCGTGGGTTGGACCTGAATGATGGTTGAGCTGTGGGACTAGGCCTCAGGTGCGTATGGAGAATCCAACATTGAGCTCTGTTATGCCCCTTCCTCTTGCAATGGTCGCATACCCCTGGTCTCCGGTCCTCTGGTGGCTTGTACACTCCTTTGTTTGCGGTTGGAAGTTCTCCTCTTCCATTGAACAATCCAAAGGAGCCTTGTTCCTTTTGGATCTGAGAACATACTTCATCTAGTGTTGGAAGTTTGTCTCCCCTCAACATGTGTTTAATGAGGTCGTTGAACATTGGATTCAGTGTGAGCAGAAGACCAAACACTTTGTCTTGCTCACGCCTTTCACTTAGCACCAATGGGTCCAAGGTACTTGGTCTTAACATCTCCAGTTCGGACCAGAGAGCTCTGAACTTCCTAAGGTGCTTGGTGAACTCCAGATCCTCTTGACTGAGAGTGTTGATTGCCCTCTTCACTTCAAACACGCGGGTTAGGCTGGAGATATTCCCATACACATTTTTGAGTGTTTCCCACAGTACATGCGCCGTCTCACAGTGTGAGTAAGCTTCCAGTATTGATGCATCAAGAGAGGTCTGGAGCATGGATAGAACAGTCTGGTCCTCTTGGAACCACTTGCTTTCTTCCACCGGTGAGGTCTTTGCCTCGCTCTCCTCTTCTTCCATGGTGGCTTCCTTCGGTGCTGTGGCGTTGACCACATGACTCCAAAGTCCCCGGCCACACAATGAGGTTCTTGTGGTCCTAGACCACAGCAGGTAGTTTTCTCCTTTGAGAATGACCGGAATGACGAGCTGTTTGGTATTCTCCATGAGTGTTCCGGCGAGAATAAATGGGTGCTTGTTATGGACCGCTGGATAAAGCTATTATCCAACGGTTAAAGAGAGATGGCGACGAACAAGATGGTGAGGTTTATGAAAAAGAGTAAGCTTGGGACTGAAGATGAGATTGGTCGTAGCAATTTGTGAAAAGCAAGAATTTATTTCTGTAGAAGTGTGAGGATGGTGAGATGAGTTGCGAAGAGAGCTGGAGACAGATGCAGAATTTGAAAGAGTTTAGAACAGAGATTCAGAGTTTAGAACGATTAACTAAGAAGAATAGGAAACCAAAGCACAAGGCTCTGATACCATGTAAGAATTGCGGAAGTAAACTAAGAGATTTGGTAGAGAATTAGTGAAGAACTAGAAGGAGAATTCATGGAGAATGAAGAGTGAAGAACACAAATGTTTATTACATAGATAAGGATAGTTTGCATACATTATTACATGTCTTTAAATAGACCAACAAGGAGATACAAATCGTATACAACAGCAAAAGGAAGTGAGAGTGACTTGTACGCAGATCCTGATGTAATCATGGATAGCACAACATCTAAGGAGCCAAAGGAAGAGCCAGAGATAGTAGGAAGGGTCACTCGATCCAGAGCTAAGGAACTGGCTAAGGAAGCTCATTCACTTCTAGCAGAAGGATTACTTACCTTACCTGCTATTCAAGTGTTCAACATCTTCAGCCAGAAGACTCCACCCAGTAATGATAACTAAGTAACTTAAGGTGATGAGTCTGTACTCTTTTTCCCATGATGAGTTTTGTCCCACTGGGTTTTCTCAACATGGTTTTTAATGAGGCAGATGAGTCACTATGTTGAGTTGCTTAGGAGTCATTACCTTTGGGTAATAATGTACAAGTCACTATGGCTTTGTACTTAGTGATTTTAAAGGTGCACCAATTAGAAACCTGAGGGTTGGGACACCTTGTTGTTTCTTTTGTTTGTTTTTAGAACACCTTGTTGTTTTAACTTTTTAAAACACCATGCTGTTTACTGATTGTTTTAAAACAGCATGTTGTTGAGTTTTAGGGTTGTCTGAGAGTTGTATTTAAACTGTAATCAGTCTTTCATGTTAAGGCAGCGAAGAACATAAATGAAAAGCGATAGATTGCCCTTCTTCTCTCACCTTTGATTCCTTGAATTCGTTCTTGTAATCCGAGTTTCTATACACCAAGTGATTGTGAAACTCTGTTATCATTCCTAATAATCTGATCATCTGAATACTATCCATAAATCCCCTGATCAATAACCCTAACCCCCATCATCACGCCATAGATCCCCCCACGGGATCCTAATTCTTCATTCATCTCATTGCATAGACGCCATCCAGTCTCACACGATCATCAGCCTTTTCGTTGGAGTGATCAAGGGAGTTCATATCAGATCCATATGCTGAAAGTGACATCTCCGCGCCTTGGTACACCCGTGACTCTTGCTCTCTCTAACGGTCATATACACACATGATCTTTCTTCCCATTTAAGAGGAGTTAACCACTTTCTTTAGCTGTCTAGTTTAGGGAAACCTCACGTGTGCTA
This sequence comes from Iljinskaea planisiliqua, assembly GCA_900108845.1. Lineage (NCBI taxonomy): Eukaryota > Viridiplantae > Streptophyta > Magnoliopsida > Brassicales > Brassicaceae > Iljinskaea > Iljinskaea planisiliqua. The sequence goes on from FNXX01000027.1 coordinate 850,259, forward strand.
AAACCCCTTCTTGATATCTTCCTTCAACAGCTGTCACACAAGATGGCGTGTATCACACGGTCTGATGCCTTGGATCACACATCATGCCTCCTTTTGCTGAATACACCATTCCTTGCTCTTCCTTTGGTCAATACCTAAGACAATCTTTGGTAAGATAGAATGGTCACACAAGTGTTGTGGATACACTTGATACACCGAAGGTTCTTGGATATTACACACCAAGAAGATCAAACAGTTCCAGAGGAACAAAGAGAATCACTCTCTCACAAAACACAAGGTTTCAACTCAAAACATCTCTTATTTTCATTAACCACGAAAATGTGTTTAAATAGCATACAAAGGTATTAAAAACTAGGTAGAATGTGTTAAAAACAAGGCACTCGAAACTAGCACCTAGTTAATGCCTTAGACTAGTTTTTAATTAAGTTTGAATGACTTTCAACTGAAAATGGCTCTTGATCTGATTAAATCCGCCTGGCCTTTGTAGAATTGAGAAGTAGGCTTCTGAAATGGGCTTTGACAAGTATTCAGCAGGCCTGGTCGAATGTTGATCAAAGCCAAAGTAGTCTTCATTTCATTTGTTGGAAGTTGAAGCGTTATTAGGAAGGCTTTAGGAAGGGCTTCCTGAAAATGGATTTAGGAAGGGGTTCCTAAAATCCGGGTCATCTTGCTCCTCGGGTGGCCTAAGTAAATCGCTTTGGCCGGGTAGAAGGGAACTTTGATCATCTGTTGATTCTGTCTGAACCAAGTGAGTTTTGGCACAACCAGAATGTCCATCATAGCCACTTGGTCGAGTGAATCCTCCTCTAAAAATTGTTTTGAAGCCGAAATCTTCATGGTCCAGCTGCTGCTTCCTTGATGGCTTGGTCGGACAGTCCAGTTTATGAAATGAGCCGGTCAGAATCATATCAGAACTTGGCCGAGTCTTCATTGGTCTTGATTTGATTAAGTAAAGTCTCCAATGTCTTGTGGAATGCCTTAGTCCTTGACCGTGTCATTGGTCCTCTTGGCACCTTAATGATACGAGGCTGACCGGCTCGTATCATCAACCGGACTGCCAGACCGAGCCATCAAGGAAGCAGCAGCTGGACCATGAAGATTCAGGCTTCAAAACAACATTTAAAGGAGGATTCACTCGACCAAGTGGCTATGAAGTACATTTTGTACGTGCCAAAACTCACTTGGTTCAGGCAGAATCAACAGATGGTCGAAGTTCCCTTCTACCCGGCCGAAGCGAGTTACTTAGGCCGCCCGAGGAGCATGATGACCCGGATTTTAGGAACTCCTTCCTAAATCCATTTTCAGGAAGCCCTTCCTAAAACCTTCCAAAAAAAAACTCTTCAACTTCTCAACAAAGAAAATCAAGACTACTTTGGATTTGATCAACACTCGACCAGGCCTGCTGAATACTTGTCAAAACCCATTCCAGAAGTCTACTTCTCAATTCGACAAAGGCCAGGCGGAATTAATCAGATCAAGAGTCATTTTAAGTTGAAAAGTCATTCAAAGTTCATTAAAAACTAGTCTAAGGCATTAACTAGGTTCTAGTTTCGAGTTGCCTTGTTTTTAACACATTCTACCTAGTTTTTAATACCTTTGTATGCTATTTAAACACATTTTCGTGGTTAATGAAAATAAGAATGATGTTTTGAGTTAAAACCTTGTGTTTTGTGAGAGAGTGATTCTCTTTGTTCCTCTGGAACTGTTCGATCTTCTTGGTGTGTAATATCCAAGAACCTTCGGTGTATCAAGTGTATCCACAACACTTGTGTGACCATTCTATCTTACCAAAGATTGTCTTAGGCAGCCTAGATAGTATCAGGCATTAGGTTTAATATACCTCTTGTTGGAGCTACCTGTCTAATTCATTCCAAGGTTCCACCGCCTATCTCCTTTTGGAACGTTTAAGAAAGCTTCAGGCCTTGGGTTTAATATGCCCATTGTTGGATCTTCACGAGCCAAGGAAGCTTAGGATTATCCTGCCCAACTCGGAGTGTTCATCTTGGGGCTGCGTTGCTGTCCGATCCCGGCCGGCCTCGCATCACTTAAGATCCTCCTCAGCTACAAGCTCGCTCTGTCCTTGCTCCTCAGGTTCAAGCTTTCTTTGTCCTTGCCCCTCAGGTTCAAGCGGTCCATCTTTGTCCATGATCATATCATCCCCTCCATCTTGAAAAGGATTTGACCTCAAATCCAAGCATTCTGAAACAAAAGGAACAAGGTCAGTGACATTAAAACTAGAACTAATGTTATACTTACCTTGGAGGTCTAATTGATAAGCATTATTGTTGATCTTTTTAGTGATCCGAAATGGTCCATCCACTCTTGGCATCAGCTTTGATTTCCTTTCAGCCGGAAACCTTTCCTTCCTAAGGTGAACCCACACTTGATCTCCAACCTCGAAGATCTGCTCATGCCTTCCTTTGTTTGCGTGTTTAGCATAGAGCTTAGTCTTGAATGTGGTTTTCCACTCATCACCCTCTTTCATTCTAATCTGGTGATAGCCACTTTTCAAATAAATCTTAGAGAAAATACTAGACCCATGCAACTCATCTAACATGTCATCTAGCCTAGGAATGGGGTGTCTATACTTCACTGTTATATTGTTTTTGTACGGCAGTCAACACACATTCTCCAGCTCCCATCCTTCTTCGGCACAAGCAGAACCGGGACAGCACAAGGGCTCATGTTCTCACGGATGTGACCCTTAGCCATTAGCTCATCAACCTGCCTTTGGAGTTCCTTAGTTTCAACCGGATTAGTGTGGTATGCTGGTCTATTTGGCAAGGCTGCTCCCGGAGTGAAGTCAATTTGGTGCTCTATTCCTCTGATTGGAGGAAGTCCCTCTGGATTTTCTGCAGGGAAAACATCAATATAGTCCTGCAATAGCGCTTGCATTTCACTCGGATACACCGGTGTGAGGTCAGTTCTGTTAGTTAAAACTTCTTTAAACATAAATAAAAGCATTGGTTGTTTAAGTTTCAAAGCTTTTTTTACCTCACCGGCTTTAGCAAAGAAGTTAGGATGTTTGGCTGGATTTTTAACTTTCTTTTGGTCTTGATAAACCTCATTAGGAGTCCTCGCAACCAACACATTCTTTCGGCCTTTGTATTCAAATGAATGGCGGTTTGTGTACCCATCGTGCAATACCTTTCTGTCGGATTGCCAAGGCCTTCCTAGCAGTATGTGGCTTGCCTTCATTGGTAGCACATCACAGAGTATCTCATCTTGATACTTTCCAATTTTAATAGGCACTGAAACTTGGTGAGACACCTTCATTTGTCCTTCATCGTTTAGCCATTGCAACGTGTATGGTTTGGGGTGTGGTGTGGTTTCTAGGCTGAGTTTCTTGACCATAGTCTCACTGGCCACATTGGTACAACTCCCTCCGTCAATGATGAGACTGCACACCCTCCCTTGAACCATACAACGAGTATGAAACAAGTTCTCTCGCTGGATCTCCTCCTCTGTTTTGCTCTGCAAACTCAAGGTCCTTCTCGCAACCAATAGGTCTCCTTTGACTGGTAAGATCTCGGTCTCCTCTGTTGATTCTTCTTTAGACTCATCCTCAGACGTGACTTCTCCATTCTCCAGAAGACCCATGGTCCTTTTGTTGATGCACTCATTCACATAGTGACCACACCCTTGGCACTTGAAGCATTTCACATCCCGAGTTGATGTGATCCTGAACAGCACTAAGAACATGGAGCTTGTATGATACGAGGCTGACCAGCTCGTATCATCAACCGGACTGCCAGACCGAGCCATCAAGGAAGCAGCAGCTGGACCATGAAGATTCAGGCTTCAAAACAACATTTAAAGGAGGATTCACTCGACCAAGTGGCTATGAAGTACATTTTGGACGTGCCAAAACTCACTTGGTTCAGGCAGAATCAACAGATGGTCGAAGTTCCCTTCTACCCGGCCGAAGCGAGTTACTTAGGCCGCCCGAGGAGCATGATGACCCGGATTTTAGGAACCCCTTCCTAAATCCATTTTCAGGAAGCCCTTCCTAAAAACTTCCTAAAAACTCTTCAACTTCTCAACAAAGGAAATCAAGACTACTTTGGATTTGATCAACATTCGACCAGGCCTGCTGAATACTTGTCAAAACCCGTTTCAGAAGTCTACTTCTCAATTCGACAAAGGCCAGACGGAATTAATCAGATCAAGAGTCATTTTAAGTTGAAAAGTCATTCAAAGTTCATTAAAAACTAGTCTAAGGCATTAACTAGGTTCTAATTTCGAGTTGCCTTGTTTTTAACACATTCTACCTAGTTTTTAATACCTTTGTATGCTATTTAAACACATTTTCGTGGTTAATGAAAATAAGAGATGTTTTGAGTTGAAACCTTGTGTTTTGTGAGAGAGTGATTCTCTTTGTTCCTCTGGAACTGTTCGATCTTATTGGTGTGTAATATCCAAGAACCTTCGGTGTATCAAGTGTATCCACAACACTTGTGTGACCATTCTATCTTACCAAAGATTGTCTTAGGCGGCCTAGATAGTATCAGGCATTAGGTTTAATATACCTCTTGTTGGAGCTACCTGTCTAACTCATTCCAAGGTTCCACCGCCTATCTCCTTTTGGAACGTTTAAGAAAGCATCAAGCCTTGGGTTTAATATGCCCATTGTTGGATCTTCACGAGCCAAAGAAGCTTAGGATTATCCTTCCCAACTCGGAGTGTTCATCTTGGGACTGCGTTGCTGTCCGAACCCGGCCGGCCACGCATCAAGTGGTATCAGAGCAAACCACTCCTTCGTTGGTATCGATTTCTAATCCGCCATTCTCACCTCTTCATCTTCATTATCATTTGTAATTCTTTTCTGTCTATCTGTTTGTTAGTTGAGCCAGCCTCAATCCTAGATCAAAAAAAAAAAAAAAAAAAAAAGATAAAAAGAAAAAGAAAAGAAAAGCAAAACCGTATTAAAAAAGAAAAAAAAAAAAAAAAAAACAAAAAGAGAGATCTGTAAAGGGCTTGGTCAATCAACTAGTCAAGAAAATCTTTCAACTCTCTTCTTTCTTGATTCACCATTTGGTTCTTTGGAGAAAGCACATTGAGTTTGAATTGCTTGATCCTTTGGAACTTGGAGATTTCACTGAGGGAACACAAACACTAAAGAGAAACAGTCTGAGAGAAACACCTGTGAGGAAACCTTTTGCTTCTAATCTTGTTTGCTAGTGTTTGCAGGGACAACATGTTTGGTCTTAAGAAGAAACCTAGACGACAGGAGCAGAGTCCACATCAGGGAGTTTTCTATCCATCTACTAAATCATTTTTGGGAAAGAAACAACACTCTTTGAGAGGTGAACATCAATCAGTTTTTAACAAATTTGATTATGTGCAGGATTGGATACAACCAGGAAAACCACAAGAGAGGCCTATGAGGAGAACTAGAAAAACTTCTAGACCGGCCTGGGATAAAACAGGATTTGATTTCTACAGCCGTGATTATCAAAAGAGTCATAATCAAGTTAGACAGCTCCAGGACCCATTGAGCCGACAACAACATTATGATGATCTGGAAAATCAGATGGTGGAAACACTTATGGCTGTGATGAAGAACCATAGTAAGAGAACTACCACACCCCTCACAACAAACTAGAAGCAGAGTTGTTCAGAGGACAACCCGGCTGTCCAAGAGCCAGAGCCAGACCAGACCATGTCAATCGACAAAGGTATGAAAGCAGTTTCAAATATGGAGATTAATTGATGTGATACTGGACAAATCATGGAGCTTGGAGCATGGAAAGGAGTCTATGGAGCAGCTTGAACCAGAGCTAGGAGGAGATGAAGCTTTGATTGTGCCTACCGGTCCAATGACTAGATCAAAGACTAAGCTATTCAATCAAGTTGTTGGAGGACTTCTCAATCATACCTTGAAGGCAGATGATCAAGACATCAAACAGGAAGGTATAACTTGTCAAAACACTTTGGTTTTGATTCAAGTTATATAGTTTTAACATTTGGGAAAAGTGTTGGGTTTATACTCTTTTTCCCTTGTCAAGTTTTGTCCCACTGGGTTTTCTTGACAAGGTTTTTAATGAGGTATTCCCAGCACTTCACAATGGCCCAAATTGTTAAAACTGAAGCCCAAGGCCTGGAAGCCACGTCCAGGAAGCAAGATGAGGCCTTTGGGAAACTCCCAACTGTATTTTAAATGCTTTTGTTATTTTCTAGACTCTGCATGAAGAGGAAATTCGAATTTGAACTTTAATTAAGTGTTTTGTTTAGTTCCAAGGTCATTTAATGCTTGCTGTGCATGCAAGCCTTGTTTGACCTCTACTTAAACTTCATGTACTCCCATTTTCAAATCTATCTATCTTCTTTTATCAAAAAACCTTTTGAATTTAGATCACTGTTTATTGGTGTGTCATATCCAGTAAACAAACCCGAATTCTTGTGTGTCATATCAAGAATTCAACCTGGTTTGCTTGAGGAAATTCCGCAGCCTCTTAGCAAAGCCATTCAATCCATCTCATATTCCATTCTTCACAGTTCTGTTCCATCCGTTCCAGAATCTTTTCAACTTCAGACTGGGTGATTCAAGGGAGGTTATATTAAGTGGTATCAGAGCAAACCAGCCTGCAAGTTAAGTTTTCTTTCTATTTTCTTTGAGTGTCTGTTTTTATCTTCTCATGCACAGATCTGCTTGTTTTGGAACCAGAAAGTGTAGATCTGTTAGCTGTGACTTCTTTAAAACATATTAGGGCTATAGATCTGTTAGTTTCGAACCCTAAGAGTTACAGATCTGTGTTCTGCAATTTCTAGGCTTGAATATGACTGTTCATCTTCCAAATCCAGAAGTGTGTTAATCTGCAGAAAAATTGTTTAAGCACCTGTCTGGCCTAGTTTAATTTTTTTTCTTTTAAGAAGTTGTTTCTTTGGAACTCTTTACTGGTGGATTTGTGTTTTCTATTTCAGAGAACATGTCTGGAACAGAGGATGAGGAAGAATCCAGCAACAACAGAAACAACAAACTGCTGATTGAGGCTATGACAAAGATGATGGATGCTAAACTAAATGCTTTGCGCCAAGAGCTTCGTCCTAACAATGAACCAGAAGAAACTCAGTCAAAGAGAAGAAGAGAACAAAGAGGATCTCGTGATCAGACTGCAGAAACAAGGGGTGATGATACTGACAGCTACTACAGCAACAGAAGCAATGGATCTCAAAACAGTCAGAGAAGGCGCAATAGGATTGCAAGAGAAGGCAGAGAACGTTTGCAAGATAATCTTGGAGGACTCAAGCTTAAAATTCCTCCATTCCATGGGAAGAATGATCCAGATGCATATTTGGAATGGGAGAAGAAGATTGAGCTAGTATTCAATGTTCAGCACTACACAGAGATCAACAGAGTTAGAGTTGCTGCTACTGAATTTTATGACTATGCTCTCAGCTGGTGGGATCAGTTAGTCACTTCAAGGAGGAGAAATCAAGAGTATCCAGTGGAGACTTGGACAGAAATGAAGAGGATTATGAGAAAGAGGTTTGTTCCTAGTCATTACCACAGAGAGTTACACCTAAGACTGAGGAGACTCACACAAGGAAACCGGTCTGTTGAGGAGTATTCTCAAGAAATGGAGACTTTGATGCTGCGTGCTGACATTTCAGAAGATAGAGAAGCAACAATGTCTAGGTTTCTTGGAGGTTTAAACCGTGAAATTCAAGACAGGCTTGAAACTCAGCACTATATAGATATAGAAGAGATGCTGCACAAAGCCATTCTGTTTGAGCAGCAGGTGAAGAGGAAAGGTTTTTCAAGATCTAGTTACAATCCAGGAGCAAATGCTAGCAAGTCTAATTTTCGCAGAGAAGAGAGACCAAGTTATTCAAGAGACATCAAGCAGCCTGCAAATCCTAGAGAGGAAAACAAGCCATATACTGCCATTCAAGACATCAAGGGCAAAGCTGTTGCTGATGCTTCCAGAACTCGTGATGTGAAGTGTTTCAAGTGTCAAGGCAGAGGGCATTATGCCAATGAATGCATTAACAAGAAGGTTATGATTCTGCTTGATAATGGAGAGTTTGAATCTGAAGATGAGGAATCAGAAGCTGAGATACTTTCAGATGAACATAAAGAAGAACCAGTCAAAGGAGAACTACTAGTAGCCAGAAGGTCTTTGAGTCTGCAATCAAGTCAAGAAAAGCAAGAACAGAGAGAGAACCTGTTTCATACTCGTTGCAAGGTTCAGGGCAAGGTCTGCAGCTTGATCATTGATGGAGGCAGCTGCACCAATGTGGCAAGTGATTTGATGGTCAAGAAGCTGGGATTGAAAGTCAGAAAGCATCCAAAGCCATACAAGCTTCAGTGGCTCAATGACAGTGGGGAAATGAAAGTAAACAGTCAAGTGGTGGTTCCCTTAGCTATTGGCAAGTATGAGGATGAGGTCTTGTGTGACATTTTGCCTATGGAGGCAGGACACATTCTGCTTGGGAGACCTTGGCAATCTGATCGAAAAGTGATTCATGATGGTTATACTAATCGTCATACCTTTGAGTTTAATGGCAGAAAGACCACACTACTTCCTATGACGCCAAGTGAGGTTTATGCAGACCAAATACATCTCAAACGCAAGGAAGAGCAGGTATCAAAACATTCTAACTTCTTTGTTAAGGCTAATGTTGTTAAGAAAGCTTTATTTGCAAAGAAACCAATGTTGCTGTTTGTTTATAAAGAAGCTCTTATGAGCTTAACTGACCTTGCACCGGTGCTGCCGAGTGAGATGATTTCTCTTTTGCAGAACTATGAGGACGTGTTCCCTGAAGATAATCCAGTGGGATTACCACCTATAAGAGGCATTGAACATCAAATTGATTTCATCCCTGGAGCCTCTCTTCCAAACCGTCCAGCATACAGAACAAACCCTGTGGAGACAAAAGAGCTGCAGAAACAAGTAGAAGAACTAATGGAGAAGGGACATATAAGAGAAAGCATGAGTCCTTGTGCTGTACCTGTTCTACTTGTGCCTAAGAAAGATGGTAACTGGCGCATGTGTGTGGACTGCAGAGCCATCAATAATATCACGGTGAAGTATCGACATCCTATACCTAGATTAGATGACATGCTAGATGAGTTGCATGGTTCCTGCATCTTTTCTAAAATTGATTTAAAGAGTGGATATCACCAAATTAGAATGAAAGAAGGTGATGAGTGGAAAACAGCCTTTAAAACTAAGCATGGGCTGTATGAATGGTTAGTTATGCCATTTGGGCTGACAAATGCACCTAGTACTTTCATGAGGCTGATGAATCATGTTCTTAGGTCATTCATAGGAGAGTTTGTTGTTGTTTACTTTGATGATATTTTGGTTTACAGCAAAAGCCTAAATGAACATGTTGAGCATCTGAATTCTGTTTTAAGTGTGCTTAGAAGGGAAAAGCTTTATGCTAATCTTAAGAAATGCACATTCTGCACAGATAACCTTGTGTTTCTAGGTTTTGTTGTAAGTGCAGATGGTGTTAAAGTGGATGAAGCAAAAGTTAAAGCAATCAGCGATTGGCCAAGTCCAAAGACAGTAGGCGAGGTGAGGAGTTTCCATGGCCTTGCTGGATTTTACAGGAGATTTGTGAAGGACTTTAGCACGCTGGCAGCTCCCCTCACTGAGGTTATAAAGAAGGACGTGGGTTTTAAATGGGAGCAAGCACAGGAAGATGCATTCCAATCCCTTAAAGAGAAGCTTACTCATGCCCCTGTCTTAACCTTACCAGATTTTCTTAAAACTTTTGAGATAGAATGTGATGCCTCTGGTATAGGTATTGGAGCTGTTCTGATGCAGGATAAGAAGCCCATAGCATTTTTCAGTGAGAAGCTTGGAGGAGTAATGCTAAACTATCCTACTTATGATAAGGAGCTGTATGCTTTGGTGAGAGCTTTACAAACATGGCAGCACTATCTCTGGCCTAAGGAGTTCGTTATACACTCTGATCATGAGTCCCTTAAGCATCTCAAAGGTCAGCAGAAGCTAAACAAGAGACATGCCAGGTGGGTTGAATTCATAGAAACCTTCCCCTATGTCATCAAGTACAAACAAGGTAAGGAAAATGTAGTGGCAGATGCATTGTCTCGGAGGTATGTTTTAATCTCAACTCTTGATGCCAAACTGTTGGGTTTTGAACAACTTAAGCATTTATATGAGACTGACCCTGATTTTAAGGAAGTTTATAAGTCTTGTGAGAAGTTTTCTTCAGGACATTACTTTAGGCAAGATGGTTTTCTTTTCTTTGATAATCGCTTGTGTGTACCTAACTGTTCTGTTAGAGACTTGTTCATAAGGGAAGCTCACGGTGGAGGCCTGATGGGGCACTTTGGTATTGCTAAAACACTTAAGGTGATGCAGGATCACTTCCATTGGCCTCACATGAAAAGAGATGTGGAAAGGATCTGTGGCAGATGTGCAACATGTAAACAAGCTAAGTCTAAGGTCCAGCCTCACGGTTTGTACACTCCTCTGCCTATTCCTTCTCATCCCTGGACTGATATCTCTATGGACTTTGTGCTTGGATTGCCTAGAACTAGGACTGGAAAAGATTCTATTTTTGTGGTAGTTGATAGGTTTTCTAAGATGGCACATTTCATTGCTTGTCATAAAACAGATGATGCATCTCATGTAGCAGACTTGTTCTTTAAGGAAATCATTCGTTTACATGGCATGCCCAGAACCATTGTTTCTGATAGAGATACCAAGTTTCTTAGCTATTTCTGGAAAACATTGTGGTCTAAGCTAGGAACTAAGCTATTGTTTTCAACCACATGTCATCCCCAAACTGATGGACAAACAGAAGTTGTTAATCGCACTCTAGGAACTCTATTGCGTGCACTGATTAAAAAGAACCTAAAAACTTGGGAAGATTGCTTGCCTCATATAGAATTTGCATATAATCATGCTATGCATTCTGCTTCTAAGTTTTCTCCATTTCAGATTGTTTATGGCTTTAACCCATTATCACCTTTGGATCTAATGCCTTTACCTTTGAGTGAAAGAGCTAGCATAGATGGGAAAAAGAAAGCTGAATTAGTTAAACAGATTCATGAGAAAGCCAAGAAGAACATAGAAGAGAAAACAAAGCAGTATGTCAAACAAGCTAACAAAGGCAGGCGTGGCATGATCTTTGAAGTTGGTGACCAGGTCTGGGTTCATTTGAGGAAGGAACGATTCCCTGCTGAGAGAAATTCTAAGCTAATGCCAAAGATCGATGGCCCTTTCACAGTCACAAGGAGAATAAGCGACAATGCTTATCAGCTGGATCTCCAAGGTAAGTATAATGTAAGCTCTAGTTTTAATGTTTCTGACCTTGTTCCTTATATTGCAGATGAAACGGATTTGAGGTCAAATCCTTCTCAAGTAGGAGAGGATGATGTGATACTGGAAAAATCATGGAGCTTGGAGCATGGAAAGGAGTCTATGGAGCAGCTTGAACCAGAGCTAGGAGGAGATGAAGCTTTGATTGTGCCTACCGGTCCAATGACTAGATCAAAGACTAAGCTATTCAATCAAGTTGTTGGAGGACTTCTCAATCATACCTTGAAGGCAGATGATCAAGACATCAAACAGGAAGGTATAACTTGTCAAAACACTTTGGTTTTGATTCAAGTTATATAGTTTTAACATTTGGGAAAAGTGTTGGGTTTATACTCTTTTTCCCTTGTCAAGTTTTGTCCCACTGGGTTTTCTTGACAAGGTTTTTAATGAGGTATTCCCAGCACTTCACAATGGCCCAAATTGTTAAAACTGAAGCCCAAGGCCTGGAAGCCACGTCCAGGAAGCAAGATGAGGCCTTTGGGAAACTCCCAACTGTATTTTAAATGCTTTTGTTATTTTCTAGACTCTGCATGAAGAGGAAATTCGAATTTGAACTTTAATTAAGTGTTTTGTTTAGTTCCAAGGTCATTTAATGCTTGCTGTGCATGCAAGCCTTGTTTGACCTCTACTTAAACTTCATGTACTCCCATTTTCAAATCTATCTATCTTCTTTTATCAAAAAACCTTTTGAATTTAGATCACTGTTTATTGGTGTGTCATATCCAGTAAACAAACCCGAATTCTTGTGTGTCATATCAAGAATTCAACCTGGTTTGCTTGAGGAAATTCCGCAGCCTCTTAGCAAAGCCATTCAATCCATCTCATATTCCATTCTTCACAGTTCTGTTCCATCCGTTCCAGAATCTTTTCAACTTCAGACTGGGTGATTCAAGGGAGGTTATATTAAGTGGTATCAGAGCAAACCAGCCTGCAAGTTAAGTTTTCTTTCTATTTTCTTTGAGTGTCTGTTTTTATCTTCTCATGCACAGATCTGCTTGTTTTGGAACCAGAAAGTGTAGATCTGTTAGCTGTGACTTCTTTAAAACATATTAGGGCTATAGATCTGTTAGTTTCGAACCCTAAGAGTTACAGATCTGTGTTCTGCAATTTCTAGGCTTGAATATGACTGTTCATCTTCCAAATCCAGAAGTGTGTTAATCTGCAGAAAAATTGTTTAAGCACCTGTCTGGCCTAGTTTAATTTTTTTTCTTTTAAGAAGTTGTTTCTTTGGAACTCTTTACTGGTGGATTTGTGTTTTCTATTTCAGAGAACATGTCTGGAACAGAGGATGAGGAAGAATCCAGCAACAACAGAAACAACAAACTGCTGATTGAGGCTATGACAAAGATGATGGATGCTAAACTAAATGCTTTGCGCCAAGAGCTTCGTCCTAACAATGAACCAGAAGAAACTCAGTCAAAGAGAAGAAGAGAACAAAGAGGATCTCGTGATCAGACTGCAGAAACAAGGGGTGATGATACTGACAGCTACTACAGCAACAGAAGCAATGGATCTCAAAACAGTCAGAGAAGGCGCAATAGGATTGCAAGAGAAGGCAGAGAACGTTTGCAAGATAATCTTGGAGGACTCAAGCTTAAAATTCCTCCATTCCATGGGAAGAATGATCCAGATGCATATTTGGAATGGGAGAAGAAGATTGAGCTAGTATTCAATGTTCAGCACTACACAGAGATCAACAGAGTTAGAGTTGCTGCTACTGAATTTTATGACTATGCTCTCAGCTGGTGGGATCAGTTAGTCACTTCAAGGAGGAGAAATCAAGAGTATCCAGTGGAGACTTGGACAGAAATGAAGAGGATTATGAGAAAGAGGTTTGTTCCTAGTCATTACCACAGAGAGTTACACCTAAGACTGAGGAGACTCACACAAGGAAACCGGTCTGTTGAGGAGTATTCTCAAGAAATGGAGACTTTGATGCTGCGTGCTGACATTTCAGAAGATAGAGAAGCAACAATGTCTAGGTTTCTTGGAGGTTTAAACCGTGAAATTCAAGACAGGCTTGAAACTCAGCACTATATAGATATAGAAGAGATGCTGCACAAAGCCATTCTGTTTGAGCAGCAGGTGAAGAGGAAAGGTTTTTCAAGATCTAGTTACAATCCAGGAGCAAATGCTAGCAAGTCTAATTTTCGCAGAGAAGAGAGACCAAGTTATTCAAGAGACATCAAGCAGCCTGCAAATCCTAGAGAGGAAAACAAGCCATATACTGCCATTCAAGACATCAAGGGCAAAGCTGTTGCTGATGCTTCCAGAACTCGTGATGTGAAGTGTTTCAAGTGTCAAGGCAGAGGGCATTATGCCAATGAATGCATTAACAAGAAGGTTATGATTCTGCTTGATAATGGAGAGTTTGAATCTGAAGATGAGGAATCAGAAGCTGAGATACTTTCAGATGAACATAAAGAAGAACCAGTCAAAGGAGAACTACTAGTAGCCAGAAGGTCTTTGAGTCTGCAATCAAGTCAAGAAAAGCAAGAACAGAGAGAGAACCTGTTTCATACTCGTTGCAAGGTTCAGGGCAAGGTCTGCAGCTTGATCATTGATGGAGGCAGCTGCACCAATGTGGCAAGTGATTTGATGGTCAAGAAGCTGGGATTGAAAGTCAGAAAGCATCCAAAGCCATACAAGCTTCAGTGGCTCAATGACAGTGGGGAAATGAAAGTAAACAGTCAAGTGGTGGTTCCCTTAGCTATTGGCAAGTATGAGGATGAGGTCTTGTGTGACATTTTGCCTATGGAGGCAGGACACATTCTGCTTGGGAGACCTTGGCAATCTGATCGAAAAGTGATTCATGATGGTTATACTAATCGTCATACCTTTGAGTTTAATGGCAGAAAGACCACACTACTTCCTATGACGCCAAGTGAGGTTTATGCAGACCAAATACATCTCAAACGCAAGGAAGAGCAGGTATCAAAACATTCTAACTTCTTTGTTAAGGCTAATGTTGTTAAGAAAGCTTTATTTGCAAAGAAACCAATGTTGCTGTTTGTTTATAAAGAAGCTCTTATGAGCTTAACTGACCTTGCACCGGTGCTGCCGAGTGAGATGATTTCTCTTTTGCAGAACTATGAGGACGTGTTCCCTGAAGATAATCCAGTGGGATTACCACCTATAAGAGGCATTGAACATCAAATTGATTTCATCCCTGGAGCCTCTCTTCCAAACCGTCCAGCATACAGAACAAACCCTGTGGAGACAAAAGAGCTGCAGAAACAAGTAGAAGAACTAATGGAGAAGGGACATATAAGAGAAAGCATGAGTCCTTGTGCTGTACCTGTTCTACTTGTGCCTAAGAAAGATGGTAACTGGCGCATGTGTGTGGACTGCAGAGCCATCAATAATATCACGGTGAAGTATCGACATCCTATACCTAGATTAGATGACATGCTAGATGAGTTGCATGGTTCCTGCATCTTTTCTAAAATTGATTTAAAGAGTGGATATCACCAAATTAGAATGAAAGAAGGTGATGAGTGGAAAACAGCCTTTAAAACTAAGCATGGGCTGTATGAATGGTTAGTTATGCCATTTGGGCTGACAAATGCACCTAGTACTTTCATGAGGCTGATGAATCATGTTCTTAGGTCATTCATAGGAGAGTTTGTTGTTGTTTACTTTGATGATATTTTGGTTTACAGCAAAAGCCTAAATGAACATGTTGAGCATCTGAATTCTGTTTTAAGTGTGCTTAGAAGGGAAAAGCTTTATGCTAATCTTAAGAAATGCACATTCTGCACAGATAACCTTGTGTTTCTAGGTTTTGTTGTAAGTGCAGATGGTGTTAAAGTGGATGAAGCAAAAGTTAAAGCAATCAGCGATTGGCCAAGTCCAAAGACAGTAGGCGAGGTGAGGAGTTTCCATGGCCTTGCTGGATTTTACAGGAGATTTGTGAAGGACTTTAGCACGCTGGCAGCTCCCCTCACTGAGGTTATAAAGAAGGACGTGGGTTTTAAATGGGAGCAAGCACAGGAAGATGCATTCCAATCCCTTAAAGAGAAGCTTACTCATGCCCCTGTCTTAACCTTACCAGATTTTCTTAAAACTTTTGAGATAGAATGTGATGCCTCTGGTATAGGTATTGGAGCTGTTCTGATGCAGGATAAGAAGCCCATAGCATTTTTCAGTGAGAAGCTTGGAGGAGTAATGCTAAACTATCCTACTTATGATAAGGAGCTGTATGCTTTGGTGAGAGCTTTACAAACATGGCAGCACTATCTCTGGCCTAAGGAGTTCGTTATACACTCTGATCATGAGTCCCTTAAGCATCTCAAAGGTCAGCAGAAGCTAAACAAGAGACATGCCAGGTGGGTTGAATTCATAGAAACCTTCCCCTATGTCATCAAGTACAAACAAGGTAAGGAAAATGTAGTGGCAGATGCATTGTCTCGGAGGTATGTTTTAATCTCAACTCTTGATGCCAAACTGTTGGGTTTTGAACAACTTAAGCATTTATATGAGACTGACCCTGATTTTAAGGAAGTTTATAAGTCTTGTGAGAAGTTTTCTTCAGGACATTACTTTAGGCAAGATGGTTTTCTTTTCTTTGATAATCGCTTGTGTGTACCTAACTGTTCTGTTAGAGACTTGTTCATAAGGGAAGCTCATGGTGGAGGCCTGATGGGGCACTTTGGTATTGCTAAAACACTTAAGGTGATGCAGGATCACTTCCATTGGCCTCACATGAAAAGAGATGTGGAAAGGATCTGTGGCAGATGTGCAACATGTAAACAAGCTAAGTCTAAGGTCCAGCCTCACGGTTTGTACACTCCTCTGCCTATTCCTTCTCATCCCTGGACTGATATCTCTATGGACTTTGTGCTTGGATTGCCTAGAACTAGGACTGGAAAAGATTCTATTTTTGTGGTAGTTGATAGGTTTTCTAAGATGGCACATTTCATTGCTTGTCATAAAACAGATGATGCATCTCATGTAGCAGACTTGTTCTTTAAGGAAATCATTCGTTTACATGGCATGCCCAGAACCATTGTTTCTGATAGAGATACCAAGTTTCTTAGCTATTTCTGGAAAACATTGTGGTCTAAGCTAGGAACTAAGCTATTGTTTTCAACCACATGTCATCCCCAAACTGATGGACAAACAGAAGTTGTTAATCGCACTCTAGGAACTCTATTGCGTGCACTGATTAAAAGAACCTAAAAACTTGGGAAGATTGCTTGCCTCATATAGAATTTGCATATAATCATGCTATGCATTCTGCTTCTAAGTTTTCTCCATTTCAGATTGTTTATGGCTTTAACCCATTATCACCTTTGGATCTAATGCCTTTACCTTTGAGTGAAAGAGCTAGCATAGATGGGAAAAAGAAAGCTGAATTAGTTAAACAGATTCATGAGAAAGCCAAGAAGAACATAGAAGAGAAAACAAAGCAGTATGTCAAACAAGCTAACAAAGGCAGGCGTGGCATGATCTTTGAAGTTGGTGACCAGGTCTGGGTTCATTTGAGGAAGGAACGATTCCCTGCTGAGAGAAATTCTAAGCTAATGCCAAAGATCGATGGCCCTTTCACAGTCACAAGGAGAATAAGCGACAATGCTTATCAGCTGGATCTCCAAGGTAAGTATAATGTAAGCTCTAGTTTTAATGTTTCTGACCTTGTTCCTTATATTGCAGATGAAACGGATTTGAGGTCAAATCCTTCTCAAGTAGGAGAGGATGATGTGATACTGGACAAATCATGGAGCTTGGAGCATGGAAAGGAGTCTATGGAGCAGCTTGAACCAGAGCTAGGAGGAGATGAAGCTTTGATTGTGCCTACCGGTCCAATGACTAGATCAAAGACTAAGCTATTCAATCAAGTTGTTGGAGGACTTCTCAATCATACCTTGAAGGCAGATGATCAAGACATCAAACAGGAAGGTATAACTTGTCAAAACACTTTGGTTTTGATTCAAGTTATATAGTTTTAACATTTGGGAAAAGTGTTGGGTTTATACTCTTTTTCCCTTGTCAAGTTTTGTCCCACTGGGTTTTCTTGACAAGGTTTTTAATGAGGTATTCCCAGCACTTCACAATGGCCCAAATTGTTAAAACTGAAGCCCAAGGCCTGGAAGCCACGTCCAGGAAGCAAGATGAGGCCTTTGGGAAACTCCCAACTGTATTTTAAATGCTTTTGTTATTTTCTAGACTCTGCATGAAGAGGAAATTCGAATTTGAACTTTAATTAAGTGTTTTGTTTAGTTCCAAGGTCATTTAATGCTTGCTGTGCATGCAAGCCTTGTTTGACCTCTACTTAAACTTCATGTACTCCCATTTTCAAATCTATCTATCTTCTTTTATCAAAAAACCTTTTGAATTTAGATCACTGTTTATTGGTGTGTCATATCCAGTAAACAAACCCGAATTCTTGTGTGTCATATCAAGAATTCAACCTGGTTTGCTTGAGGAAATTCCGCAGCCTCTTAGCAAAGCCATTCAATCCATCTCATATTCCATTCTTCACAGTTCTGTTCCATCCGTTCCAGAATCTTTTCAACTTCAGACTGGGTGATTCAAGGGAGGTTATATTAAGTGGTATCAGAGCAAACCAGCCTGCAAGTTAAGTTTTCTTTCTATTTTCTTTGAGTGTCTGTTTTTATCTTCTCATGCACAGATCTGCTTGTTTTGGAACCAGAAAGTGTAGATCTGTTAGCTGTGACTTCTTTAAAACATATTAGGGCTATAGATCTGTTAGTTTCGAACCCTAAGAGTTACAGATCTGTGTTCTGCAATTTCTAGGCTTGAATATGACTGTTCATCTTCCAAATCCAGAAGTGTGTTAATCTGCAGAAAAATTGTTTAAGCACCTGTCTGGCCTAGTTTAATTTTTTTTCTTTTAAGAAGTTGTTTCTTTGGAACTCTTTACTGGTGGATTTGTGTTTTCTATTTCAGAGAACATGTCTGGAACAGAGGATGAGGAAGAATCCAGCAACAACAGAAACAACAAACTGCTGATTGAGGCTATGACAAAGATGATGGATGCTAAACTAAATGCTTTGCGCCAAGAGCTTCGTCCTAACAATGAACCAGAAGAAACTCAGTCAAAGAGAAGAAGAGAACAAAGAGGATCTCGTGATCAGACTGCAGAAACAAGGGGTGATGATACTGACAGCTACTACAGCAACAGAAGCAATGGATCTCAAAACAGTCAGAGAAGGCGCAATAGGATTGCAAGAGAAGGCAGAGAACGTTTGCAAGATAATCTTGGAGGACTCAAGCTTAAAATTCCTCCATTCCATGGGAAGAATGATCCAGATGCATATTTGGAATGGGAGAAGAAGATTGAGCTAGTATTCAATGTTCAGCACTACACAGAGATCAACAGAGTTAGAGTTGCTGCTACTGAATTTTATGACTATGCTCTCAGCTGGTGGGATCAGTTAGTCACTTCAAGGAGGAGAAATCAAGAGTATCCAGTGGAGACTTGGACAGAAATGAAGAGGATTATGAGAAAGAGGTTTGTTCCTAGTCATTACCACAGAGAGTTACACCTAAGACTGAGGAGACTCACACAAGGAAACCGGTCTGTTGAGGAGTATTCTCAAGAAATGGAGACTTTGATGCTGCGTGCTGACATTTCAGAAGATAGAGAAGCAACAATGTCTAGGTTTCTTGGAGGTTTAAACCGTGAAATTCAAGACAGGCTTGAAACTCAGCACTATATAGATATAGAAGAGATGCTGCACAAAGCCATTCTGTTTGAGCAGCAGGTGAAGAGGAAAGGTTTTTCAAGATCTAGTTACAATCCAGGAGCAAATGCTAGCAAGTCTAATTTTCGCAGAGAAGAGAGACCAAGTTATTCAAGAGACATCAAGCAGCCTGCAAATCCTAGAGAGGAAAACAAGCCATATACTGCCATTCAAGACATCAAGGGCAAAGCTGTTGCTGATGCTTCCAGAACTCGTGATGTGAAGTGTTTCAAGTGTCAAGGCAGAGGGCATTATGCCAATGAATGCATTAACAAGAAGGTTATGATTCTGCTTGATAATGGAGAGTTTGAATCTGAAGATGAGGAATCAGAAGCTGAGATACTTTCAGATGAACATAAAGAAGAACCAGTCAAAGGAGAACTACTAGTAGCCAGAAGGTCTTTGAGTCTGCAATCAAGTCAAGAAAAGCAAGAACAGAGAGAGAACCTGTTTCATACTCGTTGCAAGGTTCAGGGCAAGGTCTGCAGCTTGATCATTGATGGAGGCAGCTGCACCAATGTGGCAAGTGATTTGATGGTCAAGAAGCTGGGATTGAAAGTCAGAAAGCATCCAAAGCCATACAAGCTTCAGTGGCTCAATGACAGTGGGGAAATGAAAGTAAACAGTCAAGTGGTGGTTCCCTTAGCTATTGGCAAGTATGAGGATGAGGTCTTGTGTGACATTTTGCCTATGGAGGCAGGACACATTCTGCTTGGGAGACCTTGGCAATCTGATCGAAAAGTGATTCATGATGGTTATACTAATCGTCATACCTTTGAGTTTAATGGCAGAAAGACCACACTACTTCCTATGACGCCAAGTGAGGTTTATGCAGACCAAATACATCTCAAACGCAAGGAAGAGCAGGTATCAAAACATTCTAACTTCTTTGTTAAGGCTAATGTTGTTAAGAAAGCTTTATTTGCAAAGAAACCAATGTTGCTGTTTGTTTATAAAGAAGCTCTTATGAGCTTAACTGACCTTGCACCGGTGCTGCCGAGTGAGATGATTTCTCTTTTGCAGAACTATGAGGACGTGTTCCCTGAAGATAATCCAGTGGGATTACCACCTATAAGAGGCATTGAACATCAAATTGATTTCATCCCTGGAGCCTCTCTTCCAAACCGTCCAGCATACAGAACAAACCCTGTGGAGACAAAAGAGCTGCAGAAACAAGTAGAAGAACTAATGGAGAAGGGACATATAAGAGAAAGCATGAGTCCTTGTGCTGTACCTGTTCTACTTGTGCCTAAGAAAGATGGTAACTGGCGCATGTGTGTGGACTGCAGAGCCATCAATAATATCACGGTGAAGTATCGACATCCTATACCTAGATTAGATGACATGCTAGATGAGTTGCATGGTTCCTGCATCTTTTCTAAAATTGATTTAAAGAGTGGATATCACCAAATTAGAATGAAAGAAGGTGATGAGTGGAAAACAGCCTTTAAAACTAAGCATGGGCTGTATGAATGGTTAGTTATGCCATTTGGGCTGACAAATGCACCTAGTACTTTCATGAGGCTGATGAATCATGTTCTTAGGTCATTCATAGGAGAGTTTGTTGTTGTTTACTTTGATGATATTTTGGTTTACAGCAAAAGCCTAAATGAACATGTTGAGCATCTGAATTCTGTTTTAAGTGTGCTTAGAAGGGAAAAGCTTTATGCTAATCTTAAGAAATGCACATTCTGCACAGATAACCTTGTGTTTCTAGGTTTTGTTGTAAGTGCAGATGGTGTTAAAGTGGATGAAGCAAAAGTTAAAGCAATCAGCGATTGGCCAAGTCCAAAGACAGTAGGCGAGGTGAGGAGTTTCCATGGCCTTGCTGGATTTTACAGGAGATTTGTGAAGGACTTTAGCACGCTGGCAGCTCCCCTCACTGAGGTTATAAAGAAGGACGTGGGTTTTAAATGGGAGCAAGCACAGGAAGATGCATTCCAATCCCTTAAAGAGAAGCTTACTCATGCCCCTGTCTTAACCTTACCAGATTTTCTTAAAACTTTTGAGATAGAATGTGATGCCTCTGGTATAGGTATTGGAGCTGTTCTGATGCAGGATAAGAAGCCCATAGCATTTTTCAGTGAGAAGCTTGGAGGAGCAATGCTAAACTATCCTACTTATGATAAGGAGCTGTATGCTTTGGTGAGAGCTTTACAAACATGGCAGCACTATCTCTGGCCTAAGGAGTTCGTTATACACTCTGATCATGAGTCCCTTAAGCATCTCAAAGGTCAGCAGAAGCTAAACAAGAGACATGCCAGGTGGGTTGAATTCATAGAAACCTTCCCCTATGTCATCAAGTACAAACAAGGTAAGGAAAATGTAGTGGCAGATGCATTGTCTCGGAGGTATGTTTTAATCTCAACTCTTGATGCCAAACTGTTGGGTTTTGAACAACTTAAGCATTTATATGAGACTGACCCTGATTTTAAGGAAGTTTATAAGTCTTGTGAGAAGTTTTCTTCAGGACATTACTTTAGGCAAGATGGTTTTCTTTTCTTTGATAATCGCTTGTGTGTACCTAACTGTTCTGTTAGAGACTTGTTCATAAGGGAAGCTCACGGTGGAGGCCTGATGGGGCACTTTGGTATTGCTAAAACACTTAAGGTGATGCAGGATCACTTCCATTGGCCTCACATGAAAAGAGATGTGGAAAGGATCTGTGGCAGATGTGCAACATGTAAACAAGCTAAGTCTAAGGTCCAGCCTCACGGTTTGTACACTCCTCTGCCTATTCCTTCTCATCCCTGGACTGATATCTCTATGGACTTTGTGCTTGGATTGCCTAGAACTAGGACTGGAAAAGATTCTATTTTTGTGGTAGTTGATAGGTTTTCTAAGATGGCACATTTCATTGCTTGTCATAAAACAGATGATGCATCTCATGTAGCAGACTTGTTCTTTAAGGAAATCATTCGTTTACATGGCATGCCCAGAACCATTGTTTCTGATAGAGATACCAAGTTTCTTAGCTATTTCTGGAAAACATTGTGGTCTAAGCTAGGAACTAAGCTATTGTTTTCAACCACATGTCATCCCCAAACTGATGGACAAACAGAAGTTGTTAATCGCACTCTAGGAACTCTATTGCGTGCACTGATTAAAAAGAACCTAAAAACTTGGGAAGATTGCTTGCCTCATATAGAATTTGCATATAATCATGCTATGCATTCTGCTTCTAAGTTTTCTCCATTTCAGATTGTTTATGGCTTTAACCCATTATCACCTTTGGATCTAATGCCTTTACCTTTGAGTGAAAGAGCTAGCATAGATGGGAAAAAGAAAGCTGAATTAGTTAAACAGATTCATGAGAAAGCCAAGAAGAACATAGAAGAGAAAACAAAGCAGTATGTCAAACAAGCTAACAAAGGCAGGCGTGGCATGATCTTTGAAGTTGGTGACCAGGTCTGGGTTCATTTGAGGAAGGAACGATTCCCTGCTGAGAGAAATTCTAAGCTAATGCCAAAGATCGATGGCCCTTTCACAGTCACAAGGAGAATAAGCGACAATGCTTATCAGCTGGATCTCCAAGGTAAGTATAATGTAAGCTCTAGTTTTAATGTTTCTGACCTTGTTCCTTATATTGCAGATGAAACGGATTTGAGGTCAAATCCTTCTCAAGTAGGAGAGGATGATGTGATACTGGACAAATCATGGAGCTTGGAGCATGGAAAGGAGTCTATGGAGCAGCTTGAACCAGAGCTAGGAGGAGATGAAGCTTTGATTGTGCCTACCGGTCCAATGACTAGATCAAAGACTAAGCTATTCAATCAAGTTGTTGGAGGACTTCTCAATCATACCTTGAAGGCAGATGATCAAGACATCAAACAGGAAGGTATAACTTGTCAAAACACTTTGGTTTTGATTCAAGTTATATAGTTTTAACATTTGGGAAAAGTGTTGGGTTTATACTCTTTTTCCCTTGTCAAGTTTTGTCCCACTGGGTTTTCTTGACAAGGTTTTTAATGAGGTATTCCCAGCACTTCACAATGGCCCAAATTGTTAAAACTGAAGCCCAAGGCCTGGAAGCCACGTCCAGGAAGCAAGATGAGGCCTTTGGGAAACTCCCAACTGTATTTTAAATGCTTTTGTTATTTTCTAGACTCTGCATGAAGAGGAAATTCGAATTTGAACTTTAATTAAGTGTTTTGTTTAGTTCCAAGGTCATTTAATGCTTGCTGTGCATGCAAGCCTTGTTTGACCTCTACTTAAACTTCATGTACTCCCATTTTCAAATCTATCTATCTTCTTTTATCAAAAAACCTTTTGAATTTAGATCACTGTTTATTGGTGTGTCATATCCAGTAAACAAACCCGAATTCTTGTGTGTCATATCAAGAATTCAACCTGGTTTGCTTGAGGAAATTCCGCAGCCTCTTAGCAAAGCCATTCAATCCATCTCATATTCCATTCTTCACAGTTCTGTTCCATCCGTTCCAGAATCTTTTCAACTTCAGACTGGGTGATTCAAGGGAGGTTATATTATTAATGCTGACCAAACCAAATTGTGTCATGGCAGGTCATCTGTTTCAAGTAATGAACCCATACTGCTCAAGGATAATGATGAGAGCATCACCAAGGAAGAAGTTTCTGAGTCTACATCATCTTCAGAAGCACCACCGAATGTAGCTGATCAATTGGTGACTGGAAAAACTCAAAGTGATCAAAAGCAAGCTGTGAAGTATGATCAACGTGAGAGTCTCTTCCACACAAGGTGTTTAGTCCAGGACAAGGTGTGCAGTCTTATTATTGACGGAGGCAGCTGTGCAAACGTGGCAAGCACAACCATGGTGAAGAAGCTTCACTTGGAAACCAAGAAACATCCGCATCCATACAAACTTCAATGGATAAGTTGCAATGGAGAGATGAAGGTAACTAGCCAAGTGATGATATCTTTTTCTATTGCCAGGTATCAAGATGAAATGCTTTGTGATGTCTTGCCCATGGAAGCCAGTCATATTCTGTTAGGAAGACCATGGCAATATGATCGCGAAGTTACACATGACGGTCTTACCAATAGATACTCATTTGAGTTCAAGGGAAAGAAGATCAAGTTAGTTCCCTTAACCCCCTTGGAAATTGAACAAGACCAGAGACACTTAAGCAAAAAGGAAGAACAGCAACTTCAGAGGAAAACCGTGAAGAAGCACCATACATTTCTCAGAAAATCCCTTAAAGCTAAGTGTTCCCTTCCATCTTCTCAATCTGAAATTGTGCAGACATGTGCTGAGATAACTATCTTAGAACCGGAGCATCCGAGTAGCAATGTCTCTATGTCACAGGTACAAGAAGAAAACTCACCATAGGAAGTACAAAAGAGTTTGCCATCGAATGAAGTCATGGAGCAACCAACCAAACTTGCGCCAGAACCGGTCCTCATGTCATTTCCTTATGACTACCCACAAAAGCACTGTAAGGAAGTTGATTTGGCTAGGACAGGGCCTAATTTGTTTGTCTTGGTTTCTGCTCAAGAGGAAAAACGTTTTGGATTGGAAAGAGTTAAAGAGTTTTGTGTTTCTGCATTGGTTTTTGACAAGTTGGTCCCAACCATTGAAACACTTGACTTAAGAATTTCTTTATGCCAAAATGTGTTTTGACTGATGGCTTTCGTGAACTTGATTGTTCTATAGGAGTTTCTTCAAGTGAGGCAACATTTGAGCTGTTTAGAGCTAGAACTGAATTTGCAAACTTGTTTAAGATGAAGCACTTTCATGAAAACATTTTGCGGGATTCAAACCATTGCAGTGAACTTTGTAAATCGATTTTGGAAGATCATGATTTAAAAGAAAGCTTTTCTAAGGTCACTTCATTTTCTAGTAAAGCATTTCTTGTTCGGAGATCAATTATGGACTTCTGGAATTCCAATCACAATCTCATTAGTGGCAAAGTTTTTGAAGTTCATAAAAGACATTTAGAACTTGTTTTGAATGTTTTAAGCAAGGAAAACTTGTCTGTGCAACTTAGGAAGTTGCTTGATAATTCCTTTTGCACATGTGATTTGGGTTTTCTAGTGGTTGTTAAAGTACAGGCTATAGACTATGTTCCAAAGACAAGAGTGATTCAAAATGATTATGGACCGCTGGATCATTTTGACAAGGAGCTATACCTAGAGGAAGAAATCAGTGGACACTTACAAGAGACTTATCAGTCTAGAGCAAGGACTTGGAAGTACATCTGGATTTCGCCAGCTAGTGTCCAAGGAAGTTCCAATCCTTTTGAGGATAACATTATCTATACTTATGCATTCTACTTAGTATTTCGATTCTCTGAGTCTAATCCGTTTTCTTTTGACAGGATCATGGGAAGCTCTAAGAATGATCAAGTGGAAGCTTTGTTTGAACAGGAAGCTGAGTTAGAACTCGTGGATATCACACCAGAACCAGCTGTAACTGAGCATGATGGTTTATCTCATCATTTTGGAGGCCAGAACCTTACCGATCTTATCATAGACCAACATCACCCGGTTAGGCCATTTATGGAGCCATTTATGCAACCAGATGATCCCGACTTCTTCTTAGGCAGCATAGGACATTTCCTTCGACTAAGTGTGTGTGAGCAACCAGTTGGCCAAGCCAAAACACACATGGGACGTGTTGGATCAAGAGGTAGTCGAGGATCTACCCTTCTCGGCCATAGTAAGCTAGTTCGGCCACCCGAACAACTTCATGAGACTACATTTGGATTTCGTGATGCAATGCACTTCTCAGATCAGCCACAGACAATACCACAATCTAAGAGGATCAGAAAGTTTAAGATTGCACCAGATCGACCCAAGCAATCAGTCTACCTGAAGATGGGCCAATTTCAAGTCTTGAAACCGGACCATGAAAACCAAGGTAAGCATAATGTGCATTCAAGTTTCAACCTTACTGACTTATTTTCTTTTCTTGCAGATGAAATAGATTTGAGGGCAAATCCATTTCAAGTGGGAGGGGATGATACGAGGCTGACCGGCTCGTATCATCAACCGGACTGCCAGACCGAGCCATCAAGGAAGCAGCAGCTGGACCATGAAGATTCAGGCTTCAAAACAAAATTTAAAGGAGGGTTCACTCGACCAAGTGGCTATGAAGTACATTTTGGACGTGCCAAAACTCACTTGGTTCAGGCAGAATCAACAGATGGTCGAAGTTCCCTTCTACCCGGCCGAAGCGAGTTACTTAGGCCGCCCGAGGAGCATGATGACCCGGATTTTAGGAACCCCTTCCTAAATCCATTTTCAGGAAGCCCTTCCTAAAAACTTCCTAAAAACTCTTCAACTTCTCAACAAAGGAAATCAAGACTACTTTGGATTTGATCAACATTCGACCAGGCCTGCTGAATACTTGTCAAAACCCGTTTCAGAAGTCTACTTCTCAATTCGACAAAGGCCAGACGGAATTAATCAGATCAAGAGTCATTTTAAGTTGAAAAGTCATTCAAAGTTCATTAAAAACTAGTCTAAGGCATTAACTAGGTTCTAGTTTCGAGTTGCCTTGTTTTTAACACATTCTACCTAGTTTTTAATACCTTTGTATGCTATTTAAACACATTTTCGTGGTTAATGAAAATAAGAGATGTTTTGAGTTGAAACCTTGTGTTTTGTGAGAGAGTGATTCTCTTTGTTCCTCTGGAACTGTTCGATCTTCTTGGCGTGTAATATCCAAGAACCTTCGGTGTATCAAGTGTATCCACAACAATTGTGTGACCATTCTATCTTACCAAAGATTGTCTTAGGCGGCCTAGATAGTATCAGGCATTAGGTTTAATATACCTCTTGTTGGAGCTACCTGTCTAACTCATTCCAAGGTTCCACCGCCTATCTCTTTTTGGAACGTTTAAGAAAGCATCAGGCCTTGGGTTTAATATGCCCATTGTTGGATCTTCACGAGCCAAAAAAGCTTAGGATTATCCTGCCCAACTTGGAGTGTTCATCTTGGGACTGCGTTGCTGTCCGAACCCGGCCGGCCACACATCATTGTACCTGAGGATGAGCTTGTAGCTGAGGAAGCTTTAGTTGCACCAGAAGAACTTAAAACTCATTTTAAGGCCAAGAAGCTCAAGGAAGCCAATGGAGGATTACTTTAACAAATCCAAGCCATGGATCATTCAGAGACAAATCTGTTAGTTTAGCGGAAGTATGAAGAGATTGGAAGAGATTTGATGAGACTAGGTGAGATTAGAGTGAAGTTTCATGGCTGAAGTAAAGAGAGATATGAAAGAATATTTGTATCACCATTAGAGAGTAGTTCATACAATGTGGGTTTACGACTTTAAATAGACAGACAACTAGGGTTGATACAAGAGGAATGAAAGAGACAGCATTGTAGATCCATATGCAGATAGTGACAGCTCCTAACAGCTATAAGTCACCCGTGACTCCTTCCTCTCTTCCTTAAATCAATACGTGAGTCTTCCTTCCCACTTATTAGTAACTAACTTCTTCTTTAGCAACATGTGAGAGATATTGGCGAATGCCCTTCTCTCTCCTTTAGTATCTTTCAATTGGTATTCGTAAACAACTCCAAGGAATTGACTGCCGTGTCTCCCAAGTATCGTTTGCCTTGATGTGCACGTCTTGTGAGGCACTTGTCAATACTCCCCCTCAAGCTTAGCAATTGTGAGAGCTAAGCTTGGAACCCATGAAGCATCACCTCATTAAAAACCTGATCATAGAAAAACCACTTGGGAGAAAACTATGATCAGGGAAAAAGAGTGTGATGTCCATGGATCAGAGGAGCTTGATCAGGTATGAGGAAACTCCACCAGCCCAAGCTTGTCGTGGATGTGTGAGCATACTTTGAGGCTTGCAGACTTGGTGAAGATATCAGCTAGTTGGTCTTCACTCTTGGTATAGCATGGAAGAATAGTACCATCTTCAATCTTCTCTCTAACCTTGTGGCAATCAACTTCAATATGTTTGGTTCTCTCATGGAAGACTGAATTGGTTGCAATGTGTATTGCTGCTTGGTTGTCACAGTGCATAGTGATTGGAGTGGCTTGATCAATGTTGAGGTCCTTTAGAAGCGCCTTTAGCCATGTCAACTCATTAGTCAGCTTCCTCATTGCACGGTACTCAGCTTCAGCCGTGGAGCAAGCTACCACTTTTTGCTTCTTTGTCTTCCATGTCACAAGGTTTCCTCCTATGAATGTACAATAGCCTGTTGTTGATCTTCTATCTTCTTTATCTCCAGCCCAATCAGCATCACAGTATCCCACAATCTCAGTGTTTTGATTTCTTCCCATCCATATGCCGCATGTGAGGGTGCCTTTGAGATATCTTATTATCCGTTCCACCATGGTCCAATGGTATTGTGTAGGGGATTTCATGTGCTGACTGACCTGGTTCACAGCAAAGCATAAGTCAGGCCTGGTGAGTGTCAAATATATCAACTTACCCACAATGCATCGGTATTGAGCAGCATCTTCATATGGTTCATCTTCTTTCTCCCCCTCTCGGTTGACTTTGTAGTCATCTGCTAGAGGTGTCTTGGCCGGTTTGGAGTCCATGTATCCTGTCTCAGTTAAAAGGTCAAGTGTGTACTTCCTTTGAGAGAGGAAGAGACCCTCAGGGGATCTACAAACCTCTATCCCAAGGAAGTTCTTAAGCTCTCCAAGATCTTTGATATCAAAAACAGATTGAAGAAATGTTTTGGTGGATTGGATACCTTCCTTGTTGTCTCCAGAGATGATTAAGTCATCTACATAAATGAGGACCACGACAATACCTTGAGAGCTTTGAAGGGTGAAGAGAGAATGATCAGACTCAGACTTTCTGAAACCATAATCGCGAAGGGTGTGACTGAGCTTGTGGTACCATGCTCTTGGGGACTGTTTTAGTCTATAGATTGCCTTTCTTAGCCGTAGGACCTTGCCGGGAGCAATGATATCTTCCAGTCCTGGTGGTGGAGTCATATACACTTCATCCTCTAGCTCCCCCTGAAGGAAAGCATTTTTAACATCCATCTGCCAGAGTTCCCAAGACAAGTTGGTCGCCAAGGAAAGGATCACCCGGACGGTTGGAAGTTTTGCAACCGGTGCAAAGGTGTCCTTGTAGTCTGCTCCATATGTTTGAGTAAAGCCTCTGGCTACCAGTCTAGCTTTGTATCTCTCAATGTCACCATTGCTCTTATACTTGATGGTGAATACCCATTTAGAACTGACGGCTTTCTTTCCCTTTGGTAAATCGGCTGCATCCCAAGTATGGTTGCGTTCCATGGCTCCTACTTCATCAGTCACAGCATCTCTCCAGACCTTCAGCTCCCTAGCCTCGACATAACTAGTTGGGACATTGTTGATTTCAAGGTTCCCAAGGAAGGCAAGGTGTTCAGATGGCAACAAGGCAAATGAGCACACAGCTTGAACCGGATGAGCTACCGCTTGGTTGTTGTAGTAGACACAAGTGTTAATCCAGTTGGATGGATCTTTGCGGATTCTAGTACTTCTTCGAGGTACAATGGCTGGTGCAACACCCTGCGGTTCTATATCATCAGTGGGTTCGGACTCTGCTTCTCCTTGGTCGACATGGTCTGATGGTTCTCCCGCAACAGAACCTTCATGAGAGGGGGGAACTATCACTGGACCATCTTGTGTATCTGGTGCAGGGACGGTGTGATCTTGCTGCTGAGTTGGTTCTCTAGGACTGATGCACGGAACCTCCCTTGTGGTGGTATGAAGCGTGTTCCCCAAGTGTTCTAGGAGGAACCTTAAGCTTGATGCTCTATCAGATGGCGAGCTAGAGAGGTCTCTAAGGTCCGCCCAATCTTTCTTGTCAAAGTAGCCTTGCTCCTCAAGGAACTTGACATCTCTTGATACATACGTCTTATGAGTGGTTGGATCATAGCACTTGTACCCCTTTTGTGTGGTAGAGTAGCCTAGAAACATGCATTTGGTGCTCTTGGCGTCCAGTTTGTTACGTTGCTCCCCTGGTATCAGTACAAAACAAACACAACCGAAAACTCTTAGATGATTAACTGATGGTTTTGCCTTATTCAGTACCTCAAAAGGTGATTGGTCATTCAAAACTCTTGTTGGAATGCGGTTTATAAGATAGCAAGCAGTCATGACAGCATCTCCCCAATATCTTTTGGGTACATTCTTGTGCATCATTGATCTTGACACTTCCATGAGATGTATATTCTTCCTTTCTGCCACTCCATTTTGTTGTGGTGTGTATGGGCAACTGGTTTGGTGAAGGATGCCATGCTTGGAGAGGTGTTCCTTGATTCTATGACTGGTATATTCTCCTCCATTATCTGTTCTCAAAACCTTAATCTTGGCATTAAAATGGTTAGTGACGTAATTCTGGAAGTTCAAGAATGCATCAAATACCCTATCCTTTGACGGCATTAGAGTAACCCAAGTATATTTTGATTTTTCATCTATGAAGGTAACAAAATACTTGTTGTTATCTCTAGAGAGACAAGGAGATGTCCAAACATCAGAGTGAACTAAATCAAAGCAATTCTCATAGATAGTTGATGATTTAGGAAAAAAAGTCTTGCAATGTTTACCAAGGATACAAGCCTCACAACTAGAGTGATTAAAAGAAACATTAGGTATCATAAGTTCAAGAGCTCTAGAGTGAGGATGGCCTAGTCTAGCATGCCACATAGAATCTAAAGAACTAGTAAAGCAAGATTGCGGTATGCTTAAGGAAGGGTCTTCCAAGACATAAAGCTCATCTTTTGTTCCTCCTTTCCCAAGCAATTTCATGGTCTCAATATCCTGAAAATGAACATCATTAGGACCAAATATAGCATAGCAATTGAGATCAGTTGTGGCTCTCTTCACAGATAATAAGTTTGATGTGAATTTAGGCATGAAGAATGCTTTAGATTCTTTATTAAACAGGCGCAAGTTACCAACTCCCTCTACAGGTATTTGATCACCATTGGCTATTATCACATTTCCTATAGCAGGTTCAATGTTGCTCAATAATGTTGGATTACTAATCATATGATGAGATGCTCCAGAATCAACAATCAAAGAACCATTCGGTTTATGTGAGAGAAAAGTGATACCAGACTCTTTTAGGGAGGCAATGGACTTGATAAGGGCCTCCAGGTCTGATTTCCTCACAACATCATCTTGTGAGACTGCCACCATTGCCACCTCCGGGTTCTTTGGTTGTGCGTGTGAGCTTGAAGCTTCTGAGGAGAGATTGGCACGGTGAGACTCATTGTACCGCGGGTTATGTTCCCGGTTTCCCTGGTTGTACCTCGGGTTGCTCCTGAATGGAAGGTCTGCTGGTTTCAGGTGCGGATGGAGAATCCAACATTGAGACTTGTTATGTCCCTTTCTCTTGCAATGGTCGCATCCTCCACTCCTTCTGTCCTCCATCTTGTACATGCCTTTGTTAGCCGTGGGAAGATCTCCTCTGTTGTTGAATAGGCCGAGAGATCCTTGTTCCTTCTGTACTTGAGAGCATACCTCAGTCAGACTCGGAAGCTTGTCAGCTCGCAGAAGGTGTTTGATGAGGTCGTTGAACACAGGATTCAGGTTGAGAAGGAGAGCGAATACTTTGTCCTGCTCCTTTCTCTCATTGATAATTGCTGGATCCACGGTTGATGGGTGCAGCATCTCCAGTTCAGCCCACAGAGCACTAAACTTCCCAAAGTAATCGTTGAAGCTCATGTCTCCTTGGTTCAGGGCATTGATTGACCGCTTGATTTCAAAGACCCTGGTAAGGTTAGACTCATTCCCAAAGACTCCTTTGAGAGTATCCCAGAGCTCTTTGGCCGTGGTGCAGTATGAGTATGCCTCCAGGACCGAGATATCAAGTGCCCCTTGGAGGATGGCTAGTACCGCCTGATCTTCTTGGACTCTTTTGGTCTCATCTGTCAGTGTGGTCGCCTCCTCTCCTTTCTTGGGGTCTCCTTCTTGTGTTTTCAGAGTTTCAATGTGACCCCACAGGCCACGTCCTCGTAGAACAGCCTTTGCGGTTCTTGCCCATAGTAGGTAATTTGCTCCTCCTTTGAGAGCAACTGGAAGTAAGACTGTCTTGGTATGTTCCATGACTCTCTCGGTGGTTGTAAGCTTGAATGGTGGTGAGATTTGACAAACAGAGCGTAAGATTTAGATACAGACAGAGTTTTGAGAGTATGGACCGTTGGACAATGCTATTGTCCGGTGGATAAAGGTTTTCCGGCGAAGAACGAGAGTATAAGATGGAGTGTGTGTAGAGATGAGAATGTTTGAAGAATGAAACAGAGATTTATGGACCAGAGAGCTCTGATACCATGTTAGTTTAGCGGAAGTATGAAGAGATTGGAAGAGATTTGATGAGACTAGGTGAGATTAGAGTGAAGTTTCATGGCTGAAGTAAAGAGAGATATGAAAGAATATTTGTATCGCCATTAGAGAGTAGTTCATACAATGTGGGTTTACTGACTTTAAATAGACAGACAACTAGGGTTGATACAAGAGGAATGAAAGAGACAGCATTGTAGATCCATATGCAGATAGTGACAGCTCCTAACAGCTATAAGTCACCCGTGACTCCTTCCTCTCTTCCTTAAATCAACACGTGAGTCTTCCTTCCCACTTATTAGTAACTAACTTCTTCTTTAGCAACATGTGAGAGATATTGGTGAATGCCCTTCTCTCTCCTTTAGTATCTTTCAATTGGTCTTCGTAAACAACTCCAAGGAATTGACTGCCGTGTCTCCGAAGTATCGTTTGCCTTGATGTGCACGTCTTGTGAGTCACTTGTCAATAAAATCAAACCACATTGGTTTTGATTCAGGCCCAAAGAAATCACTAATTGGGTATGTGAATCAATTGTACTCTTTTTCCCTTCTCCAAGTTTTGTCCCACTGGGTTTTCTTGGAAAGGTTTTTAATGAGGCAATTGGTCCACATTGTTATTGACCCATTAGTTGATTTTCCTCAAGCCCAAGAAACCCAAAATAAAGAAGAATTTCGTCCAAGACCTTTGCAAAAAGAGGAATTTCGAATTTGAACTTTAATTAAGTATTTTGTTTAGTTCCAAGGTCATTTAATGCTTGTTGTTCATGCAAGCCTTGTTTGACATCTACTTAAAACTTATGTATTCCCCATTTTCGAAACTATCTAATCTTTTTATCAAAAAACCTTTCTAAGTTTAGATCATCTTGTTGGTGTGTAATATCCAGCAAAATCCTTTGTGTTCTTTAGTGTGTCATATCTGAAGAATTCAAAGAGGTTAATCAAAGGAAATTCCGCAGCCTTTGTGTGACCAATCAATCCACATCCCTTGTCAGTGAGTTCTTTGGAATTCATTGCAGCAAGGCCTATCCCCTTTTCTCAACTCTCAAGTGCCGATCTTAGGAGGATCTCATCAAAGGCCTATCCCCTTTTCTCAACTCTCAAGTGCCGATCTTAGGAGGATCTCATCAAAGGCCTATCCCCTTTTCTCAACTCTCAAGTGCCGATCTTAGGAGGATCTCATCAAGTGGTATCAGAGCACACTTGAAAGTTGAGTTTTCTGTTTCAATCATCTTCTTGTCTGTTCATCTTCTGATTTTCGAATTTCATATGAAAACCCATAAAAATCTGTTTCTGTTCTGTTGTTTATGTTAATCAAATCGAAATTATCTTCTGATAACTTGTTTGGTTCATTCATCTGTTCATTTAGTGGTCTGAGAGTGTTTTAGTTTAAAATCAAAAACCCAGAAACTCTCATCTGTTGTTGAATTCGTTTTCTGCATCAGTTCTGTTCTATATGCATCAATTATCGTGGCTGGATCATTGTTGTTTGATGACTATTCAACTTCCTTGCAGTATATGTGTGTGATTTCCATTGTTATTGTTTTATCCTTTCAAATTCCTTTGCACTTGATCTCTGTTTGTTAAGTGTGTGAGACAGGAATTTGTGAGCTATGGGAGATCAAGAATTTTATTCTGACCAGAGCACATATGATCAAGAGGATGCTTACATGGATGAGTTATGGTCTGAGAGTAAAGAAGACTATGGTTGTGACTCAGACAAAGAAGAACTTGAACCTGAACCACCAGATTCTGTCCAATACAGTTTTTGTCAACAGAAGTATTGTGAAGAAGAAGTTGTAGGGCGTGGAGAGATTTCAAGCAACCAGACAACTCAAGGAGTTCAACATGGAGCAGATCACATAAAACTTCTCTCACTCCTAAGTCTATGGTTCATTTTAATTCTGCTTATCATCAATCTGCTAATGAAATCCAACTCTATTCACTTTCAGGGAAAACAAGCTATCTAGAATGGGAAAGAAATATGGAAGATTGGTTTTACTTCAACAGCATCAGGAAGGAGAAAAGATTGGTTTATGCAATTGGTCAGCTCAAAGGAGAAGTTCGTAAGTGGTGGTTGCAAGAGCAGGAAGATCGCTGGTACTACAAGGAGCCAACTATCACCACTTGGGAAGAACTGAAGAAGCTCCTAAGAGTTCAGTATGCACCAAAGCCAAAGAACAAAGGCTACACTGTTTCAAAACTTTCAAGACAGAAGGATGAATCTACAACAGATGTCAGAAGTGAAAAATCAGTGACCAAGAAGACTGATCATGGCAAAGGAACCAACAACAAGAACAACAAACTGTTGGTGAAAGCGTTTATGGCTCGGATGGAACAGATAATGGATGAAAGAATTGATGCCTTTCGACACAAGGTTCAACATAACTCAAACCAGAAGCATAGCAGAACTCGGCAAAGAAAGGAACAAGAAAGATCACCAAAGGACAGAGAGCAACCGAAGCAATCCAGTGCTCAAACTGATGAGAAGAAATACACTCAACCTGAGCTGAGTTCACCTCTACTTGAACCACAAAGGAAGCACACTCAAGAAGGCATTGATGCAGGTTCAGAAACTGGAAAAGAACAGTTGGATAAGAATCTGGACATGCAAAAGAAGCTTGTTGAGCAAGAAGAAGAGCCAAGCTTGATCACAGATCAGAGGCAAATCTCAAACCTTCCTCTTGAGGCAAGATTAGGTGGTGCACGTGGTTTAGATGCAGCACAAGACCACATTGGATTTGATTCAGGCCCAAAGAGATCACTAATTGGGTATGTGAATCAATTGTACTTTTTTTTCCCTTCTCCAAGTTTTGTCCCACTGGGTTTTCTTGGAAAGGTTTTTAATGAGGCAAATTGGTCCACATTGTTATTGACCCATTAGTTGATTCTCCTCAAGCCCAAGAAGCCCAAAATAAAGAAGAATTTCGTCCAAGACCTTTGCATGAAGAGGAATTTCGAATTTGAACTTTAATTAAGTATTTTGTTTAGTTCTAAGGTCATTTAATGCTTGCTGTTCATGCAAGCCTTGTTTGACATCTACTTAAAACTCATGTATTCCCCATTTTCGAAACTATCTAATATTTTTATCAAAAAACCTTTCTAAGTTTATATCATCTTGTTGGTGTGTAATATTCAGCAAAATCCTTTGTGTTCTTTAGTGTGTCATATCTGAAAAATTCAAAGAGGTTAATCAAAGGAAATTCCGCAGCCTTTGTGTGACCAATCAATCCACATCCCTTGTCAGTGAGTTCTTTGGAATTCATTGCAGCAAGGCCTATCCCCTTTTCTCAACTCTCAAGTGCCGATCTTAGGAGGATCTCATCACGAGTTCTGGCCTGTGTGATAGAATCCCGTCCGAGGATGATCACTCTGATGTTGGTAGATTTGGATATGCCTTCGATCTGAGGGCTACTAGCACCAAAGAACAAGGTGATGTGGATTGATGGGAGCTTAAAAGGCTGCGGAAGACCTTTGGTATACCCAACTCCAATGGAAGTAACCCTTACCAAAGGAGGTTTGCTGAATGGAAGTAATATTAGAGTGAGGAGATGAGAAGGCCAAACATGAAGTGAAGGCCAAGCATCTCCACATCAAACTGAAGAAGAAGAGTAGAGTAAAGCCATGACCAAGCCTCAAATGAAGTTAACACACGACCAAGACATCAAAGGAGTGATCAAACTGTGTGTACATAAGAGAAGGAGACTGTGGGATCATGAAGTGTGTTGCAAGTAATGAAGACTTGTGCTACAAGTAAACTAAGGCTTGCATAAGAAAGCACACCAAGTGCAAGAGGAGCCAGCGGTTGAAGCTGGCGACCAAACATCAAACACCATAAAAATGGCGACTAGAAGCAGTGGGTGAAGATCAACCGCCATTGCCCTCTACACCAAGGCAGTTTGTACAATCTGGGCTTGGACATCACTCAAGGTAAAGTCCATTACAAGCCCAAGATGTGTTGATGTTACAAAGCACCAACAAGGTCTTTGTATACAAAGAAGAAGCCCAAGTAAAGAACATGCAAAGATCACGTGTGGCTGTGTGGACCAAGTCCTTCTAGAAGCTATTTAATATATATAATAAAGAAGCTGCAAGAGGAAGGAAGCATCACGTGTATGCTTAAGGAAACAAGTGGAGAGAGACGTTCATGTGCTGTCACTTTCACTAGTTTGTTTGTTTGTGCAATTTGAATTCTCACCTTGTGTCTATATAAAGACAGCTTCCCTTTGTAATTATACACACAGAAATAAGAAGAGACAAGTCTTGATATCAAATTTTGTTTAGCTTAATCTACTTTACTCTTGTTTAACTTAATGTTAACAATGTAGAGAGTTCAAGTTAAACAGTTTGGGTCTGCCTAAAGGCAGACCATTTCTTGTCAATCTTACTTAAACAATCACTTAAACTCTTTCTTATTTATGTTAGACACTAGTTTAAGTGAGCTAATCCTTTTTCTCTAAGCACATAAACTCTCTAATTGTTGTGATGCTAAACTGGATTTAAGGCTCACTCTAGTGCAATCTTTTCTTATTGAAGTGAGTTCATGTTTAGTTAATGATGGACACAATCACAAGTTGATTGTTGTTTCTCTTATGATGTGAGGCAATCCTCACTTAAACCAACATGGTATCAGAGCAATTGCTCTTGGGATGAACTCATTTCCTTTATTCTTTGTAACCAATGATTCTCTCTTCTCTCTTATTCTTGTTAAAGCTCTGTTGATAGACTTAAAGATGTCTTGCCTCCAGAGCATGAGAGAGAGAGATAGGTTCTTGTTCTTGTTTCAAAATGGTTTTAAGAAAAGGATTTCAAATGTTTTGGTTTCAAAATTGCTTTCATTTCAAAACCAGTTTTAAAAGCTGTTTATGTTTTCAAGTTGCAAACCTTTATAGGTGTTGTATTTCAATCCATGAATTCTCCATTTATACCCTCAAATCTTATTTATGATAGTTGAAAGATTACTATCTTGAGGGAGGGAGAAAGATTGAAACCTTCTCTTGAGAACACTTCTTAAAATTGATTTATAAAATCTTTTGCATTGTGATTTCAAACTCTTTTATTCCTCTCCTCTTGTTTATCTCAATAAGCTTGGACTGTTAAGTCTGTAAAAATCTATGCTTGAGGGAGGGAGAGTGATTAAAAGATGGTTTTGAGTTTGAAAACTCTTGAAAAGGATTTTGGGGATTTTTTGCCTTTTGTATCCAAAATTTTTTTTTCTTTCTCTTTAAAGGGGATTTGATTTTTGAAAAATATTTTAGATCATTTTCTGTCTTTTAAAAATGTTGTCAAATATTCCAGAGTATTTTTAAAATTATTTTCAGTATTTTTGCTTGGTTATTACAAGCTTGAAAATATTTTGGAAATTAATTTCTCTTATGAAAAGGTTTTGGAAAGTATTTTTAAAAATTCTGGAAAGTATTTTAAAACTATTTTTGATAAGTTCTTGATAAACTCTTGGCTTAGTAAAGACATTTTAAAAGGTTTTAATTCCTTTGAAAATTGTTTTAAAATTGCTTTGCAAGTTTTCTTTGAAAGAAAAGGTTTTCAAACCATTTGTGAAAATGATTTCTTCTCTTGGCCTCTATGGCCTTTGAACTTGGTAGATGGACAAAGAATTTTGTTCCATTAACTCTTGTTCTTTTCTACAGAAATCACCCTTGTGTGATCTAATCTCTTAATGAGTTATTATTGTTGTTAAGGTTGCAGGAATCTCTTGAAAGGAGCATGTCCTTGCATCCATTTAATGAAAGACTGGCTGAGAAGTTATTGCCTCACCAGCATTGTTGATCAACCATGGACGCCTTAGAGCTGTGGTTTGATGTCTTTGCTCAGCCATGGAACCTTGAAGGCCATGGACTGAAGATGCTTCCGCTTATACTCTCCATCTCACCATCTTCCACTACACTTCCATCATTCTCACTACACTCTTGGTTACATCTGATACTCTTTGGATACTTATACGTAAGTTTGAATCTTCAGAACCCACCTTTGGGTGGTTCACTTTGATGTGTTTGTTACAATGCTTGCAGGAAACTCTCTTGAAGTGGGTTGTCCTTGGTTCTCTTGTTCATGAAAACTGGTGCCTCACCAACACTATGGCCATTATGGATGCTTGTGCATGATGGTCTGATGCTTTTGTTGATCAGCCTTATGGTTTGATTATTGCTTCCGCAAAACAGAGCAAGACTCTGTCTATCCACTATTCTCCATCATACTCTAGTTACCATTATACTCTGGTTACTTCTAAAACTCTCTTAACTTTGGTTACTTATACTCTCATTCTCATACTCTCAATCTTGATTTCACATGCTCACAATCTCTGATTTCATTGCCTTAATGGCTTAATCTCTCTCACTTTGCAATGATCATTCATTCTCATGCTTAATGCATTCTTGATTTCTTCTTTGGCACCTTTGGAACTTCCACAAGCGTGAGTGTGCCCTCACTAGGAAGTTCCACCACTGATTTTGTCTTTTTGATGTTCTAAGTTCACAGATTCAAATGATTGATATTATGTTAGTCTCATTAAGACATGAAGTTAAATGTATAGGCACAGAACATATCTGAAGTTAGAACCGATTGCCCCCAACTTGAAGAACTTGGTGTGAAGAGTGTGGTGGAAAGCGATGGATCAGCTTGACAGAAGGAGTCTGTTGCCTGGAGGTACAAGCACATACTGAAGTTAGAACCAATGGAGACCTTTTGGGTGGAAGTTGATGGATCAGCTCAGATGTGACTGGTTCTCTCCCTCGTTTGTTGGTTGTAATCAACCCTTCTCTTTCAAATGGTTTCGAGTTTTGGTAAACCATTCTCTTTCCAATGGTTTCGAGTCCTAGTAAACCACTGATTCTGTTGGCGGTTTCAAATGAAGATAGACCGCATCCATTCGGCTTATTCAGATCATCCAAATATCAGTTCAGATCATGGACCATTTCATTGATCCTAGGTGGTTCTCAAATCGATTCAAAACCGCACTCAGTCCATCAAAGGACATCAGTTCATTCAGTCCATTCAAAGGACCATTCATATACCATCTTCCAATAAAGGCTGTTTCTCAACTCTACTCCTATTTCATTATTTCATTACCTCATTGCCTTAGATTAAATTTGCTAGTTAATGCTATTTATGATTCCTAATTGTTACTTTAGAGCTTTGATATTCCTCATTTGGTTAAGTTAAGATTCTCTTTGATATTCCTTATGGCAAAACTTAATCTCTTCTTCATCATCACTTGTTTAAGGGTAAAGGAGACCATAAGAGTCTCAAAGAGACCAAATGAGTATTAGAGTGAGGAGATGAGAAGGCCAAACATGAAGTGAAGGCCAAGCATCTCCACATCAAACTGAAGAAGAAGAGTAGAGTCAAGCCATGACCAAGCCTCAAATGAAGTTAACACACGGCCAAGACATCAAAGGAGTGATCAAACCGTGTGTACATAAGAGAAGGAGGCTGTGGGGTTATGAAGTGTGTTGCAAGTAATGAAGACTTGTGCTACAAGTAAAGTAAGGCTTGCATAAGAAAGCACACCAAGTGCAATAGGAGGAGCCAGCGGTTGAAACTGGCGACCAAACATCAAACACCATAAAGATGGCGACTAGAAGTAGTGGGTGAAGATCAACCGCCATTGCCTTCTACAAGGTATTTGTATACAAAGAAGAAGCCCAAGTCAGGAACCTCCTAGCTGAGCTTATGTGAAGAAGAAGCTCAGCCCAATAAGAAGCCCAAAGTTAATGTTTTGGGGAGTTGACGGTTTCTAGAAGCTGGAGCAATTGAATTTGAATTAAGCAACAAAGTGAAGAATGTGGACCAATGAAGTCACATGTTGCAATAAGATCACACGCCTTCTAGAAGGAATTTAATCTCGCTCACAAGTGGGAGAAAGCTGTTGAAGGCAAAGGAAGAAGCAAGAGTCACGTGTGGCATTAATGAATTCAAAAGGAAGGAGCCATTTGATGATATGTCACTATCACCATTGTTAGACGTGCTATCTTCTTTGGCATTGTATGAAATTCAAATTATCCTCACTTGGCCTATAAATAGACATGTAATGCTTTGTATCTAACACACAGAAATATAAAGACAAGTTCTTATTATACATTTTATTAGCTCTAATCTACTTTACTTATGCTTAATTAAGTTACAGCAATGTAGAGAGTTAGTGTTAAGAGTTTGGGTCTACCCTAAAGGGTTGACCATTACTTGTCTAAACAATCACTTAAACTCTTTCTTATTTAAGTTAAACACTAGCTTAAAGTGAGTTCATGTTTAGTTAATGATGGACACAATCACATGTTGATTGTTGTTCCTTCTTATGTGAGACAAACCCTCACAAATTCCAACAATGAGAGCCTCAAAGAAGTACAAGTTGACAAGGAAAGGATTCACATCAAGTCATGGAAGACTAAGGAATGAGGAGTGGAGCCGGCTCAAGATCAGTTCATACCAAGGTCATTGCTATCCTTAATGCACCACAATGCTATACTCTTTTTCCCTCATCATGGTTTTGTCCCAAGTGGTTTTCCATGGTGAGGCTTTTAATGAGGTAGTCATTTGTGTGTTGCAAGCTTGGCATTTGGTCCATAAACCCTCTTGATGTCCCAGCAGTCCAAGCTTGAGGGAGGGTATTAGAGTGAGGAGATGAGAAGGCCAAACATGAAGTGAAGGCCAAGCATCTCCACATCAAACTGAAGAAGAAGAATAGAGTAAAGCCATGACCAAGCCTCAAATGAAGTTAACATACGACCAAGACATCAAAGGAGTGATCAAACCGTGTGTACATAAGAGAAGAAGACTGTGGGATCATGAAGTGTGTTGCAAGTAATGAAGACTTGTGCTACAAGTAAACTAAGGCTTGCATAAGAAAGCACACCAAGTGCAAGAGGAGCCAGCGGTTGAAGCTGGCGACCAAACATCAAACACCATAAAAATGGCGACTAGAAGCAGTGGGTGAAGATCAACCGCCATTGCCCTCTACACCAAGGCAGTTTGTACAATCTGGGCTTGGACATCACTCAAGGTAAAGTCCATTACAAACCCAAGATGTGTTGATGTTACAAAGCACCAACAAGGTCTTTGTATACAAAGAAGAAGCCCAAGTAAAGAACATGCAAAGATCACGTGTGGCTGTGTGGACCAAGTCCTTCTAGAAGCTATTTAATATATATAATAAAGAAGCTGCAAGAGGAAGGAAGCATCACGTGTATGCTTAAGGAAACAAGTGGAGAGAGACGTTCATGTGCTGTCACTTTCACTAGTTTGTTTGTTTGTGCAATTTGAATTCTCACCTTGTGTCTATATAAAGACAGCTTCCCTTTGTAATTATACACACAGAAATAAGAAGAGACAAGTCTTGATATCAAATTTTGTTTAGCTTAATCTACTTTACTCTTGTTTAACTTAATGTTAACAATGTAGAGAGTTCAAGTTAAACAGTTTGGGTCTGCCTTAATGCAGACCATTTCTTGTCAATCTTACTTAAACAATCATTTAAACTCTTTCTTATTTATGTTAGACACTAGCTTAAGCGAGCTAATCCTTTTTCTCTAAGCACACAAACTCTCTAATTGTTGTGATGCTAAACTGGATTTAAGGCTCACTCTAGTGCAATCTTTTCTTATTGAAGTGAGTTCATGTTTAGTTAATGATGGACACAATCACAAGTTGATTGTTGTTTCTCTTATGATGTGAGGCAATCCTCACTTAAACCAACAAGTAACCCTTAACCAATTCAACAGAAAATGTTCACAAGGAACAGAAGAGAAATACTCTCTCACAAAACACAAGGTTTTAAATCAAAACAGGTCTTACTTTCATTAACCACGAAATTATGTTTAAATAGCATACAAAGGTATTAAAACCTAGGTAGAATGTGGTAAAAACAAGGCAAATCGAAATTAGCACCTAGTTAATGTCTTAGACTAGTTTTTAATGAAGTTTGAATGACTTTTAAAGTCAAAATGACTCTTGATCTGACTAAATTCGCCTGGCCTTTGTAGAATTGGATAGTTGGATTCTGGAATGGGTTTTGACAAGTATTCAGTAGGCCTGATCGAATGTTGATCAAATCCAAAGTAGTCTTCATTTCATTTCTTGGACAGTTGAAGCGTTTTTAGGAAGACTTTAGGAAGGCTTCCTAAAAAATGGATTGAGGAAGGGGTTCCTAAAATCCGGGTCTTCATGCTCCATCCTGTGCTCCACGACCGGCATCGTCCGGGTGCTTGGTGTATGGCCTACCATGACCAGATATCCATCATTCCCCCCCTGTTGAAAATGATTTGTCCTCAAATCCATGTCACCTACATCAAAAGGAAACAAGTCAGAATGAGACACAAACACCAAACAAATAGACATAAGGGCAATGCCGAAGTA
Source organism: Iljinskaea planisiliqua (assembly GCA_900108845.1). NCBI lineage: Eukaryota > Viridiplantae > Streptophyta > Magnoliopsida > Brassicales > Brassicaceae > Iljinskaea > Iljinskaea planisiliqua. Next base: position 892,868 of record FNXX01000027.1, read on the forward strand.
ACGATTTAGAATGAAACTTCCTTGAACTAATAAGGTTTTCCTCAAGTACTTCCAATTCCAATCTCCAGGCTGATAAGTCATTCGTTGGTTCTCTTTGCCTACTGTCTTTTGAATTCGAACATGGATCAAGTCCTTCCTTCTTGGTTCAAAAACGTTTTGCTTGACAGAAACTTGGATCATCTTTAGTTTAGAGTCAGCTTCCCGATCCTGTTTTCCCTGTCCTTCCACAAACACTAGCAAAACCACATCATATGTGCAAAAGGCATAGACAAAATCATTTATGCTTTCAAGCCTAAAAATTTTTTCAACAGATGTGTTAAACTTAGGAAAAGTTTCAACAAGTGCTAACTCGGTTTTAGCTCTAAACAGCTCAAATGTTTTCTCATTCAAAGAAACTCCTAAAGAACATTCAAAACCACGAAATTCATCAAATAAAACACATTTTGGCATCAAGAAACTCTCATGTTTAAGTGTCTTCAAAGGTTGGATCAGTTTATCAAAAACTAACCCAGAAACACAAAATTCTTTCACATTTTCTAAGCCATATCGTTTTTCTTCAAGAGCAGAGACCAACACAAAAAAAATTATGATTTCTCTTATCCAAATCAAATTCCTTACAGTGTTTTTGGTAGTCACAAGGAAGTGACTTCAGGACGGATCCTGGTTCATGGCTAGGTGGCTGCTCCAATTCATTCAATGGCAATCTCCTTTGTGCTTTTTCTGGTGAGTTTTCTTCTTGGACCTGTGAGATTGAAACAACACAACTAGGCTGCTCCGGTTCTAAACTGGTTAGTTCATCACAGGCTTGTTCACTTTCAAGAACAAGATCAAATTCAGAAGAAGGAATAAGACTCTTATCCTCACAAGACATCTTACACTCCAACCGTTCATCTTCATACTCATCAAAGATTGGCAAAGCATCTGCGAGTTCTTCCTTCTCTTCAGTGATGCTATCAGCTTCTTCATCAAACACCATAGGCATGACCATGTCCCCTAGCTCACTGACGTCCTGGCTGTGGCATCCTTTTGAGATTGATACCCTGTCTTGATACAAACAAGATGGATCAGCAATATTCTCCAAAACAGAGAATTCATAGATACCTTTAGGTTTTGCAGTGATGAAGAAAGGTTGGTCAGCTCCAGTACTGATTGACTGGTGTGGGTTTGCACTCTCCTTCTGGCTATTATCCACGGCCATGAGGTTTTCCAGAAACTGGTTTTGCAATTTTTCAAATTGCTCTTGTCTCCTAAGCCTATCCTGAAACTGTTTAGCTTTAAGGGTACTCATTTGATCACCAAGGCTGAGAATGTGTTCTGCCCCTTCTCTGGCCGGTTGTGATTCCTCTCTGCCTCCCCAATTAGACATTTCATGTGACCTCGTTAGGCGTGGCCTTTCCTGCACACAATCAAACCCATCAAAAGAAAACTGTTTCTTATTTCTAAAAACCGGTTGCTTCTTACCAAACAAAGTTTTAGATGGGGATTTGAAAACTCCTTGTTGTGCAATTTTCTCCTGGCTAGATTTCTTCTGAAGACCAAACATCTTATCCTGAAAAGTCACTTAACACACGAATTAGCAAATCATAAATCTCTCACTCTCAAGTGTTTGTTTCCTCACCCTCACAAGTGTTTAACTCTCTGATTTTTGTCACTCAAATATTTTTCCAATGTTCCAAGAAAACCAAATCAGATCTTGGCAAGGGATTCCAAACAACAATGGGAGAAGATGAAGATAGACAGATTGCAAGATTTTCTAGGCTAGTTGATTGACCAAGCCCTCCTCTTTTAGATCTCTCTTTTTTGTCTTTTTTTTTTAATTCGATTTTTGCTTTCTCTTTTTTTTTTTTTGATCTGGGATTGAGGCTGGCTCAACTAGCAAACAGATAGAAAGAAAAGAATTTTTTTGGAAGATGAGAAGGTGAAATAGAGATAGAGATACCAAACTTCAGAGTGGCTCTGATACCAAATGATAGAATCCCGTCCGAGGATGATCACTCTGATGTTGGTAGATTTGGATATGCCTTCGATCTGAGGGCTACTAGCACCAAAGAACAAGGTGATGTGGATTGATGAGAGCTTCAAAGGCTGCGGAAGACCTTTGGTATACCCAACTCCAATGGAAGTAACCCTTACCAAAGGAGGTTTGCTGAATGGAAGTAACCCTTAACCAATTCAACAGAAAATGTTCACAAGGAACAGAAGAGAAATACTCTCTCACAAAACACAAGGTTTCAAATCAAAACAGGTCTTACTTTCATTAACCACGAAATTATGTTTAAATAGCATACAAAGGTATTAAAAACTAGGTAGAATGTGGTAAAAACAAGGCAAATCTAAATTAGCACCTAGTTAATGTCTTAGACTAGTTTTTAATGAAGTTTGAATGACTTTTAAAGTCAAAATGACTCTTGATCTGATTAAATTCGCCTGGCCTTTGTAGAATTGGATAGTTGGATTCTGGAATGGGTTTTGACAAGTACTCAGTAGGCCTGGTCGAATGTTGATCAAATCCAAAGTAGTCTTCATTTCATTTCTTGGACAGTTGAAGCGTTTTTAGGAAGACTTTAGGAAGGGCTTCCTAAAAAATGGATTTAGGAAGGGGTTCCTAAAATCCGGGTCTTCATGCTCCATCCTGTGCTCCACGACCGGCATCGTCCGGGTGCTTGGTGTATGGCCTACCATGACCAGATATCCATCACTGTGTCTCCTTGGGTTTGCTCTTGAGGTCTTGTACGAGACTAGGATGACTTTGAACTCAGAGGCTGGTTTGATCTCCCTTAGGGTTGCTCCTTTATCGTCCCGTGAGTAATTAGACCGATACGCGTTTGATCCTCCATTAGATGATCGATAGGACCCCTTTCTTTTGAGTTGCTGCTCAAACATCATGGCCTTATGCAACATTTCTTCTATATCCATGTAATATTGAGTCTCGAGTCGGTCTTGAATGTCGCGGTTAAGCCCACCAAGGAAGCGTGCCATGGTAGCCTCCTTATCTTCAATAATATCGGCTCTAAGCATAAGTTTTTCCATCTCTTGGAAGTATTCTTCCACAGTGTGTGATCCCTGAACAAGTCTACTAAGTCTCTGATGCAGATCACGGCTGTAGTGGCTCGGCACAAACCTCTTCCTCATCAAACCTTTCATCTCATTCCAAGATGAAACCGGATACTCTTGGTTGCGTCTCCTTGTTGTCACCAGTTGGTCCCACCAATTAAGTGCATAGTCATAGAACTCGGTGGCCGCAACTTTGATCCTATCCTCTTCAGTATAATGCTTTGCCACAAAGATGAGTTCAATCTTCTTTTCCCACTCAAGGTAGGCATCCGGATCACACTTGCCATGGAATGGAGGGATCTTTAGTTTAATTCCTTCCAAGTTGTCTCTGAGACGGTTCCTAGCACGACTCCTTCGGCTGCCTTTTGAAGAACTGCTGCTCTTATAGTGTTGATCCGTCTCATGGCCTACTTCATCACTCTCGCGATGTAAGATTATGTGGAATATATGACAAGAATAGAAGAGATTTAGAGAGACTAGGAGAGATTGCGTGAGAGTTTAGTAAGAACGAAAGGCAGAACAAGAGAAAGAACAAGAGATTTCATTATTAACCAGAGATTAAGAGTTTACAAAATGAGATACACTCGTTTATAAAGAGGAACTCTGGCAAGAATATGCCAGAGGATCTAGTGACTCATAGGGACGCATCATAAAGCAGGGAACAGACCGAATCTTTGGTCAAAAAGGAGACAGGGACGGCTTGACCAGCTGGCTCGTTGGTCTTTAGGAAGCTTCCTATAAGCTTCCTTCTTGTCTTCTTGTGCCCGGACTTTGCACAACGCCTTCGACCTTCTCAGAAGCTTCCCGGGACGATATGGTCGATTTGGTACGGCCGGCCTTGTACGGACGGTGCGGCCGTATAGTACGGATGCCCGGACTTTTCACATCGCCCATAACCTTCTAAAAGAGCTTCCCGGGTTGGTACGGTCGACACTGTACAGCCGGCCTTGTACGGACGGTGAGGCCGTACAGTACGGACGGTGCGGCCGTACGACCCAAGGTCAACACGCGACCCCTAGGTTGTTCTCTTGAAGCCTCTGCAGCCGGTTCTTTCCTGGGTCTATGTCGTCGGGTCCCTCTTTGTTGCTCTTGCTCTTGCCGGTAGCTAGCCATCTCTTCTTGAAACATCTTTCTCATCTCGGCCGTAAGAGCTTCCATCATCAAACGGTTTTGTATCCCCACTGGAGTTTCCTCTGGATCATCTTCTCCAGCCATGGTCCCTGCAACCACACAAAACAAGTGCTATGAATCGTTCTCAAGCAACAAACTCCAACTAAAACAACAGATCTATTGATCTCAAGTATTATAAACAAGTAACAAACTCTAGATCTACACACACAAGCACGAGATCTAAAGTATACAAACGGTCACTTTCAAACTTGACACACAAGGAAGTTGAATGGTCGAAATACTTAGCTTGTCAAAGCTGCTCTGATACCACTTGACACAAACTCCCTAGGACTCAACTTTGACAAACCCACACGCACGGATGGAGGATGGGTGCAGATGACTGAGGAACCAAAAGGGTCAAGAGTTGCTGCACTTGCGGATGGAAGGGTGAGATGGATCGATGACGGGAATGAACTCCTAATCAAGGGATGGAAGACTTGATCAAGAGACTTGTGATTTCTTCGATATGACACACGAAGAAAGCACAAGGGTTTCCTCTGGATATTACACACCAGAGAAGATGACTAACTTAGAAAGTTTTAGAATAAAAAGATAGATGAGAAAACAAGTCTGTGGCACACAAGTATTTATAGGGAGGCTATGGTACACGCACCAAGCCAACCCTAGCAAAAGAAATGAAACAAACCGGAAAATGTCATAAACTTAATAACATATGCCTAAGTACCACGGATAGCATCATGAGCATATGGTGGGCGAAGCAATGGCCTCATTAAAAACCTTGTCAAGCAAAACCCATTGGGACAAAAGCTTGACAAGGGAAAAAGAGCACACAATGCTTTACCAGCTCATGAGCTATCTAGCTCGGATGCACATCATCAAGCTGAACTTGGCCTAGTCTTCATTGGTCTTGATTTGATTAAGTAAAGTCTCCAATGCCTTGTGGAATGCCTTAGTCCTTGACCGTGTCATTGGTCCTCTTGGCACCTTAAGATCCTCCTCAGCTACAAGCTCGCTCTGTCCTTGCTCCTCAGGTTCAAGCTTGCTTTGTCCTTGCCCCTCAGGTTCAAGCGGTCTATCTTTGTCCATGATCATATCATTGCTCCAGGCACAAAATCTATCTGATGCTCAATTCCTCGCACAGGAGGAAGGCCGACAGGGTTGTCTTCGGGGAACACATCTGAAACTCCTGCAAAAGTAGAACCATTTCACTCAGATACACCGGTGCAAGATCAGTCAAGTCTAAACAAGATTCTTTAAACACAAGCAAAAGAACAGATTGGTCAGAGTAAAGAGTTCGTTTGATGTGACCAATCTTGGCATAGAAGTTTCGCTGCTTTGGTTCCTTTGGTTGGCTCACGGCTTCCTTCTTTTTCTGAAGCTGAATCTGATCTTGGTGTACCTCCTTAGGAGTCAAAGGTACCAAGACAGTCTTCTTTCCTTTGAACTCAAACGAATGCTTGTTTGTAAACCCATCATGGATCACTCGGCGATCAGATTGCCACGGCCGGCCCAGCAGGATATGTCCGGCTTCCATGGGTAGAACATCACATAAGACCTCGTCTTCATATTTCCCAATGGCCAAAGGCACCTTGACCTGAGTAGACACTCTCATCTCTCCCTCATAATTAAGCCATTGTAGTCTATAGGGTTTAGGATGCTTTCGTACTACCAATCCCAACTTCTGTACCATGGTTTCACTTGCTACGTTCACACAGCTTCCCCCATCGATGATGAGGCTACAAACCTTCCCTTGGACTAAACACCTGGTGTAGAACAAGTTTTCTCTTTGCTCCAACTCCTCGGTCTTGGTTGGTAAATTCAAAGTTCTCCGAGCGACCAGCAGCCGACCACTCACAGGCCCTTCCTCAGTGCCATCTTCGGAGTCTGAATGAGAACCCTCTTCTGGTTCACAATCCTCTGATTCATACTCCCCATTGTCCAGAAGAATCATAAGCCTCTTGTTGGTACACTCATTGGCATAGTGGCCTCGGCCTTGACATTTGAAGCACTTAACGTCTCCGGCCCTTGAGTTAGAAGATTCGACTTTCTCCTTGCCTTTGTTGTTGACAGCACTCGGTTTAAATTCTTCCTTTGGAAACGGCTTGCTCTCCTTTAGGTAACTTGGCTTGTCGGTCTTACTAAGTTTGAACTTCGCTGCACCATGGCCGATACGTGAGTGTCCTCTTCTTTTGAGTTGTTGTTCCACCAGTATGGTCTTGTGTAACTTCTCTTCCATCTCTACATAGTGTTGCATCTCCAGATTGTCTTGTATCTCTCGGTTAAGTCCTCCTAGAAAACGAGACATAGTCGCCTCTCTGTCTTCAGATATACTTGCCCTCAGCATCAGTAACTCCATTTCCTGGTAGTACTCTTCCACTGAACGAGACCCCTGATAGAGTTTCCTCAGCCTCTGATGAAGATCACGATGGTAGTGGCTGGGAACAAACCTCTTGCGCATTATGGCTTTCATCTGATCCCATGTTTCAACAGGATCCTCACCATTTCGCCTTCGGTTTGTGACAAGTTGATCCCACCAACTCAAAGCGTAGTCATAGAATTCGGTAGCAGCCACTTGGGTCTTCTTGGTTTGAGAATACTACTGACACTCAAAGACGAGTTCGATCTTATTTTCCCATTCCAAGTAGGCATCTGGATCAGCCTTGCCATGGAACGGCGGTATCTTCAGCTTCAAGCCAGATAATTCATCACGAAGATGTCTTATTTCATGTCCACACCTTTGTCTTCTTTGGCTGTGTCTAGAACCGGAGCTGTCATGCTCGTAGTAGTTATCTGTCTCTTCGGAACCCTCATGCTCCTGTTGGTTAAGAGGGAATCTGGCTCTTCTTGGTTCATGACTTGGACCAGGCGCTTGTCGAAACTCATGCCTAAGCTCCTGTCGCAGATCCTCCATGTTGGCCTTCATGATTTCCTTCATGGACGCGATCATGGTCTGGTTCAACTGTTGCGTCAATGCTTCCATCAACAGTTTGTTCCTTCTGATAATAGCTTCCTCTGTATCATCCGCCATTCTCTATTCGTTGCTTCCCAATCACGGATCCGTCTCAACTGAAACCAAAACACGAAAGAAAGTAGTCAGGTCTTTCGGGATTAAACACCTTTTTAAACAGAACAGTCCGCACAACCACTAGACATAAACAGATCAGAACAAATCAATAACTTCAGTCGCAAGAATCCGAACGGTCAAGTTTTTTTTTAAAAACGATCAACGGTCACACATAGATCAGATCGCAAACTACAGATCGAGATCTATCAATACCAAACAGAAGATGAACAGACCAAAACAAAAACTTAATAGAAAAACATAAAACTTCCCTTCCAGAGTTGCTCTGATACCACTTGACACGACCCTAGGACGCTCTCTGGATTGGTGGGGGATAATCCTTGCGTAAACGAATCAGTGACTCAAGTTTACCAAGGCGGTGGATTGGATGGTGACACAAGAGGTATGGTTCGGTGATGCGATCATGGAAGGCACCAAGGATGGAGAGCTTGAACCAGAACCAGAAGCTGAGCTTAAGGCCGTGGAAGAGCATGGACCAGAAGGTGGGGAGCTTCAAGTTGAGGACGCTTTGCAAGTACCGGCCGGAGCAATGACCAGGGCACGGACCAAACAGCTGTCTCAAACGCTAAGTTCTTTACTTAGTTCTGCCAATGTTCAGTTCAACCTTAAGGAGGAAGATGTGCAACACACGACTTTAGTAAGGTTCAAAGAGGATTCGGGAACCCCTTCCTAAAATCGACTTTTTAGTAAGGTTTCATGAAGATTTAGGTGGACCTTCCTAAATGGTGATTCGCATAGCACCCAGGCCGCGTGTTCACATCAACTGAAGAGTCAGTCAACATGGAATCAATTCAGTCAAGTCTTACTTCAATTAATGTAATGATTTCTGTGTTGCCTTGTCTTGTTTTCTGAAACATAAACACTATATATGTAATTCGGAAACCATTGAATGAATAAGAAGTTAAGTTTGATCATTGCGATTGTCTTGGAGAGTGAATCTCTGTTGTTCCTTGTGAACAAACCCCTGTTGCTTGGTGAGTCATATCCAAACAACAACCCCTCTTCGGTCGTCTAAGTGAGTCATATCTTAGGACTGCTGAGGTTTGGAATATCAAGGGCCTTCCGCATCCCTTGTGCGACCTAACGATCCATTCCTTTGTTCTTGAGAGCTAGTAGCTCAATTGAGTTCAAAGTCTATCCAAACCAACTTCAGAGTGTAATCCGTGGGAGGGAGTGATCCTCGTATCAAGTGGTATCAGAGCCCACTTTGAAGTTTGGTATCTATTTCAATCCATCTTTCTCACCTCTTCATCTTCTTTTTTTTTTTTTTTTTAAAAAGGTTCTTATCTGTCTATCTGTTCTCTGGGTGAGCCGCCTGATATTCAAAAAAAAAGAGTACACAAAAGAAAAGTGTTTAAGGAACCAGGAGAAATCGGTTTCAAGGGTTGGTTAATCATCCAGAACCAAAAATCTTGCAATCTACCTATCTACCTCTTCATCTACTCGGGTTGTTTGGATAGATTCATTTGGTTTGACAGATTTGTTCTATTGGAACTCTTGAGATTTCACCTTGGGAAACATTTCTTGTGAAAGAAACAACTGCGAGAGATAAACACTTGTGAGGCAGAGGGTTTTTTAATTGACTCGTTTGTTCAAGTGTTTGCAGGAAAATCCACAAAGGAGAACCGGCCGTTGAAGAGTTTTGACCGGCCGTTGATGAGTTTCTGTTTCTTTAACTTGTTTGTTCTTGTTTGTAGGGAAGAAGTCCAATCCAAGTAATGATGAACAGGAGGACAACTAGAACGTTGGCCTTTCTAGAATACAAATGAGGGCCTTGATGGGAGAAATGAAAAGAATGATGAGATCAGAACTTCAGGAGATCAATGTTCAGCTTGATCGGGTCCAAGAGGACACCCAAACTAGACCACCACCAGAGGAAGCAACTGGTAGGTCACGAACCAGACAAAGGCGTACCAGGGCCAACGAAGAGTTTTATGAACACTCTTCTAGTGACAGCCAAAGAAGGACCAGACGGCCTAGAGAGACCCGGGGAAGACAAGATGATAACCTAGGTGGCCTTAAGTTGAAAATTCCGTCCTTCCATGGTAAAAACGATCCAGATGCTTACCTAGAGTGGGAGAAAAAGATAGAACTGGTCTTTGATTGTCAGAACTATTCCGAACTTAAAAAGGTAAGGTTGGCCGCAACTGAGTTCTATAGTTATGCTATTAACTGGTGGGATCAAATTGTGACCAACAGGAGGAGAACAGGTGAAAGACCCGTAGCCACATGGGATGAGATGGTCACTCTCACGAGGAAACGTTTTGTGCCCAGCCATTATAACCGAGGCTTGCATCAGAGGCTAAGGAGACTAGTTCAAGGAACTAAGAACGTTGAGGATTACTTCCAAGAGATGGAGACGCTAATGATCAAAGCAGATGCTGATGAAGATCCGGAGGCAACAATGGCAAGATTTCTAGGAGGACTCAACCGTGACATCCAAGATAGGTTGGAGATGCAAGAGTACGAGTGCCTAGAAAGAGATGCTACACAAGGTGATCTTGGTTGAGCAGCAGGTTAAGAGAAGGAGTCTACCTAAGTCAACTTACACACCGGTTGCTAAGACTAGCTACCAAGACAAGGGTAAAGCTCTAACCAAACCTCTTTCTGATTTTAAAACTAATCCATCTTCTAGTAGTGTCAAGGAAAAGGCGGAAGCTCCTACTGCACGAGCCAGGGATATGAGGTGCTTCAAATGCCAGGGGCTTGGACACTATGCTAAGGATTGTTCCAACAAGAGAGTCATGATTGTTCTGGAGAACGGTGACATAGAATCTGAGGATGAGAAACCACAAACAGATTCTGAGGAAGAGCAAATAGACTATCCTGCTCACGGGGAACTATTGGTTACTAGAAGAACCTTGAGTGCACAACTCAAACCCAAGGAGCATGAGTAGAGAGAGAACCTCTTTCACACTAGATGCTATGTCAATGATAAAGTATGTAGCCTGATTGTGGATGGAGGCAGCTGTACCAACGTGGCTAGCGAAACAATGGTTAAGAAACTCGGCTTGAGTATGAGGAAGCACCCTCGGCCATACTCTCTTCAGTGGCTTAATGAAACAGGAGAGATGAAGGTAAGCAACCAAGTCCTAGTTCCAATCACCATTGGAAGATACAAGGATGAGATCCTTTGTGACGTTCTACATATGGAGGCCAGTCACATTCTTTTAGGAAGGCCTTGGCAATATGACAAAAGGGTCATACATGATGGGTACGCAAACCGTCACACCTTTGAACACCAAGGGAAGAAGATTATGTTGGCACCACTGTCACCATAAGAGGTACACCAGGATCAAAAACTTTTAAAGGAAAGAAGAGAACAGGCCAAGCGAGATCAAGAATCCAAATCATCCAAGGAAAGCAAATCCAATTTAGTAAGGCATTCTAACTTCTTTGCTAAAACTAGTGAGGTCAAGAAAGCTTTGTTTTCTGATCAACCAATGCTTTTGCTAGTTTTTAAAGAAACACTAATGTCTTCTTCTAACAATGCACTGGAGTTTCCAAGTGAGTTTGAATCTCTTTTGCAAGGGTTTAGGGATGTGTTTCCGGATGAAAACCCGAATGGTCTACCTCCAATCAGAGGCATTGAGCACCAGATTGATTTCATACCAGGCGCTTCTCTTCCAAACAGACCAGCATACAGGACCAATCATGTTGAGACAAAAGAGCTGCAAAAACAAATCAATGAGCTCATGGAGAAAGGATACATCAGAGAAAGCATGAGTCCATGCGCAGTTCCAGTTCTCCTTGTGCCCAAGAAAGATGGCAGTTGGCGTATGTGTGTGGATTGTAGAGCAATCAACAACATAACAGTTAAGTACAGACATCCCATCCCTAGATTAGATGATATGTTAGATGAACTTCATGGATCATGCATATTTTCTAAAATTGATTTGAAAAGTGGATATCATCAAATTAGGATGAAGGAAGGGGATGGATGGAAAACCGCTTTCAAAACTAAGCTAGGTTTGTATGAATGGTTAGTTATGCCATTTGGTTTAACCAATGCACCTAGTACTTTCATGAGATTGATGAATCATGTCCTGAGAGCTTTCATAGGAGTCTTTGTTGTAGTATACTTCGATGACATTCTTGTCTATAGCAAAACACTTAGTGAGCACATTGATCATCTAGAATCGGTTTTAGGAAGGAAAAGCTCTATGCTAACTTTAAGAAATGCACTTTTGGGACAGATAATCTCGTGTTTTTGGGTTTTGTTTTGAGTGCAGATGGCATTAAAGTGGATGAGGAAAAGGTTGGAGCAGTGTGGTCAAGCTTGGAGCCGTGAGTCTACACCTCATTAAAAACCTTAGCAAGCAAAACCACATGGGAAAAAGCTGTACATAAGGAAAAGAGTGTGAGTCTCACAGCCAAGGGTCTTCAAGGCCCGGCCGGTTGATATCAATGAGGCCAAGCTTCTCATAAGCAAACTCACAGGTCTTGAGGCTTGCGGACTTGGTAAAGATATCAGCCAGCTGATCAGAGCTCTGTGTATAGCAGGGCAGGATGACTCCAAGTTGCATTTGCTCTCTGACCTTATGACAATCGACTTCTATATGCTTGGTTCTTTCATGGAACACTGAGTTAGATGCTATATGAATTGCTGCCTGGTTATCACAATGCATAGTGATAGGCATAGTGACTTCTCTTCCTAGGTCTTTTAGTAGCATCTTCAACCACATCAGTTCGGTCGTTAGTCTTCTCATGGCCCGGTACTCAGCCTCAGCACTAGAACATGCGACCACCTTTTGCTTCTTGCTTTTCCAGGTAACTAAGTTCCCTCCAACAAAGGTACAATACCCTGTGGTTGATCTCCTATCCTCTCGGTCACCAGCCCAATCCGCATCGCAATAGCCAACCACTTATGTGCTTCTATTACACCCCATCCAAATGCCTTGTCCCGGAGAGCCTCTGAGGTACCTCAGTATGCGATCCACCATTCTCCAATGAGACTCCCTTGGCTCTTGCATGTGTTGGCTAATCTGATTCACAGCAAAACACAGGTCAGGTCTGGTGAGAGTGAGATAGATAAGCTTACCCACTAATCTTCTGTAAAGCTTGGCATCATCAAACGGTCGATCTTCTTCATGCTCTTGTTGTTGATAAACCTTATAGGCATCTTCAAGAGGGGTTTTAGCTGATCTTCCTTCCTTAACACCTGATTCACTTAAAAGATCAAGCGTGTACTTCCTTTGTCTGAGCACCTTTCCTGGTTGCACAATGTCCTTCAGGCCTGGTGGAGGTGTCATGTACACTTCTTCCTCTAGCTCCCCCTGAAGGAAAGCGTTCTTCACGTCCATCTGCCACAGTTCCCATTCCAGGTTGGTAGCAATGGACAAGATCACCCGAACCGTATGCAGCTTTGCAACTGGTGCAAAGGTATCACGGTAGTCTTCCCCATATGTCTGAGTGAATCCTCTTGCAACTAGCCTGGCCTTGTACCTTTCAATTTCTCCATTGCTCTTGTACTTGATGGTGAAGACCCATTTAGAGCTCACAGTCTTCTTGCCTTTAGGTAAATCGGCCTCATACCAAGTGTGGTTTCTCTCCATAGCATTGGTCTCTTCTTGGACCGCATCTCTCCATTCTTTGATTTCTTTGGCCTCATCATACGATCTTGGAACTTCTTCCTGATCAAGAACACTGATGAACACCCTGTGGTCTTCTGGAATGTATGCTAGAGAACATACTGCCTGAGTTGGATGAGCCACAGCTTGGCAATTGTAGTAAACCCTTGTGTTTACCCAGTTAGACGGGTTTCTCCTTATCCTCTGACTTCTCCTGAGCACCACCGGCTGATCGCCCGCCACTGGACCATGTGGTTCTATGTTGTTCTCTGTATCACCCACTGTGGCCTCATCGGCCGGTGCGGTAGCTTCGTCCGGTTGATCATCATTCATGGCAGGTGCACCTTGATCATGATCCAGATCATCCTCCATATCATTCTCCCCCTCAGGATTAAGGGGAACTGCCATAGTAGGCTCAGAGGTGGGGGAGGGGCCGGCCGAGGGAGGAGGTATGCCGAGATTCTCAAAGAGGACCCGGAGGTTGGCCGCCCTGTCAGACTGAGACTGGGCCAGATTCTGGAGAGTATCCCAATCTCTCTCAGTGTAGTACCCTTTGTGCTCTAGGAACTTCACATCACGAGACACCAAGACCTTGCCAGTTTGTGGTACAAGGCACTTGTATCCTTTCTGAGTGGTTGAATAGCCAATGAACATGGCCTTGGTACTCTTTTCATCCAGCTTACTACGGTTTTCTCCTGGAACCAAAACATAACACACACATCCAAAGACACGTAAGTGTTCAATAGTAGGTGGTGAACCAGTAAGTACCTCAAAAGGGGATGAGTCATGAAGGATCCTGGTCGGTATCCGATTGATTAAGTAGCATGCAGCTACCACAGCATCACCCCAAAACCTCTTTGGTACATTGGCATGGAACATCATGGACCGTGCTACTTCCATGAGGTGCCTGTTCTTTCTTTCAGACACTCCATTCTGCTGAGGTGTGTATGGACAGCTGGTTTGGTGGATCATTCCATGTTTAGTCATATATTGTTTGAATGCGTGGCTTGTGTACTCTCCCCCATTATCTGATCTTAACACTTTTACTTTGGCATTATAGTGGTTAGTAACATATGCATGAAAGCTAATAAAGGCTTCTAGTACTCTGTCCTTAGATGGGAGCAAGGTTAACCATGTATATTTGGATTTTTCATCTATAAATGTGACAAAATACTTATGGTTTTCTCTTGAATAACAGGGTGAGGTCCAAACATCAGAGTGCACTAAGTCAAAACAATTTTCATAGAGAGTAGATGATTTTGGAAAAACAGTCTTGCAATGTTTACCAAGTATACAAGCTTCACATTCAGAGTTTTGAAACTTAATTCTAGGTAACAACAAGTTTAAAGCCCTATGATGAGGGTGTCCTAGTCTAGCATGCCAAGTTGCATTATCAATACCAACTACATTAAAGCTAAAGCCGCTTGAAAGAGAGGAAGAAAGCTTAGTGTCTTCAAGCACATAGAGTCCATCCTTAGTGGTTCCTTGTCCAAGAACCTTACTTGTTTCAATATCCTGAAAGGAAACATCATTAGGACCGAAAATAGCATAACAGTTTAAATCAGAGGTTGCCTTCTTAACTGACAGTAAGTTAGATGTGAATGTTGGCATATAGAAAGCTTGTGATTCTTTGTCAAACAATTTCAGGTTACCAGTTCCTTCTATCTGAACTTGTTCACCATTAGCTATACTCACATATCCTAAAGCAGGTTTAATATTTCCAATAAGCTTAGAGTCACTAATCATATGATGACTAGCTCCTGAATCCACAATCAATGGTTTAACACTGGTAGAATCTATCCTAACATTGCTACAAGATGCATGAAAGCTCAAGGGTTTTACAGAGTTACCAGACTCCTTGAGTGCTTTGATGAGAGCATCAAGGTCGGCTTTCTTGACAAACTCTGAGGGTGTCTCCAAGGGTTGCCTAAACGGTCCCCCCTTTTCTTGATTCCCTCTGGAACCAGACGCCATATGAGCACGAGTATCCTTGTGATTGTGGTTGTCTCTCCAATGTCCTTGGTTAGAAGAGCGAGAGTCCCATTAATATAACCTCCCTTGAATCACCCAGTCTGAAGTTGAAAAGATTCTGGAACGGATGGAACAGAACTGTGAAGAATGGAATATGAGATGGATTGAATGGCTTTGCTAAGAGGCTGCGGAATTTCCTCAAGCAAACCAGGTTGAATTCTTGATATGACACACAAGAATCCGGGTTTGTTTACTGGATATGACACACCAATAAACAGTGATCTAAATTCAAAAGGTTTTTGATAAAAGAAGATAGATAGTTTCGAAAATAGGGAGTACAAGAGGTTTAAGTAGAGTTCAAGCAAGGCTTGCATGAACAGCAAGAATTAAATGACCTTGGAACTAGACAAAACACTTAATTAAAGTTCAAATTCGAATTTCCTCTTCATGCAATGGTCTTGGACGAAATTCTTCTTTATTTTGGGCTTCTTGGGCTTGAGGAGAATCAACTAATGGGTCAGTAACAATGTGGACCAATTGCCTCATTAAAAACCTTTCCAAGAAAACCCAGTGGGACAAAACTTGGAGAAGGGAAAAAGAGTACAATTGATTCACATACCCAATTAGTGATCTCTTTGGGCCTGAATCAAAACCAATGTGGTTTGATTTGTTTCTGAATGATCCATGGTTTGGATTTGTTGAAGTAGTCCTCCATTGGCTTCCGTGAGCTTCTTGGCATTAAAATGAGTTTTAAGTCCTTCTGGTGCAACTAAAGCTTCCTCAGCTACAAGCTCATCCTCAGGTACAAGCTCCATGTTCTTAGTGTTGTTCAGGATCACATCATCCTCTCCCTCTTGAAAAGGATTTGACCTCAAATCCATTTTATCTGCAACATAATACACAAGATTAGTAACTTTGGAAGTCAGAGTAATAGGATACGTACCTTGCATAAGCTTGAGCTTGTAAGTTGCATCTGGCGGTTTCTCTTTGATCAGGATGAAGTGGCCAACATGTTGATGTTTCCTTTGATCTGAATCAGGTGGCTCAAATCGTTTGTCTCCTTCCCTCCTTTGGAGTTTCATTTTGCATTTCATATCTACACCAAAACCTGCACTTGGCTCTTTTGACAAAGACAAGCAAATCATATCTGTGTTAGAAACAAAAACACAATTGAGAACAGAAACACTTACCTGTCCGAGTTCAGACTCAGTGTCTCTGGCTCTTATTAGGATCGGTTTTATCCATCCATGGTTCAAGGCTTGTTGAGAATTGTAGTTTGATCTGACCAAAGGCAAAGTATCTGGTGGCTCATATTTGAACATTGAAGACCTTTCAAAAGCATTCCCAAGCTCCTTGTGATACTCCTTTGTAATGCTCCTTACTCCAGCGTCTTGGGTTTGGTATTTGCTCGGATTGGTGACAGAATCAAACTCTCTTGTCCCATCAAGTCTGGTCTTTAGAAGATTTGCACCTGTACCAACCAAAAGCAAGTAAGGCTTCATTCGTTTTTGAGAGTCTAGATAAGTACCTCGAGTTGGATGAGTTTGTTGGCATAAATCTGGTGGTTTTTCCTTGATTGCCAAAGTGTCCAATGCTCCTCCTGTTTCTTTCTGGGCACTCATAGGACAGAACAAGTGCATTATACTTGAAATAGAGAATTCACAAACAGAGTATTTGAAATTATAACCGATTATAAAATTTTGCCAATATGAAATCAGGTTATAAGTCTCACTCATTCTGGTACCAAACAAGAGATGTTGTGCTGCATCTAATTCACGTGGATCACATGATCTTGCCTCATTAGGAAGGTTTGTGATTTTTCTCTGATCAGTGATCAAGCTCAACTCTTCCTCCTGCTCCACGAGCTCTTCTTGGTTGTTCAGATCCTTATCCAAGTGTTCTTCAGCAACTGTTCCTTGTTTTATTTTCGGTTTCCACTTGTTTTTAGGTTCTGGATCAAACTGATGGTCTAGTTCAATCTCTGGTCCATAATCAACTTGGTTAGAAAGAACTTGAATTCTCCTTGCCTCTGTATTCCTAACCTGTCTTTCATTTGCTTTCACAAGGACTAAAGAAAACACATCAAATGTGTAGTAGGAATAATTAAACAACTTTTCAAAAGAAACAAACAGTTTTTCTTTGCTTAACACCTCCAGAACAAGTTCAATTTGATTTCTAGAAGTTCTACTCTTCTTATCACAATTCAAGACATGATTAGAACACAAAAAATCAGAAATCTCTTTTGTAAACTTGGAAAAGTTTTGCTCAAACCCATGAATTTCGAAAATTGGTTCACAAAGTTCATGAAAATCACTGAAAACATTTTGCTTTACCTCAGAAGAAGTTTTAACCATTTTAAACTTTGCATTTCTCCTAAACAGCTCATATGTGTTACTAAACACAGAAAATTTCAAGGCAGGTTCAAAATCACGAAATTTATCAATCAGAAAATCTTTTGGCTTAAAGAATTTTTCAAAGCTGACAGATTCAAAAGATGAAACCATTTTATCAAAAACAGATTTTGAAAAGCAAATTTCTTTCACAGTTTCTAATCCAAAACACCTTTCAGCTTGAGCAGGAATCATCATAAAATAATTAAACTCTGTCCTAACCACATCAAATTCCTTACAGTCCTTTATTGGATGATCTTCAGGAAATGGCTCAGGAACTGGTTCTGCCACAAGGTTGATTGGCTGCTCCAAATCAGTAATCAATGGTGAACTTTCTTCTGCCTTTTCTGATGTTTCTTCTGCATCATGAGCAAACAAATTAGTTTTATTATCCAACAGAGGTTCTAGACACATACCTTGCACACTTCTGCTTATATGTGGTTGTATGGGTGCCTCTGGTTGCCTTGAACTTTTCTGATCAGTTTGGGCACTTGGTTGCTTCGGTTTAGAGCTCTTCTGAAGCTTTTGTTGAATGGCATCCATCCTTTCATCCATGAATTGTTCCATCCGAGCTACAATCTTGTTCACCAACTGATCATTGTTTTTGTGGTTGGTTTCTTTGCCATGATCAGTATTTTTGCTCTCTGACTTTCCGGCTTTGGGATCTGTTGAAGTTGTCCTCTCCTCTCTTTGAACCTGTGACACCGCGTGGTCCTTCTTTGGCTTTGGAACATACTGATTCCTTAGGAGCTTCTTCATTTCGTCCCAAGTGGTGATAGGTGGCTCCTTATAGTTCCAGCGATCCTCTTGCTCTTGTCTCCACCCCCTACGAACCTCTCCTCTGAGTTGATCAATTGCATAATCCAATCTCTTCTCTTTTCTGATGTTGTTGTAATAAAACCATTCCTCCATGTTCATTTCCCACTCTAGATAGCTTCCTTCTCCTGAAAAAGAATAGAGTTGAATTGCTTTAGCAGCTTCATGAGAAGTAGGAGAAACAAAATCAAAGCGATTAGGGGTGTGAGAGGTTTTATGTGATCTGCTCCATATTGAACTCCTTAGGTCGTCTGGTGGCTTGGGTTTAAGGTCTTGTTCTCTCCTTTCTTGTGCTCTCTTATACTCCATACGAATTGAATCCTTCCCTTCTCTCATTACTTGCTTCCTCTTTCCGGGATTAGATTCAACAAGAGGCTGGTGGTGTTTGGGTCTTGATCTCTTCTCAGTCCTTGAAATACCTGAGAAAACAAATCAAAGATACACCAGTAACAAGTCCTTTTTGCAACAGAATCAATCATACACACCAAACACAAACAGATTCTTTAAATCACACCAAGTTTGCTGCAAATACCAGTTTCGACAGTTTGATTTGATCGGAAGAAATAAAATATCAAATCGTACTCAAAAATTTCGAAACCAATTTTAACAAATACTAAACTCGTCCTAGTTTCAGAAACAATCGAAATCACAATTTTCTGACGAACCAAAAAAATATGAAAATTCGAACAATAAGGCACTCGTTTTAGATCAGAATATGAAAAGTCTAAAACCCCTAAAACAGATCAAGTTCGAATTGATTTAACACAACCTGGCACGAAGTGGCTCTGATACCACTTAATATAACCTCCCTTGAATCACCCAGTCTGAAGTTGAAAAGATTCTGGAACGGATGGAACAGAACTGTGAAGAATGGAATATGAGATGGATTGAATGGCTTTGCTAAGAGGCTGCGGAATTTCCTCAAGCAAACCAGGTTGAATTCTTGATATGACACACAAGAATCCGGGTTTGTTTACTGGATATGACACACCAATAAACAGTGATCTAAATTCAAAAGGTTTTTGATAAAAGAAGATAGATAGTTTCGAAAATAGGGAGTACAAGAGGTTTAAGTAGAGTTCAAGCAAGGCTTGCATGAACAGCAAGAATTAAATGACCTTGGAACTAGACAAAACACTTAATTAAAGTTCAAATTCGAATTTCCTCTTCATGCAATGGTCTTGGACGAAATTCTTCTTTATTTTGGGCTTCTTGGGCTTGAGGAGAATCAACTAATGGGTCAGTAACAATGTGGACCAATTGCCTCATTAAAAACCTTTCCAAGAAAACCCAGTGGGACAAAACTTGGAGAAGGGAAAAAGAGTACAATTGATTCACATACCCAATTAGTGATCTCTTTGGGCCTGAATCAAAACCAATGTGGTTTGATTTGTTTCTGAATGATCCATGGTTTGGATTTGTTGAAGTAGTCCTCCATTGGCTTCCGTGAGCTTCTTGGCATTAAAATGAGTTTTAAGTCCTTCTGGTGCAACTAAAGCTTCCTCAGCTACAAGCTCATCCTCAGGTACAAGCTCCATGTTCTTAGTGTTGTTCAGGATCACATCACCCATCATCCTGATTGAGGAGGAAATCGCTTTAGGTGAGGATGAAGAATGAAGCTTTTCTCCTTGGTGTGTCCTGGCTTCTTGCAATAGGTGCAGACCATAGAATTGCCTTCTCCAGGTCGGTAATGGCCTTTGTTAGCCAACGTGATGGTCTCCTCTGCTTTGTTAGCCAACACAAGGTCTCCACCTTTCCCACCAAATAGACCAAGAGAACCTTGTTCCTTCTGGATTTGTGAGCACACTTCATCAAGACTTGGAAGCTTGGTTCCACGAAGGATGTGTTTAATCAGATCGTTGTAGGCTGGATTGAGAACCATTAGGAGGGCAAACACCTTATCTTGCTCTCTTCATTCATTCAGGACGGTCGCATCCAGGGTAGGTGGTCTGAGCATTTCCAGCTCAGCCCAAGAGGACCTGAACTTTCCAAAGAAAGTGTTGAAGTCGGTATCTCCTTGGCTCAGTTGGTTGATGGTTCTCTTGATTTCAAAGACCCGGGTAAGGTTTGTCACATTGCCAAAGACATTCTTCAAGGTATCCCACAACTCCTTAGCACTTTCGCAGTATGAGTAGGCTTCAAGAACAGAGAGAGTTAGAGATCCTTGAAGAATAGCAAGCACCGCTTGGTCCTCTGAGAACCACTTCTCTGCCCCGGCTCCTTCATCAGCCGCATCCTTCTCTCCATGTTTGGCTTCATCCTCGGTCGCCTTGTTGTCTTCGACATGGCTCCATAGTTTGCGACCACACAAGACAGCCTTAGTGGTTCTAGCCCATAGGAGGTAGTTGTCTGCACCCTTGAGTACCACAGGGAGAGTGACCGGCTTGTTGTTTTCCATTGTAACTCGTCGGGAGCTTGAAGAGCAGCTTGAAGAACAGCTATGGACCGCTGGACAAAGAGATGTATCTTACTAAGGACCGTTGGATAAAGGACTCACGATTGTAAAGATTGAGAGTTTAAGATGCCATAAACAATCTAGAAGTGTTTATGAGAAGAAAAGAAGTGACAAAGGTCGAGAGCACAAGGACTGAAGAGATTCGAATGAGCTATTGTCCAATGGACAAAAGGAAATGAAGAACAGATTTCTTGAGTTCGACAGCAGGTTTTAGAAAGAGATTGAAGACCAAATAAGAATAGCTTTTATTGCTCTGATACCATGTAAGTTTTAGAAGATGAAAGCAGATGAAGAACCTATAGGTTCGAATAGAGAGAGTGATAGCGAGAATGAAGAACAGATGATATTATTGAATAGAAATGGAACTCAGTCCATAAGTATGTATCGACAATGGTTTCGACATAGAGTATATATAGACAGACAGGATAGACTACAAAGAGAATGAAAGTGACATGTGTGGACAGGAAGAGCTGGAGAGAGAGAGAGAAGGGGAGTGGTTCAAGGTCGCAGGTCGCTGAAAGCGACCGCTCCTAACGGCTGGGAACCTTAACTCCACACGTGACTCTTCCTTGTTTTGACCAACAACGGTCACAAGAGTTTGAAGTCCTCTTGCACTTCTTCCTTCATTTTTTGGCGAGGGTTGAGTCGTGTTCTCCAAGTCAACCTGTTTCTTGCTTCACACGATCTGGCCATGACTTGTATCACACGGTTTAATACTTTCATGGCCTTGCGGGATTCTTCAGAAGGTTTGTGAAGGACTTCAGCACAATAGCCACCCCTCTTACCGAAGTCATCAAGAAGAATGTGGGATTCAAATGGGAGCAAGCACAAGAAGACTCATTTCGGACATTGAAAGGGAAGCTTACGAATGCACCTCTTCTTGTTTTGCCTGATTTCTTAAAAACTTTTGAGATTGAGTGTGATGCCTCAGAAGTTGGAATTGGTGCTGTCTTGATGCAGGATAGGAAACCGATTGCTTACTTCAGTGAATACCCAACATATGATAAGGAGCTCTATGCACTGGTGAGAGCTTTGCAAACTTGGCAACATTATCTTTGGCCTAAGTGATACGGGGATCACTCCCTCCCACGGATTACACTCTGAAGTTGGTCTGGATAAACTTTGAACTCAATTGAGCTACTAGCTCTCAAGAACAAAGGAATGGATCGTTAGGTCGCACAAGGGATGCAGAAGGCCCTTGATATTCCAAACCTCAGCAGTCCTAAGATATGACTCACTTAGACGACCGAAGAGGGGTTGTTGTTTGGATATGACTCACCAAACAACAGGGGTTTGTTCACAAGGAACAACAGAGATTCACTCTCCAAGACAATCGCAATGATCAAACTTAACTTCTTATTCATTCAATGGTTTCCGAAATACATATATAGTGTTTGTGTTTCAGAAAAAAAGACAAGACAACACGGAAAACATTACCTTAATGAAGTAAAGACTTGACTGAATTGATTCCATGTTGACTGATTCTTCAACTGATGTGAACACGCGACCTGGGTGCTATGTGAATCGCCATTTAGGAAGATACACCTAAATCTTCATAAAACCTTACTAAAAGTCGATTTAGGAAGGGGTTCCCGAATCCTCTTTGAACCTTACTAAAGTCGTGTGTTGCACATCTTCCTCCTTAAGGTTGAACTGAACATTGGCAGAACTAAGCATTTGAGACAGCTGTTTGGTCCGCGCCCTGGTCATTGCTCCGGCCAGTACTCGCAAAGCGTCCTCAACTTGAAGCTCCACACCGTCTGGTCCACGCTCTTCCACGGCCTTAAGCTCAGCTTCTGGTTCTGGTTCAAGCTCTCCATCCTTGGTGCCTTCCATGATCGCATCATCTCCTCCCGGTTGAAAAGGATTTGACCTCAAATCTTGATCATCTGCCACAAAAGGAATTAAGTCAGAAACATTAAAGCTTAAACTAACTTGATACTTACCTTGCAAATCAACTTGATAGGCATTGTTGTTGATCCGCTTGACTATTTTGAATGGTCCATCAACCCTTGGCATAAGTTTTGACTTCCTTTCATGATGTAATCATGGATAGCACAACATCTAAGGAGCCAAAGGAAGAGCCAGAGATAGTAGGAAGAGTCACTCGATCCAGAGCTAAGGAACTGGCTAAGGAAGCTCATTCCCTTCTAGCTGAAGGATTACTTACCCTACCTACTATCCAAGTGTTCAACATCTTCAGCCAGAAGACTCCACCCAGTAATGATAACTAAGTAACTTAAGGTGATGAGTCTGTACTCTTTTTCCCATGATGAGTTTTGTCCCACTGGGTTTTCTCAGCATGGTTTAAAATGAGGCAGATGAGTCACTATGTTGAGTTGCTTAGGAGTCATTACCTTTGGGTAATAATGTACAAGTCACTATGGCTTTGTAATTAGTGATTTTAAAGGTGCACCAATTAGGAACCTGTGGGTTGGGACACCTTGTTGTTTCTTTTTATTTGTTTTTAGAATGCTTGTTGTTTTAAAATTTTTAAAACACCATGCTGTTTACTGATTGTTTTAAAACAGCATGTTGTTTAGTTTTAGGTTATCTGAGAGTTGTATTTAAGCTGTAATCAACCCCCATGAGAGGGCAGCGAAGAACATTAATGAAAAGCAATAGATTGCATCTCTTCTCTCACCTTTGATTCCTTGAATGAGTTCATGAAATCCGAGTTTCATTACACCTAGTGACCTTGAAACTCTTCTATCTGTTCTAATCATCTAATCATCTGAATTCAATCCATAAAACCATTATATTCAATCCTAATCTTCATCCTCAATCCATAAAACTCACGGAATCCCCCCCCCTCATCACCAAATTCGTGCTCAATCTCATCATCCATCATTCACAGGACGTCAGCCTTTCCTTTACAGTGATCAAGGGAGTTCATATCAGGTGGTATCAGAGCCAAATCTGAACCAAAGGCTGAGCAAACCCTAAAACCCCCTCTTTTCTTTTAGTGATATCCTTTCTTTTATGCATCAAGTTATAAAAGTTTTAAGTATACAGAAGTATTGTTTTTAGAACTTTTACTGTGAGTTGTTTTGATTGTCTCAGGTACCATGGAGCTTTCAGCAGAGGCTATGGAAGCTCTGAATCAAACCATGGCTCAACAGATCAGAGAGGCAAACCAATCTGTGGCTACTCAACTTATGCAACAGATAGAACAACTCAACAACAAGTTTGAGGTCCGATTCAAGGATCTGTTGAAGGAGCATAACACAGCAGAGACTGCCTCAACAGAACCACCCAGCCCTAGAGAAGCAATCCGCCTTGCCAAGGGAAAAGCACATGTGGGAACCTCATCTAGACAACCTAGAGATAACACAGTCCGACCACCTACAGGAGGTAGGGAACCCAGCACCCATCAGACCAGAAATACTCAGGGCACGGGGAGAGGAAGTTGCAGATCAAACAGAACACCACGACACCGAGTCCAATTGGAGACAGAACCTGAGTACTCAGAAGAAGAAGAGAGGTCAGATGACAGTCTTCACACCATAAGGAGGGACCGAAACAGAGGCCATGGCAGAGACTATGATCCTTTAGGACAGCAGCTGAGGCACATTAAGATTCAGTTTCCCTCTTTCCACGGCACCAATGATCCAGAAGCTTACCTAGATTGGGAGAGGAAGATGGAATCAAACTTCTTGGTACAAGGAACATATGAGCTCAACAAGGTGAAGATAGCTGTATCAGAATTCAATGGCTATGCCCTTTTGTGGTGGGAGCAGTTGGGAATCACCAGAGATCGACACAGAGAGCTTCCTATCACCACCTGGGAGCAACTGGTCACGCAAATGAGAAAGAAGTTCGTGCCTGCACACTACCAGAGGGAGATCCTCAACAAACTCCGACGCCTTATACAAGGAACTAAGTCAGTTCGAGACTATTACCAAGAGTTGGAGACCCTACTGATCAGAGCTGATCTAAGAGAAGGTGAAGACATGGTGATGTCTAGGTTCCTTGGGGGACTTAACAGAGAGATTCAGGACAAAGTGGAGTTGCAAAACTATGAAGATGTACAAGAGATGGTGCATAAGGCCGAATTGATTGAATCACAGATCAAGAAGAGAATGGGAAGATCAAACTTCTCCTCTAACATTCCAAAGCCTAAGGAGCTCATTAAACCTGCTTACACCAAGGATCACAAACCATCTTCAACTACAGTCAAGGAAGAGGTTAAGATCGAGTTTAAACCAAGGAGTGGGACTTCTACTAGCAACATCAGGTGCTTTAAATGCCAATGACTCCAGAGACTGTCCTAACAAGAAGATGTTCCTGTTACAAGAAGGAGGAGAGATAGTACCTCAAGACAGTTCAGAGAGTGAAACCGATGTTGGTACAGAAGAAGAAGAAGAACCAGCAGCAGTAGGGGAGATGTTAGTGGCCCGCAGAACATTGAGTGTTCAGATCCATCCAGATGATAGAGGCCAGCGTGAGAATCTTTTCCACACCAGGTGTGTGGTCCAGGAAAAGGTCTGCACACTGATTGTAGATGGAGGTAGTTGCACCAATGCAGCAAGTGAAGAGATGGTGAAGAAACTCAACCTTAAAACCACTTCACATCCAAGGCCTTACCAGCTACAATGGTTAGACAACAAAGGGGCTTTAACTGTCTCTCAGCAGGTACTTGTCAAGCTAGCCATTGGTAAGTATGAGGATGAGCTACTCTGTGATGTGATTCCAATGAAGTCTAGTCACTTGTTGTTGGGCCGGCCATGGCAGTTTGACAGAAGAGTTCTCCATGATGGCTACACCAACAAGCAGTCCTTTGAGTTTAAAGGGCGCAAGGTTACTCTCCTACCCTTATCACCCAGCGAAATCTACAAAGATCAGCTCCACATGAACCGCAAGGATAAGGAAAGGATCTCAAACAGCTTGTACATCAATCACAGTGAGTTCAACAAACTCTTTGATCCAGAGATGACAACCTTCATGTTTGTCTACAAGGAGACACTTGCTAGCACCAAACCCATAAAGGAACTGCCACAAGAGATGGTAGAGATCATCGAGGAGTACAAGGATGTCTTTCCAGAGGAGATACCTCCCGGTTTACCTCCAATTCGTGGGATTGAGCATCAAATTGATCTAGTACCAGGGTCAGTGCTACCAAACAGACCAGCTTACAGAATCAACCCTGTGGAGACCAAGGAACTTCAGAAGCAAGTGGAAGAGTTGATGAACAAAGGCCACATCAGAGAGAGTCTCAGCCCCTGTGCAGTACCAGTTCTACTGGTTCCTAAGAAAGATGGAACATGGAGGATGTGTGTAGACTGCAGAGCTATCAACAATATCACAGTGAAGTACAGACATCCTATTCCAAGGCTTGATGACATGCTAGATGAGTTATGTGGCTCCACAATCTTCTCTAAAATCGATTTAAAGAGTGGCTACCACCAGATCAGAATGAAGGAAGGGGATGAGTGGAAGACTGCTTTCAAGACCAAGCAAGGCTTGTATGAGTGGCTAGTCATGCCATTTGGTCTCACCAATGCTCCCAGTACCTTCATGTGCCTCATGAATCATGCCTTAAGACCATTCATTGGAGTCTTTGTTGTAGTCTACTTTGATGACATCCTCATCTACAGCAAAGGTCTGAGAGAACATCTAGGACACATCCGACAAGTCCTGGAGGTTCTTCGTTCTCAATCTCTCTGTACTACTGAGGTTGTTTTTCTAGGCTTTGTTGTTAGTGCAGAAGGAGTTAAGGTTGATGAAGAGAAGGTTAAAGCAATCAGAGAATGGCCTACACCTAAGAGTATTGGGGAAGTTCGGAGCTTTCATGGGTTAGCAGGGTTCTACAGAAGATTTGTCCCAAACTTTAGTACTCTGGCCGCCCCATTAACTGAAGTTATCAAGAAAGAAGTCGGGTTTAGATGGGAGGATGCACAATAACAGGCTTTCATAGCCCTTAAAGAGAAGCTTATCAATGCCCCTCTTTTAATTCTGCCTGATTTTCTTAAAACATTTGAAATTGAATGTGATGCTTCAGGTGTTGGTATTGGTGCTGTGTTGATGCAGGATAGGAAACCAGTGGCATACTTTAGTGAGAAGTTAGGAGGAGCCACAGCCAACTACCCAACCTATGATAAAGAACTATATGCTTTGGTTAGAGCTCTCCAAATGTGGCAGCACTACTTGTGGCCCAAGGAATTTGTCATTCACACAGATCATGAGTCTTTAAAACACCTTAAAGGACAACAGAAGCTCAATAAAAGACATGCCAGATGGATGGAGTTTATAGAGACCTTCCCTTACATTTTTAGATACAAGAAAGGTAAGGATAATGTAGTTGCAGATGCATTATCCAGAAGGTACACACTTGTATCTACCTTAACTTCAAAGTTAGATGGGTTAGATCACATAATAGAACTCTATAAAACTGACATTGATTTTGCTGAGAGCTATGGCAAGTGCCATAAGTTTGCTTTTGAAAAGTATCATAGACAGGAAGGATATCTGTTCTATAACAACCGCCTGTGCATACCACGGTGCTCCATCAGAGAACTGTTAGTAAGAGAAGCTCATGGAGGTGGACTAGCTGGACACTTTGGAGTTGCAAAGACGTTACTTGGATTGCAAGACCACTTCTATTGGCCTAACATGAAGACCGATGTGGAGAGGGTTTGTTCTAGATGTGCTATCTGTAAAATGGCAAAGAGTAAGGTGCAACCTCACGGTTTGTACACCTCACTCCCTATTCCTTCTCAACCTTGGACTCATATCTCTATGGATTTTGTGCTTGGCTTACCCCGAACTAGGAATGGTAGAGATTCTATCTTTGTAGTTGTTGACAGGTTCAGCAAGATGGCACACTTCATTGCCAGTCACAAGACAGATGATGCTGTCTGTGTAGCTAACTTGTTTTTCAGGGAAGTAGTAAGACTGCATGGAATGCCTCAAGAGATAGTTTCAGACAGGGACACTAAATTCCTAGGACATTTTTGGAGAACCTTATGGGCTAAACTAGGAACAAAGCTTGCATTCTCTACTACATGTCACCCCCAAACTGATGGACAAACAGAGGTGGTGAACAGAACATTGTCTACACTTCTCAGAACCTTGGTTAAAAGCAACATCAAGTCATGGGAAGAGTGCCTACCTCACGTGGAGTTTGCTTACAACCATGCTAAGCACTCTGCATCTCTCTTTTCCTCTTTTGAAATTGTATATGGTTTTAATCCACAATCACCTCTAGACTTGATCCCTTTACCTTTAAGTGTGAAAAGCAGTTTAGATGGAAAGGAAAAAGCTGAACAGGTGCGGAAGATACATGCTAAGGCCAAGGAGAACATAGAGAAGAAGACTAAACAGTATGAGAAGCACGCAAACAAAGGCAGAAAGGAGTTGATCTTCGAAGAAAGAGACTTGGTGTGGATTCATTTGAGGAAAGACAGGTTTCCAGAGGAGAGGAAAAGCAAGCTCATGCCACGAATGGATGGACCATTTGAAGTTGTCAAGAGAATCAACAACAATGCCTACCAGATTGATCTCCAAGGTAAGTATAACATCTCTACAACATTCAATGTTTCTGACTTGCTCCCTTATGTTGCAGATACAGATTTGAGTACAAATCCTTTTCAAGAGGGAGAGGATGATGTAACCTAGAGGCAGTCCACGCCAACTAACAGCCATACAATTCAAATTAGACAACATGTGACTAAAGAGAGAGAGAGTGGCATGCCCAATGTGATAGTGACATGTCAGAAACGGCTCTTTGCTTAAGTACACATGTGACTCTTGCTTCCCTCCATTCTGTGATATTCAAACTGTCATGCACGTAAGTAGAGAGCTTCTAGAAGACTACCAATATGTATAAGTCACACTTAGCACACGTCCATGGGTTCTCTAAGAGATGGGCTTGTACAGATTCCTCATGGGCTTTATACTGTCATTTTCTTCATTAGCTTTCCTAACTCATCTTGGGCCACTTATCTCTTCAGCTTTAGTGAGCCTCACACTCAATTGGGCTCTTGATGACTCCAATTTCGTCCTCACTACGCCTCTTACCAGTATTGCTAGCTCTGCTGCACATAAGTCCATCTTTGTCACTCATTACTTCTCCTTGAGAGACAAACTCATTCTTGGAGTTTAATGGACACCATTTGCTGCACTTGGAGTGAATGTGGCCGGCCTTGTCTTCTAAACTTCAACCTTGGCTCTTCTTCCACTTTAATAGCTTTCTCCCACAGTTTGCTTAAGTCGCCAGCCTTCTCATGCTGGCTCCTCCTTTGAATGTAAAGCCCATTTGCCTTTTACTGCAAGTCTTGGCTTGCTTGCATCACAAGTCTTCATTCCTTGCAACACACTTCATGACTATTTGATGAAGACACTTCTTTTCTTTCACATGGAGATGCTTGGCTTTCACTTAGGTTTGGCCTTCTCATCTCCTCACTCTAATACCCTCCCTCAAGCTTGGACTGCTGGGACATCAAGAGGGTTTATGGACCAAAGGCCAAGCTTGCAACACACAAATGACTACCTCATTAAAAACCTCACCATGGAAAACCACTTGGGACAAAACCATGATGAGGGAAAAAGAGTATAGCATTGTGGTGCATTAAGGGTAGCAATGGCCTTGGTATGAACTGATCTTGAACCGGCTCCACTCCTTATTCCTTAGTCCTCCATGACTTGATGTGAATCCTTTCCTTGTCAACTTGTACTTCTTTAAGGCTCTCATTGGTCTCTTTGAGGCTCTGATGGTCTCCTTTACCCTTAAACAAGTGATAAAGAAGAGGAGATTAAGTTTTACCATAAGGAATATCAAAGAGAAACTTAACTTAACCAAATGAGGAATATCAAAGTCCTAAAGCAACAATTAGGAATTCGTAGATAGCAATATCTAGCAAATGGGATTCTAAGGCAATGATTTAATGGAAAACATAATGTAATGAGAGTAGAGTTTAGAAACAGCCTTTTATTGAAGATTGGCATATGACTTGTCCTTTGAATGGACATTAATAACCATGGTTTGAACTTGTCTTGATCCGCCAATAATGATCAATGGCATGACCCATGATCTTAACTGAACTAGTCCTTAGAATGGACTGATTGAGCTGAAGTCCTTTGTAATGGACTGACTGCGGTTTTGAACACCTTTTTAGAACCGCCAAGTGAATCAATGGAATGGTCCATGATCTGAAATGATCTTTGGATGATCTGAATGAGCTGAATGAATGCGGTCCATCTTCATTTGAAACCGCCAACAGAATCAGAGGTTTATTACAACCAACAAACAGGGAGAGAACCAGTCACATCTGAGCTGATCCATCAACTTCCACCCAAAAGGTCTCCATTGGTTCTAACTTCAGTATGCGCTTGTACCTCTAGGCAACAGACTCCTTCTGTCAAGCTGATCCATCGCTTTCCACCAGACTCTTCACACCAGGTTCTTCAAGTTGGGGGCAATCGGTTCTAACTTCAGATATGTTCTGTGCCCATACATTTAACTTCATGTCTCAATGAGACTATCATCAGATCAATCATTTGAATCTGTGAACTTAGAACATCAAAGACAAAATCAGTGGTGGAACTTCCTAGTGAGGGCACACTCACGCTTGTGGAAGTTCCAAAAGTGCCAAAGAAGAAAGCAAGAATGCATTAAACATGAGAGTGATTGATCATTGTAAGATGAGAGTGATTAAGCCATTAAGACAATGAAATCAGAGAATAATGAGAATGACATCAAGTAAGAGAGTTTTAGAAGTAACCAGAGAATGATGGAGAATAGTGGATGGACAGATTCTTGCTCTGCTTTAAAGAAGCCACAGTGCGAAAACTTGATGGCAAACATCAAGCCATTTAGGCTGATCAACAAAAGCATCAGACCATCATGCACAAGCATCAGACCATCATGCACAAGCATCCATCCTGGCTGAGAGTGTTGGTGAGGCACCAGTTTTCATGAACAAGAGAATCTAGGACAACCCACTTCAAGAGAGTTTCCTGCAAGCATTGTAACAAACACATCAAAGTGAACCACCCAAAGGTGGGTTCTGAAGATTCAAACTTAAGCATAAGTATCCAAAGAGTATCAGATGTAACCAAGAGTATAGTGAGAATGATGGAAGTGTAGTGGAAGATGGTGAGATGGAGAGTATAAGCGGAAGCATCTTCAGTCCATGGCCTTCAAGGTTCCATGGCTGAGCAGAAACATCAAACCACATCTCTTAGGCATCCATGGTTGATCAACAATGCTGGTGAGGCAATAACTTCTCAACCAGTCTTTCATTAAATGGATGCAAGAACATACTCCTTTCAATTGATTCCTGCAACCTCAACAACAACAATAACTCATTAAGAGATTAGATCACACAAAGGTGATTTCTGTAGAAAAGAACAAGAGTTAATGGAACAAAATTCTTTGTCCATCTACCAAGTTCAAAGGCCATAAAGGCCAAGAGAAGAAATCTTTTTCACAAATGGTTTGAAAACCTTTTCTTTCAAATAAAACTTGCAACACAATTTTAAAACAATTTTCTAAGGAATTAAAACCTTTTAAAATGGCTTTACTAAGCCCAGAGTTTATCAAGAACTTATCAAAAATAGTTCTAAAATACTTTCCAGAATTTTTTTCATAAGAGAAATTAGTTTCCAAAATAATTTCAAGCTTGTAATAACCAAGCAAAAATACTGAAAATAATTTAAAAAATACTCTGGAATATTTGACAACATTTTTCAAAGACAGAAAATGATATAAAATATTTTCCAAAAATCAAATCCCCTTTAAAGAGAAATAAAAACAATTTTGGATACAAAAGAGAAAAATCCCCAAAATCCTTTTCAAGAGTTTTCAAACTCAAAACCATCTTTTAATCACTCTCCCTCCCTCAAGCATAGATTTTTACAGACTTAACAGTCTAAGCTTATTGAGATAAACAAGAGGAGAGAAATAAAAGAGTTTGACATCACAATGCAAAAGATTTTATAAATCAATTTTAAGAAGGGTTCTCAAGAGAAGGTTTCAATCTTTCTCCCTCCCTCAAGATAGTAATCTTTCAACTATCATAAATAAGATTTGAGGGTATAAATGGAAAATTCATGGATTGAAATACAAAACCCATAAAGGTTTGCAACTTGAAAACATAAACAGCTTTTAAAACTGGTTTTGAAATGAAAGCAACTTTGAAACCAAAACATTTGAAATTCTTTTCTTAAAACCATTTTGAAACAAAAACAAGAATCTATCTCTCTCTCTCATGCTCTGGACGCAAGACATCTTTAAGTCTATCAACAGAGCTTTAACAAGAATAAGAGAAAAGAGAGAATATTGGTTACAAAGAGTAAAGGAAATGAGTTCATCCCAAGAGCAACTGCTCTGATACCATGTTAGAATTTAGAGACAAAGAGTAACACAACTCAATGAGAGATTGTGCACTTAAGAGAGATTTGATTATTTAAGGAAGAACAATGAAGAACTGTAAGAGAACAAGAAAGATTGACGAGTTTGAAAATATATGGGTGAACTCACTCCAATAGGAGTTGTTATTTTGTATCATGGCATATACACACCTATTTATACAAAGAGAGGACTTAATCTTATCCTAACCTAGAGGCAGTCCACGCCAACTAACAGCCATACAATTCAAATTAGACAACATGTGACTAAAGAGAGAGAGAGTGGCATGCCCAATGTGATAGTGACATGTCAGAAACGGCTCTTTGCTTAAGTACACATGTGACTCTTGCTTCCCTCCATTCTGTGATATTCAAACTGTCATGCACGTAAGTAGAGAGCTTCTAGAAGACTACCAATATGTATAAGTCACACTTAGCACACGTCCATGGGTTCTCTAAGAGATGGGCTTGTACAGATTCCTCATGGGCTTTATACTGTCCTTTCCTTCATTAGCTTTCCTAACTCATCTTAGGTCACTTATCTCTTCAGCTTTAGTGAGCCTCACACTCAATTGGGCTCTTGATGACTCCAATTTCGTCCTCACTACGCCTCTTACCAGTATTGCTAGCTCTGCTGCACATAAGTCCATCTTTGTCACTCATTACTTCTCCTTGAGTGACAAACTCATTCTTGGAGTTTAATGGACACCATTTGCTGCACTTGGAGTGAATGTGGCCGGCCTTGTCTTCTAAACTTCAACCTTGGCTCTTCTTCCACTTTAATAGCTTTCTCCCACAGTTTGCTTAAGTCGCCAGCCTTCTCATGCTGGCTCCTCCTTTGAATGTAAAGCCTATTTGCCTTCTACTGCAAGTCTTTGCTTGCTTGCATCACAAGTCTTCATTCCTTACAACACACTTCATGACTATTTGATGAAGACACTTCTTTTCTTTCACATGGAGATGCTTGGCCTTCACTTAGGTTTGGCCTTCTCATCTCCTCACTCTAATAATGCATCTGGTGTTGGTATAGGTGCTGTCCTGACGCAAGAAGAAAAGCCATTGGCATACTTCAGTGAGAAACTAGGAGGAGCAACTTTGAATTATCCGACCTACGACAAGGAATTGTATGCTTTGGTTCGTGCCCTTCAAACCTGGCAACACTACCTGTGGCCTAAGGAATTCGTCATACACACCGACCATCAGTCCCTAAGGCATCTCAAAGGCCAACAAAAGCTCAACAAGAGGCACGCACGGTGGGTAGAGTTCATCGAAACCTTCCCATACGTCATCAAATACAAACAAGGTAAAGAAAATATAGTAGCCGACGCTCTATCTCAGAGGTATGCACTTCTTTCTTCTCTTGGAACCAAGTTGTTAGGATTTGAGTTTATTAAGGAACTGTACGAGGCTGACACTGACTTTAGGGAACCATATCTTGCTTGTTCTAGACACGCTCATGGCAAGTATTATCTTTCCGAAGGTTTCCTCTTCTTTGATAATCGTTTGTGTGTACCTCATTGCTCTTTGAGAGAAGTGTTTACCAGGGAAGCTCATGGAGGGGGATTAATGGGACATTTCGGTCCAGCCAAGACCCTCAAAGTTCTCCAGGATCACTTCTACTGGCCAGGGCTAAAGAAGGACGTAGAGAGGATCTGCAGCCGATGTGTGACTTGCAAGGAGGCTAAGTCCGAAAACACAAACCAAGGTCTGTATTCTCCTTTACCAATTCCCTACCATCCCTGGACTGATCTTTCTATGGATTTTGTTTTGGGTTTGCCTAAGTCTAGATTAGGTAGAGATTCCATCTATGTTGTGGTAGATAGATTTTCCAAAATGGCACACTTCATACCCTGTCTAAAAACGAATGATGCCTCCCACATTGCCGACTTATTCTTTAGAGAAGTTGTTAGACTTCATGGTATGCCTAGAACCATAGTTTCAGATCGAGATGCTAAGTTCTTAAGTTATTTCTGGAAAACCTTGTGGACCAAACTAGGAACTAAGCTGTTGTTTTCAACCACTTGTCACCCTCAGACCGATGGCCAAACAGAGGTAATTAACAGAACCTTATCCGCTTTGCTTAGGACGTTGGTTAAAAAGAACCTTAGATCATGGGAGGAACACTTACCACACGTAGAGTTTGCATATAACCACTCAGTGCATTCAGCTACTAAGCATTCACCTTTTGAAATCGTCTACGGCTTTAACCCATTGTCTCCTCTTGATCTAATTCCTTTGCCGGTTGATGAAAGGATAAGTTTAGATGGCAAAAAGAAGGCCAAACTTGTTAAGCAGATTCATGAAAAAGTCCGAGCAAACATAGAAGCAAAGACAAGACAATATGAAAAGTATGCTAACAAGCGTAGATGAAAGGTGGTGTTTCAACCAGGCGACCTTGTTTGGGTACATTTGAGGAAGGAAAGATTCCCAGAGGAGAGAAAGTCCAAGCTGATGCCAAGAAAGGATGGACCATTCACGGTGGTCAAGAAATTTCATGACAATGCCTATCAACTAGATCTTCAAGGTAAGTATGATATCTCTTCAAGCTTTAACGTATCTGACTTATCTCCTTTTGTTTCAGATGAACCAGACTTGTGGACAAGTCCTTTTCAAGAGGGGGAGAATGATAGACACCGAGGTACCGTACCAAGCCAAACGTCCACGGACTGTTCGGAAGATGAGGAACAGCACGTACCAGAGCAGGATGGAACGGGCAATCATGCTGAGGAACGTCCGGAAGAAACCAGAAGGAGCCTTGCTCGTGAGGAAACCGAGGTTCATCGACAGGAAACCAGTTCTGCTCAAGGAACAGGACATCTAGACGCTACGGCCGTGTTCCGTATAGACCAGGCTGGACACGGGAGCAAGCTACGAAGGGACGACCGATCTAAAGACCGAATCACTCGGCACACTCGATCCCAAACTCGACCCAAAAGTCTTGAGGAAGCCAACGGACAACACAGAATCCAAATAGCCCGAGCCAATTCAGAGACCGAACGTGACACTCCAGTTTTAGCCCGGTACGGCCGTCCGGATATCGGGCCAACATGGGAAGAAACGAGTTTCCAAGACCTAATGGATTTTTCCACCGACCAAAACTTGAGGCAGCGTGTTATGGAACTAAAGGAGATGATCGAACGTGGAAGTTTCCAGTTGGCACAAACCGAACCAGTCCTGCCCCATGAAGGTCTTATTCGCTCCATCCGTGCCCGAGAAACACTGAGCTAAACTTTGCCAGAAGCTCAAGGGTCAACTTCGCCAGAAGCTCAAGGGTCAACTTCACCAAACCGCGTGGAATGAAGGCGACCTTTACTCGATCAGGAACTTAGTCTTTTTCATTTATTTTAAATCTTGGAAACCACAAAAACTCTTCGTCTCTACTCTCTATCTTTTATCTTCTACTTGTGAATTCTATAAGTCTGTAAGAAACACCATTTTCGTGATCATTCAGAATTTTTAATCAATTACATTTCTTGAGAGGAAATCTCATTGTTCTTCAAGAACATCTCGTCGGTTTGGCAAGGGTTACTTCCAAATCCACAACCTCCGCGGATTCATTGTAAGGGTTACTTCCTTGAATCTTTGGAGTGGAGAATACCAAGAGACTTTCGCATCTCTTGACGGTCTCCTTCGATCCATCAGCTTGAACCGTAAAAGCTAGTAGCTACGGTCTCATTCATATCCAACCTACTAGGCCTGGGCATTTTACCCGGACCCGAAGACCCGACCCGAAATCGACCTGAAAATTTCGGTTCGGGTCGGGTTCGGATCCTTGCCTTTTACCCTATTGGGTATTTTACTCATGTACCCACGGTTTTCGGGTCGGGTCCGGGTCTTACCCGAGACCCGATCGGGTACCCAAAAAATCCGAAAATATTATGCATTAGGTAGGATTCGAACCCAGGTCTAAGGTTTAGTAGAGTGGTACTCTACCACTAGACCACTAATACGATTTGTACTACTTGCTTCATTTTAATATTTATTACTAAAACAAATTTTCTACTTTTTATTTCGGTTTGATGAATATTATTTTAAAATTTGGGGGTTTGTTATGGTTTGTTCCGGTTAAATTTCGGTTATCTTTTTAATTTTCGGATATACTTTTGGATTTTTGGGTAAAAAATATCCAAATAGACTTGGAACAGACCCGTACCCGAAATTTTTTGGGTAAACAAGAACCGAAATACCCGAAAATTTGAGATCCGAACCGAAAATAATTCGAATAAAAAAGTTACGGGTATTTTACAGGTATTAAAAATTTAGAACCGAACCGACCCAGAACCGAAAAGAACCGACCCGAACCCGAACCCGAACCGAAAATTTGATAAGTACCTATTGGGTATAAAATTTCTATACCCGAAAGAACCGAACCCGAAAGGACCCAACCCGAACCCGACCCGAAGATCCGAATGCCCAGACCTACAACCTACCTTCAAAGAGTCTTATCCTACCGAGGGATCCATTATCCATGGTACCTGAAACAATCAAAACAGCTCACAGTAAAAAGTTCTAAAGATAAAACTTCTGTATATCTAAAATATTGACAAGTGACTCACAAGACGTGCACATCAAGGCAAACGATACTTGGGAGACACGGCAGTCAATTCCTTGGAGTTGTTTACGAAGACCAATTGAAAGATACTAAAGGAGAGAGAAGGGCATTCGCCAATATCTCTCACATGTTGCTAAAGAAGAAGTTAGTTACTAATAAGTGGGAAGGAAGACTCACGTGTTGATTTAAGGAAGAGAGGAAGGAGTCACGGGTGACTTATAGCTGTTAGGAGCTGTCACTATCTGCATATGGATCTACAATGCTGTCTCTTTCATTCCTCTTGTATCAACCCTAGTTGTCTGTCTATTTAAAGTCGTCAACCCACATTGTATGAACTACTCTCTAATGGCGATACAAATATTCTTTCATATCTCTCTTTACTTCAGACATGAAACTTCACTCTAATCTCACCTAGTCTCATCAAATCTCTCCCAATCTCTTCATACTTCCGCTAAACTAACATGGTATCAGAGCTCTCTAGTCCATAAAAATCTCTGTTTCATTCTTCAAACATTCTCATCTCTACACACACTCCATCTTATACTCTCGTTCTTCGCCGGAAAACCTTTATCCACCGGACAATAGCATTGTCCAACGGTCCATACTCTCAAAACTCTGTCCGTGTCTAAATCTCACGCTCTGTTCGTCAAATCTCACCACCATTCAAGCTTACAACCACCGAGAGAGTCATGGAACATACCAAGACAGTCTTACTTCCAGTCGCTCTCAAAGGAGGAGCAAATTACCTACTATGGGCAAGAACCGCAATGGCTGTTCTAGGAGGACGTGGCCTGTGGGGTCACATTGAACCTCTGAAAACACAAGAATGAGACCCCAAGAAAGGAGAGGAGGCGACCACACTGACAGATGAGACCAAAAGAGTCCAAGAAGATCAGGCGGTACTAGCCATCCTCCAAGGGGCACTTGATATCTCGGTCCTGGAGGCATACTCATACTGCACCACGGCCAAAGAGCTCTGGGATACTCTCAAAGGAGTCTTTGGGAATGAGTCTAACCTCACCAGGGTCTTTGAAATCAAGTGGTCAATCAATGCCCTGAACCAATGAGACATGAGCTTCAACGATTACTTTGGGAAGTTTAGTGCTCTGTGGGCTGAACTGGAGATGCTGCACCCATCAACCGTGGATCCAGCAATTATCAATGAGAGAAAGGAGCAGGACAAAGTATTCGCTCTCCTTCTCAACCTGAATCCTGTGTTCAACGACCTCATCAAACACCTTCTGCGAGCTGACAAGCTTCCGAGTCTGACTGAGGTATGCTCTCAAGTACAGAAGGAACAAGGATCTCTCGGCCTATTCAACAACAGAGGAGATCTTCCCACGGCTAACAAAGGCATGTACAAGATGGAGGACAGAAGGAGTGGAGGATGCGACCATTGCTAAAGAAAGGGACATAACAAGTCTCAATGTTGGATTTTCCATCCGCACCTGAAACCAGCAGACCTTCCATTCAGGAGCAACCCGAGGTACAACCAGGGAAACCGGGAACATAACCCGCGGTACAATGAATCTCACCGTGCCAATCTCTCCTCAGAAGCTTCAAGCTCACACGCACAACCAAATAACCCGGAGGTGGCAATGGTGGCAGTCTCACAAGATGATGTTGTCAGGAAATCAGACCTGGAGGCCCTTATCAAGTCCATTGCCTCCCTAATAGAGTCTGGTATCACTTTTCTCTCACATAAACCGAATGGTTCTTTGATTGTTGATTCTGGAGCATCTCATCATAGTAATCCAACATTATTGAGCAACATTGAACCTGCTATAGGAAATGTGATAATAGCCAATGGTGATCAAATACCTGTAGAGGGAGTTGGTAACTTGCACCTGTTTAATAAAGAATCTAAAGCATTCTTCATGCCTAAATTCACATCAAACTTATTATCTGTGAAGAGAGCCACAACTGATGATGTGATCATGGGTAGTACAGCAACCAGGGAGTCAAAGGAAGAGCCAGAGATAGTAGGAAGGATCACCCATTCCAGAGCTAGAGAATTGGCTAAGGAGGCTCATTCACTTCTAGCAGAAGGATCACTTACCTTACCTGCTATTCAAGTGTTCAACATCTTCAGCCAGAAGACTCCACCCAGTAATGATAACTAAGTAACTTAAGGTGATGTGATGTGATCCTGAACAGCACTAAGAACATGGAGCTTGTACCTGAGGA
Organism: Iljinskaea planisiliqua; assembly: GCA_900108845.1. Classification (NCBI taxonomy): domain Eukaryota; kingdom Viridiplantae; phylum Streptophyta; class Magnoliopsida; order Brassicales; family Brassicaceae; genus Iljinskaea; species Iljinskaea planisiliqua. Next base: position 931,425 of record FNXX01000027.1, read on the forward strand.
TGAGCTTGTAGCTGAGGAAGCTTTAGTTGCACCAGAAGGACTTAAAACTCATTTTAAGGCCAAGAAGCTCAAGGAAGCCAATGGAGGACTACTTCAACAAATCCAAGCCATGGATCATTCAGAGACAAATCAAACCACATTGGTTTTGATTAAGGCCCAAAGAGATCACTAATTGGGTATGTGAATCAATTGTGCTCTTTTTCCCTTCTCCAAGTTTTGTCCCGCTGGGTTTTCTTGGAAAGGTTTTTAATGAGGCAATTGGTCCACATTGTTACTGACCCATTAGTTGATTCTCCTCAAGCCCAAGAAGCCCAAAATAAAGAAGAATTTCGTCCAAGACCATTGCATGAAGAGGAAATTCGAATTTGAACTTTAATTAAGTGTTTTGTCTAGTTCCAAGGTCATTTAATGCTTGCTGTTCATGCAAGCCTTGCTTGAACTCTACTTAAACCTCTTGTACTCCCTATTTTCG